>OY998253.1:48636364-48968864 GCA_963922045.1 Persicaria maculosa
TTTTGAATGGTGTTTAAAAAGGACTAACTTGGATTTTGAGAAATCGAACGCGATCGATAACTTCAATGATTTTGAGACCAAACCTTTACAAACTAAGGACCCCTCTTGAAATTTTCCGACCGAACTTGCATTATGACGCCCCACGAAGTGGATACATGCATTTTATAAGGGCCCTTATAGACTGCTTGGTAAGATCTAGTGGAGATGTTGTAATGCTCTTTGAGTTATGATATAACCGAGAAGTCGGGGTAAGATGTGGTAGGGGTCCATATTACATTCTCACTATGACCTATCGGGGATATTATGATTATGACGAAGGTATTGTGAGGATCTCATAGGGGCACTTATGAGGTACTTATTGGATCAAAGGAATAATCCTTGGACTCACCCATTTCAATCTTCATCCCCTATTTTAAAATGATTTTAGTCTTGAGACGAGACTTTTTTTTAGAGGTGGATGACGTAAAGGCGCGAGTTTTCAAATCTTAATTTTTTTTTGAGAAAAAGAGAATTAAAAATGAATTTAAATCGAATTTAAAACTCTTAGAGTGGATTCCGACCGGAATATAAAATTTGACGAACAATTTCCGTCCTTTTTCGTCGAAATTTTAAAATAATCAACGGATGGCGATATCTTTTTCGATTTTAAAAATCTAATTGATCGAGATAACGAGATTCAGGGAAACTAACATTCGGGAATAACTTTCGGGATTCAAAATTTGCGTATTTGAAATTTATTCCGGGTATTTATTGGTTACCCAATTCAACACTCAATACTCAACCACTCCCTCACCTCACCATACCCTTTCAAATCCATCCCTCTTCCTCCATCCCCATTTCTGATGATAGCCATCAACATCCCACGCCGTAACCTTCCTCCTTCACCGTCGACCCATCCTCACTTTCCCGCTCCCATCGGTTCATCATCTCACGCCATCACCGTCTCCTCCACCAGCAGCCACCAATTATGAAGACTCCACCTTAACTATAAGATCTTGAGAACTAACGTGCAGGGATCTAAAGGATGATGAAAGACAAAAGGCTGGGTTTCAAGGTCTTGAAACCCAGACTAAAATGTTTGGATAAACACTTATGCATCTTTCTATTGACTTGTTTTCTCACAGGAAATGATCCGAGGCCAACCTTCTTGGGCCTAAATTATATAATGGGCTTTATCTTGGGCTATGATATTTGGTCTGGTTTTAATCGATACATATGTCTCCTCTAACCCATGTTTGTGTGCAAGATACATTATGTATGTTCTTTTAGGATTTCATATGCAACACAAGGAAAGAACCGATTCATACTTGATCATACGTGATCACGAAAGAGATTGAAGGAACAACCTTGGAAAGCACACAAACGGAAGGATCAATTTCGGAAAGAATTCAAATATCTTGGAAAGAATTTGAAATTCAAATGGTCATCCCTCCAAGAAGCTCTCGAAGTTTTTAGACTATATAAAGACGAAGGCAAAAGGATGTCTAGTACCCAAGCAAGCACTCGAGCAATCATAACATCCTAAAGCATTCGTCATCTCAAGTTTCCCTTACATTCTCTCAAAGCTTAAGTGTTGTTTATTGTTTAAGATTTGAGGGAAACACTAGCGCTTATTGTACAAGTCATTCATTTTACACTTAGAGTATCTTACACTCAATCGAGCACACTTGGTGTGTGGTGTGAGCTTTTATTTCACTTGTAAGGTTGAGAGTTAGAATTGAAGCAGGGAGGCTTTGTATAGAGAAAGGGTAGTTTCTCTAGGAAGTTCTAGGATCAAGCGAAGTGAAATAAGAAGTGTTTGAATCCTACGGGTTGGATAACCCTAGGCGGGGACGTAGGCCAAGTTTGTGCCGAACCTCGTTAACAATTCGTGTGTTCATCTTTTATATTCCGCATTTACATTATCTTATTCGATTTCACTTTGTCAAGTCCTGATAGCCTATATCAAGGTCTTGACAAGTTGCATTAAATTTTTTTAGTTGCAAAAATTGTTCATACTCTATTCATCCCCCCTTCTAGAGTATTATTCATCGCCTTATAGACTCTTCAATTGGTATTAGAGCTTGGCTCAAGCGATAGATAGCTATATCTCTTGTGAGTTTCAGCATGTCTAGCATACGTGATGGAGGATTTGCTCAAGGGAGATCAACCAACTGACCCCCACTGTTTTGTGGCAATAACTTTGTCCATTGGAGATCACTGATGCAAATGTTCATCATTGATCAAGACCTTGAGTTATGGGACCTGGTCAAGAAAGGACCACACGTTCCAAAAAAGACTGTCAATGGAAAGCAAGTTGAGAAAACTGAAGTTGATTACAATCAGACTGATCTTGAAAACATTTCTAAGAACTACGAAGATATGAATCTACTGTACTGTGCTCTTGATGCTAATGACTTTAACCATGTATCAGCTTGCAATAGTGCCAAAGAAATTTGGGACAAGCTTGTAGTTACATATGAGGGCACCAGTCAAGTCATGGAGAGTAAGATCAATATCTTTCTCAGACAATACGAGCTATTGAAGATGAATCCTGATGAGAAAGTTAAGGAGATGTTTACGAGATTCACTCAAATTGTAAACAACCTCGACTCACTTGGAAAAACCTTCTCAAACCCGGAGAAAGTTCGGAAGGTTCTCAGGAGCCTCCCAAAAATCAAGTAGGGTCCAAAGGATACTGCATTAGAAGATCTCTTTACACTACCATTAGAAGATCTTCTCGGAAAACTTATTACTCATGAGATGATACTAAATGAGGAAGATGGAGAAGTACCCTCACCAGCAAAGAACCTCGGTCTCAAAACTAAGAAAGATCATTCACAATCTGAGAGTGATGAATCTGACGAAGAGAACGATCCCTTTGCTCTCATCACATGAGGATTAGCTCGAATACTGAAGATGAAAAAGAAATTCTCCAATCGAGAAAATGCCAAATCATCTAGATTCAAAGGTAAGTCTCCCAACTTCTCCAAGAAACCAAAAGTGATAACATGTTTTGAGTGTGGTGAGACAGATCATCTCGTGAAAGAATGTCATATGAAGAAAATAAATAAGTTCAAAAGATATGAGCAAAAAAGAAAGGCTGTGCTTGCCACATGGAGTGACTCAGATTCAAGTGACTCAAATACTGAAAAAGAGCAGGCAAATCTCTGTCTCATCGCTGAACATGAACGATCCAAGAATCAAGATCTTGAAGAAGTGGTAAGAAACTTAATGTCCAGTCCCCTGATGTTCTTTCTGAAGTCCTAAGAAATATGATTTCTAATGAAGAAGCTTACAACAGTGAAATCAACACCTTGAAAGAAAAGCTGAAAGATCAACAGATATGTATTAGTGATATGTCGCTGGAAATGAGAAATCTTGAAACTTCTCGATCGGCCCTTGACATTAAAGTCAAGATCTTGAGCTCATAGAATTCTGATCTCAAGCAAAGCCTCTCCTCTCTAAAGAATTGTAATGAGGATTTAGAGAAAGAGAAGGCAAAGCTAACCGATAAGTGCCAAGACCAGCAGACGTCACTTATACAGTTCACTAGATCTAAAGCCAATCTTGATAAGATGTTGGGTGAACAATAACTCTCTATTAATAGAAGTGGTATTGGCTACAACAAGAACTTTCCAAAGGAACCTAGTACCACTTTTGTTAAGGCTAAAGGCAATTGGCGTTCACCTACTTGTTTCTACTGCTGCAAGAAAGGGCATGTTAAGGAAACTTGTCCATATAGGCAAAAAGATCCTCACATCATTAGAAACACATTTCTTGTTCGACTTAATGAGCAGATAAAGCAAGTTTGGGTTCCTAAGGGGACAAGACTACCTAATATGGTCTATCCTCATTATGAATCTAAAACTATGTATTAGTCTAGCTGAAAAGGATGATGTTTGTCTTGCAGGATATCACCAAGAACAAGGAGCCAAAATTGATAATGGACAGTGGATGCTCACGACACATGAGTGGAAAGAAATCTTTATTTCAAGATCTTAAGGAGCATACCACTGGAACAATTACTCTTGGTGATAAAGGGAAGTGTAGCATTATTGGTATTGATAATATTGGTAATTCAAAAAGTTGCATTAAGGATGTGTATCTTGTTGATGGATTAAAGTATAACCTCTTAAGTGTTTTTCAGTTGTGTGACAAAGGAAACAAAGTAGGCTTTGACAGACACAAGTGTGAAGTCAGGAATGAAGAGACTGGTGATCTGATCCTCACTACTCACATGCACAATAACACTTATGCCGTAAATACTAACCATATTATTGGTACAAAACTTAAGTGTCTCAAGGCCTTGACAGAAGATCCCAGTCTATGGCATAGAAGACTAAGTCATGTTAGCATGCACACCCTCAATAAACTTAAAACAAGAGATCTTGTTCGAGGATTGCCTAACCTGAATTTCAAGAAAGAAGAACTATGCAATGCATGCACAAGAGATCTCAATCTAAATCACCATGATTTGGATGGAGAAGAAGAAGACAAGGCTGAGAATAAGCAGGACCAAGAAAGAAACATGCAAGAACATATCCAAGATACCAACGAGCTATCTCAAGACCTTGAGAAGGAACTACAGAATCGGGATATAGTTAATGAGGAATCCAACTCTCAAACTGTCGCTCAAGACCTTGAAGAAAGGCCTGCTACTATCTCAAACGATCAGGGTCCAAAGCAACAAAAGTTCAAACATGCCTCTTCACACTCAGCTCAAGACATCATATCAGATCCATCCTCTGGGGTACAAACTCGATCTAGATTAAAGAATCCTTGTGCCTTCTATGCTTTTGTCTCTCTTGTATAACCAAAAACCCTAACTGAAGCGCTCAAAGACCCGGACTGGATCACGGCCATGCAAAGTGAGCTAAATGAGTTTGAAAGGAACAAGGTGTGAACTCTCCAACCTAGACCAAAACACCAATCAGTCATTGGAACTAGATGGGTGTTCTGGACTAAGTTAGACGAAGCAGGCAAAATCATTCGAAACAAAGCAAGGCTTGTTTCTCAAGGATACAATCAAGAAGAGGGTATAGACTACGATGAGACATTTGCTCCCGTAGCAAGGTTAGAAGCCATACGTATATTACTTGCTTTTGCATCCTTTATGGGGATCAAGCTGTTTCAAGTGGATGTCAAATGTGCATTTCTAAATGAGTTCTTGGAAGAAGAAGTTTATGTTACTCAACCACCAGGATTCGAAAGTGAAGAATTTCCTAATCATGTTTATAAATTGGACAAAGCTCTCTATGGTCTCAAACAAGCCCCAAGAGCTTGGTATGAGAGATTGTCTAAATACCTTCTTGAAAATGGTTTTCAAAGGGGATTGATTGACAAAACTCTCTTCATCAAGACCCGTGGAAATAACCTTTTGATTGTTCAAATATATGTTGATGATATATTATTTGGTGCTACTAACAACTCCCTTTGCAAGGAGTTTTCTGAGATTATGTGCAGGGAATTTGAAATGAGCCTCATGGGAGAATTAAACTTCTTTCTCGGTCTACAAGTTCATCAAACAAGTAAGGGAATCTTTCTAAATCAAGGGAAATACACCAGGGATCTACTTAAGAAGTACAAAATGGAACAATCAAAGGTAGCAAAGACCCCTATGAGCTTCACTCTCTCCCTTGATCAAGATAAGAATGGTAAGAATGTGAACCAAAAGGAGTATAGAGGTATGATTGGTTCACTCCTATACCTTGCTGCTAGTAGACCTGATATAATGTTCAGTGTCTGTATGTGTGCTCGGTTCCAAAGTGACCCCAAAGAATCTCACCTTATTGCGGTGAAGAGAATCTTCAGATACCTAAATGAATCTTAGGACCTTGGGCTCTGTTATCCCAAACAGAGTAACTTTCATCTAACAGGCTATTCAGGTGCAGACTTTGCAGGCTACAAGGTTGATAGAAAAAGCACGTCAGGATGCTGCCAACTTCTAGGATCTTTCTTGATCAGTTGGCACTCTAAGAAACAAAATTCAGTGGCCTTATCAACTGCAGAAGCCGAGTACATTATTGTTGGTGCATGTTGCTCTCAGATTCTTTGGATAGCACAGCAGCTCAGAGATCTTGGGATTGATCTAAAAGGTATCCTTATAAAATGTGATAATACGAGTGCTATTTCCATTACTAAAAATCTTGTGCAGCACTCAAGAACCAAGCACATTGATGTGAGTCATCATTTCATAAGAGATCATGTGGAGAAAGGTGATGTATCAATATCCTTCGTATCTACTGAATTTCAATTTACTAATATTTTCACTAAACCACTCCCTGAAGATCGTTTTAACTTCATTAGATTGGAGCTGGGTATGCTTAACAGGGAAGCACTCTCATAAGGGGAGTAATTACTCCCTTGTGAAAGAAACAGATTCATCTGACATCTCAAGACCTTGATTTCATAGGGTCCCGAGATGCTCATCCGAATAAAATAATATTGGATCAAAATCTGTTGATATCTTATGGATATGCAATAGAGTATCTTTTATTTTTTATTTATTTCTTTCTAAAATCAGTTATAACATCTTTTATTTTTCCATGTTTAAAATTATTCCAAATCTCTTTAATTCTTGCAAGTGGATGTGACTCCTTGGGTGTTGAAAAATTTCGGATGATCATTACTTACTGTTCAAGGGATTTATTGATTTTGTACTTGCTGATTTGAAAGGGGAGAAACGATTCAGATTCCATTTTATTTGCTTTTTAAACCTCTCTCAATCCCTGTCTATTCCACACTACTTTCACTCCCTCTGTACTCTCTCTCTCACTCTCCGATCTTCAAAAACCCTCTTTTTCTCTTACCAAAAATGGTGGGATCCAAGCGCTCATCGGCCTCCCCATCTCCTGCTCCGTCTGCTAAACGATACAAGATGCCGACCAACAAGGGCAAGCAGATTATGAATGAATCTGAGGAGTATTCCGAGGACTCCAGCGAGAACTCACCCTCTCCATCTCCTTTGCTCAGAAAATCTAAAGGCAAAGCTCCAGCCACATCTGCTCCTGCTCATCCTCCCCAGGCACCCTCTGGTATTTCCCCTAACTGGTTTAGCTCTAAGGAGGTTGCAGAGTCATGGAAATATGACTTTTGCAACCGAAGGCTGTGCTTCTGCGATGTTGTCGATTTCTCCCTCCTCCAATCCATGCCTCTGCCATGCATACCTCTCCTCAAATCCACCTGCTTTTGGTCCATCCTCAACCCTGGCAATTTTGCCTATCCTCAGCTCACCCGGCTATTCTATGCCAATATTACTGTTCATAGGGTAAATGGAACCCTAACCCTTGTTTTCACGGTCAAGAACACCCGAATCCGCCTCTTCCACAGTAGCCTTGCTCTTATCCTTGATCTTCCCAGTGAAATCCCCACAAAAGAGTTCCCAAGCCAATTCGAGTATCTCTCACGAGCGCGAGATGAGTTCTTCCTGAAATCTCAAGGCCCTGGATCTTCATCGTCTCTCAAGCGAACTCACACTGCTCTGAACCTTCAAGCAAAGCTCATCTTCACCATTCTGGCTCGCTGTATCTTCCCACGTATCAACTCTAGGGAATTGGTGACCGAGAACCTTCTCGAGATCCTTTTTCTAATTATGAACGGATATGAGCCTGATTTGCCCAAACATATCCTCGATTATATGACCCATGTCTCAACTTCCTCCCGCCCTATGCCATTACCCTATGCAAACCTTCTGCCCAAAATCTTTGAAGCCTTTGATGTTGACACATCGGGAGAAGAAGAGAAATCCTATAGCGGGACCATTGATGAGAACTGTCTCGAGAGATTGGGGATTGTCAAAAACTTGAGGGGCAGTGGGTTATGAGGAAAGATTAGAAAGGAAAACATGTTGCTGACTCCAGTATGAATGAGGACAGATTGGCTGCTGTGGAGACTGAGATTCAAGACCTTAGGTTTGATCTGAGCAGAATGTGGTAGGATGTGGTGATTCGCCAGGATCAGACTCATGAGCTACTCTCTATGGTTGATTGCAAGATGGACCAGATGATACTTTTGAATGCTCTGACCTTCACTGCTACAGGTTCTATCATGCCACTGAATCCAGAGGTTTTTGATCATGTTCGAGAGAAGATTGGCAATATTATCCTGAACTGTGAAAACCAGGTTAAGAAAAGGCCTATTCTGCGCCCCACACACAAGAAACCCACCATTCTCACTATTGAGCAGTATGGTGTGGTCAAGAAGTACAGAGATGTAGAGCTACAGAGACAGCTTGCTGAGATGGAGAGAAACAACATCACAAAGAAAGCTATGGAAAGGTGGCAGAAGAAGTGCAAGGACAAGGTTAGGAGGAAGTATCTTCCACCCAGTAAACAATACCCCACCTTCAGAGAATGGTGTGAGTAAGGCGCTGGCATTGCTCCCCCTAAAGATCCTGCTGCTTCTGACGCCCCTGGAACATCCTCAGCTACTGATCCATCTTCTGCTAAGGCAACCAAGAAGTATCTATGGAGCAAGAAGAAGAAGCCTGCATATGGGGAATCTGACTCAAGGCCTTGATATCCTACCCTCTTATCCTGCTTTCTTAAAACTCTACTTTTGCTATTAGCCTTTTTAAAACTTCCGGCGTATAGTTGCTGTTTTCAGACATTTCCACCTCCCTACCCTTTTGTTGGAAGACAAAAGGGGGGAGAATGTTTTGGTTGGCAGTATTTTCGCATTGTTTGGTTAGTTTGACGTTTTTAAAACTTAGATGATCCAAACATTTTATGCTCCTTTATATAATATGCTTATATTTTATATAAGTGGTTGCTGTCATTATATTATGAACTCTGAAACAGGTTTTGTCTTCCATCAAGGGGGAGATTGAAGACTCCAACTTAACTATAAGATCTTGAGAACTAACGTGCAGGGATCTAAAGGATGATGAAAGACAAAAGGCTGGGTTTCAAGGTCTTGAAACCCAGACTAATATGTTTGGATAAACACTTATGCATCTTTCTATTGACTTGTTTTCTCACAGGAAATGATCTGAGGCCAACCTTGTTGGGCCTAAATTATATAATGGGCTTTATCTTGGGCTATGAGATTTGGTCTGGTCTTAATCGATATATATGTCTCCTCTAACCCATGTTTTTGTGCAAGATACATTATGTATGTTCTTTTAGGATTTCATATGCCACACAAGGAAAGAACCGATTCATACTTGATCATATGTGATCACGAAAGAGATTGAAGGAACAACCTTGGAAAGCACACAAACGGAAGGATCAATTTCGGAAAGAATTCAAATGTCTTGGAAAGAATTTGAAATTCAAACGGTCATCCCTCCAAGAAGCTCTCGAAGTTTTTCGACTATATAAAGATGAAGGCAAAAGGATGTCAAGTACCCAAGCAAGCACTCAAGCAATCATAGCATCCTAATGCATTCGTCATCTCAAGTTTCTCTTACATTCTCTCAAAGCTTAAGTGTTGTTTATTATTTAAGAGTTGAGGGAAACACTAGCGCTTATTGTACAAGTCATTCATTTTACACTTAGAGTATCTTATACTCAATCAAGCACACATGGTGTGTGGTGTGAGCTTTTATATCACTTCTAAGGTTGAGAGGTAGAATAGAAGCGGTGAGGCTTTGCATAGAGAAAGGGTAGTTTCTCTAGGAAGTTATAGGCTCAAGTGAAGTGAAATAAGAAGTGTTTGAATCCTACGAGTTGGATAACCCTAGGCGGGGACGTAGGCCAAGTTCATGCCGAACCTCGTTAACAATTCGTGTGTTCATCTTTTATATTCCGTATTTACATTATCTTATTCGATTTCACTTTGTCAAGTCCTGATAGCCTATATCAAGGTCTTGAAAAGTTGCATTAAATTTCTTTAGTTGCGAAAATCATTCATACTCTATTCATCCCCCCTTCTAGAGTATTATTCATCGCCTTTTAGACTCTTCAAGTTCGCATCACCATCACCACCACCGCAGCCCCGCTCCCACTTCACCCCTGTTTTACCGAGAGGAAGGGTTCCCAAGCCACCTCTTCCTCCCTCGGTCTCCTTCCACCAAGGCCAACAACAGCATCCTTGCGTCTGCGTGGAGCCACCAAGTCAGCAGCAGTGCCACCAAGAGCCCGGAGATCCACGAGCATCGTCCTCTATCAGCTCCCCTGTTCGAGCGCAAACAACGTTTCGGTAAGCCCTTCTCATCCGTTTTTGATTGAAACAATCCTCAAGCTCCACCATCACACTCACCCATGTCCGACGCAGGTTCGACGAGCCATCGCGAGCCTCCGATGATGCCCAGAACTCCGATCAAGAGCTTCCACCGTTTCCTTCCTTCCTCGATTCGAATTCGTGCTTTATTTAATGATTATGTTATTCTGGACTGAGCGAGGGCTGAGTGCGGGACGATTCGGCAAGGTCGAGAGCTCCGGAAGCTCGAGAGCGAGGCCGGGGGTGCGAGACGAGAGCAAGGCGAGGCTGGCGGGGATGAGAGCATGAGCGAGGGAGCAGTCCGAGCGGGCAGGAGCGGGTGCGAGTTAGATGAGGGCGGGGCGGGACCATGGAGTAAGAGCCGGTGAGCCACGGCTGGGTGCGAGGCCAGGACATCGCCGACGGTCCATCGGCCAAGCGGGCGGGAGTTCCTTTTGAATTGGAGGAAGAAGAAGTAGAATGTGTTGGGCCAACTCCTTAACTTTATTTATTTATTTAAACCGGTTTAGGATTTATAATATGGGTTCGGTTCGGTTCGGGTTTATCCGTCTATTTATTTAGCTATTTAACGGAATTAAAATTATTATGTATATATAATATTATTTGAGGTTTTAAGAGATAAAATATTATTTTGGGATAATTATAAGGGTTGGTTTATTAAATAAAAATATTTTGGATTTTAGGGGATTTGGAAATAATTTATAAAGGTTTTTAATAAATGGTATTTAAAATATCATACAATTTATAAAGGAATTTAGCGAGTATTTTCAAGGGTCGAAATTCTTAACTGTTTAATTCGAATTTGAAACAGTTTTGAAACTAACTTGGCAATAAGTCTTATTCGATGACTAATTCGCATGATAATATGAGTGTTTTACTAACGACATGATATGTGTGACTAATAACATGACTTGTGGTGATTTACTATAAGAAATAAAATGTTAGATATTATGATGTTGGTGATATATATATCTGTATGCCAAGTGTGAGTATGAAACGGTAATGTGTGAAATTGGCTAAGTATTGTATATATGGAGGTTGTCATGAGTTGATGAGGATGATGTTATGATCGAATTGAGAAAGATGTTAATTTATGAGATATGATGATGCGAGATGAGGATCGAATATGAGATGATGATGTTAAAAATGATGAGACGGTCGAGTTATCATATTTATGTGTATCTTATATGTTTCATATGTGAGTTGTGTGCCTAGCGTAAATTAGACTTAGACTGATTATGTTATTTTTGGGATTAGTAGGTGATCTCTAATCTGATAGATTGTGTTGTAGGAGGAAATCGAGTTCAAAATATAATAAAATAGATCAAACCAGATTCGTGCCCACGCAAATGATTACAAGACCTCCTCCTGATGTAGCAGCGGGAAGTCGGGATCGATCCTCGAGGAAGCACGTCAACGGACCTCAGGTAGCAGCAAATCTCAGCGAAGTCGACCAAAAGATTCCTCGATATCGAGCAAAGTACTCGATATCGACTAACCGGTTGAGTAAAACAGAAAGAAAAACGAAACAGAAAACGAAAACCAACAGAAAGTACTCGATCTCGACAAAATTACCTCGACATCGACAAAACGTTCTCGATGTCGACAAGAATTCCCCGAGATCGACAAAACTCAGTAACTAAAATTGCAATCTTTTCGAACATAGACACGGATTTCGACGAAATAAATCAATAAACTAAAGACTTCCAAGGCCAGGGTTTCAACACCACAATGATAACCATGCAAAATAACACATAAAGGCATAAAAGATCATGCTTTTCATCAAATAACTTTCGTTATTAACAAATAGGAATATAGAGGCTTTCGCATAAACCCTAATTGTTACTAACCCTTTTCACATAATTAACCCAAGTTGTATTAAGATCACTTTCGCTTCAATAACAAAAACAAGGATCACCTTCAACTTTCACAAAAGAATCATGCTCGCAGGGATAGAAGACGAATTGCATAAAAAGATCAAACCTTTACCGTATCACTTCACATGGCTACCGCCGGGCTCGCCCCGAGCCTAGAAGTGGGTGGACTACTCGCTCTTCATTATCAAGAAACTCGTCAATAGTAAAAGGAAATATCTTTGCATTAAATAAACTAAAGAAAGCTTACAACCAATCGAAGCCAAATCCGCTTTCACCTTTCCGACTCCTCTCGCCACAAGCTCTCTCTCTCTTTCTCTATGTAACTACTTGTAACTGAAATTGAATTTATGGAAATCAGCCCCTAAGGCTTTATTTATAGGCTTCCTTCCCTCTCTAATTAGGAAAGAATATCCTATCTATATCTATATCTATCTATCTAAATTATTAAGATAAAACATGGAATAAATAAAAAATCTAAAGGGACTATATCTAATGTGGATAAAATATCTTCTCTCTTGACTTGATAGCACTTTATAGATCTTGATCGAATTTCATCTCGAAAATATCACCATTGGACTGGGGATAGAAACATAACAAGACCTCGGACTACTCGACGTCGGCCATTGGGGGTTCCTCGATATGGAGTAGAATTGCTCGATATCGACTAGCACTTTTCTCGTCTTCTGCTCAGCAACTCGATTCCGGCCTCCAAAAGCAAAGTCGACTTGATTTTTCCTCGACATCGAGTAAATTTCCTCGACATCGAGTAACATGTCTTCAGTCTTCAGCTTTTTCGTCGATCTTGGCTCCCAGGAAGTAAAGTCGACTAAGTTATCCTCGATATCGACTAAATATCCTCGATATCGACTTGCATGTTCAGCTCCCAGCTTTCTCGTCGACTTCTGGTTAACTCTGGTGGAAATCGACTTGGATTTACTCGATATCGACTAAGTTCCTCGATATCGACCAAGTGTTGTCGAGTAGATTTTTCCTTGCTTCTAGCTCGATTTGTCCTGGTTCTGCTGCTTCTTGACCTTGGACTTCTGTAGTTGACTTTGAGCTTTTCCTCTTATCTCTGAATTGCTGTAAATTGCTTTGATTTCTGCGAAGCAAAAAGCATTTGCAGGGCCCATGTAGAAGAGAAATACCCACAATAGAAAAACTAAAAGTTCAAAACTAAAAACAAAAAGCAACAATGTCTAAAAGTCCCAAAAATAAATGTCTATTTACAAGCTCTAGATTTTATAATATCTAGGCCGACTTTCTCCATTTAGCTCAAGGTGGCATTTGCAGGGCCCATGTAGCTTGTGCTTCAAATAAGACTCTATTCTTGTCCATCAACTGCAGTCCGCCTGAATGGGTCTTGTTCACGATGAAAGGCCCCATCTTTTTCTTGTTGAATTTGTTAGGAAACCAATGATCCTTTGATTTAGAAACATAGAGCTTGTCTCCAACTTCATACTCCTTAGGCTCATCATTGGAAATTCTACACAATCGCACATACCATGGCAAACCTCTCCCATGTATAGATTAATCTTTAATTGAAATAGGAGAAGAAATATCCATACCTTGGCTTACCTTCGCAGAATCGGATTCGGGTACCTCGGATTTTGGTCAATTTCGAGTAAAATTACTCAATATCGAGGATTTGTGCTCTTCTTCTTGACTGCTGGTCGAAGATGGTGGAGTCGAGGACGCAGACTTTTGGTCGAAATCGACCAATTTGGTCGATATCGAGTAATTATCGGCTTCCAGTGTATTGCTCGTCGAGGGAAGAGAATTCGAGGACGCAGTAGTGTTTTGGTCGATGTCGAGTTGTCCTTGGCTTCGACTGGATTGCTCGACGAAGCTGCTGCTGGTGGAGGGCTCTAAGTTTGGTCGATATCGACCAAATTACTCGATGTCGAGTAACTCTGGTGGACTTCGACCCCATACTTGCATCCTGTCAAGGCATTTGAGAAATAATTAGTCGACGTCGACTTACCTTGGTCGATGTCGATCTGATCATCTGTGTCGTCGTTTAGGATGGCCATGATCTTCTCCACCTGGGCTTCCATATCCCTCTTTTCCAGCTCTTCAGGAGTCATATTTATTACCTTAGGCTCCCCGCAAGTAATGTAACCAGCTGATATAGACTTTACCTCTTCCATGGGACCTGTGTCCCTTCCAGTTTTATTAAAAGAATACTCAATTACCTCATCGCTGATGTTAAAAGTGAGCACTCCCTTCCTTACGCTTATGTTGGCATCCACCGTCGTCAAGAAGGGCCTTCCTAGAATAATAGGACAAGCAGGGTCCTCCGCCATATCAATAACTAGAAAATCGGCAGGGACAAAGAACTTACCTACTTGCACTGGCACATTGTCCACCATGCCGGTTGGGATGACCACTGTGTTGTTTGCCATATAAAGCTTAGCATCCACAGGCTCTAGGGCACCTATCTTAATCTTGGACCATATTGTTAAAAGCATTATACTTACACTAGCTCCAAGATCACATAAAGCATTAAATTTGTATTGACCAAATCCAATGGTTATAGCAAACTTACCTGGATCTGGCCTTTTCAAGAGTATGTCCATATGGCTGCACTCCTCTGCGATCTCAGACATTGATCGCTTTTTGCTTAGGATCTCCTTAAGGAACTTGACATATGATGACATTTCATTAAGAGCTTCTGTGAAAGCTATGGTGACATTGAGCCTCTGAAGCATCTTGATGAAGCGCTGAAATTTCTTCTCTGCTGGATCTTTTGGAGATTTTGTTGGGAAAGGCAACTTCGTTTTCTGATTCAGAGCCGGGTTGGAGTGCTGTGCAGATGAATCTTGGCCAAGCTTTTCCTCGACATCGAGTTGACTTTGCTCGATATCGACCAGATTTTGGTCGACATCGACTTGCTGTTCGTTGATATCGAGTTGTTGTTTAGCTCTCTCCTGCTGCTTTCCGTCCTCTGGCTCGCGTAGTTGGTGCCCGCTCCTTAGTTTGACAGCAGCGACATGTCCGTGCTGCCCCTTGGGATTCGGTTCTGTATGCCCTGGGAGCTGCCCGGTTGGTCGTGGAATCTGTGCTGCGAATTGACCCATCTGAGTCTCTATGTTTCTCTTCCAGATGTCCAGTTCTCCAAATTTTGTATTGATGTTATGGAACTGATTGTTGATGGTGCCTTGATTCTGGCGCATTTCGTCAAGGATAAGTTGTAGTTCATCCTTCCGATGGTCCCTTTTTGGATGTCCTGGAGCTCTGTATGGCGGGGGGTTCCTAGGGGCACCTTGGTTCCATAGTAGTTGCTGAAACCTTTGGTCCCCCATATAGCGATTGAGACCCCCTACGTAAGCTACCTCCTCGTGGTATTCTGCCATCCTGACTTGCTCTGTGTGTGGGCACTCAGTAGTTGTGTGCCGCTGTGATCCGCATTTGATGCAGGGTTGGTTGACAGAAAGATACTTGACTTGCTTGAGGAGCTTGCGATTCTGATCTCTGTAGTATTGCTCCTTGACATCTGGGTCCATCTCCTTAGAAGGCTCTTAGAGGAGCATGGATGGGGCTGGCCTGGCATAGACATTCTCATCATAGTTGATTGGAGTCCCATACTTGTTGTCGTAGTTGGTCAGCTTGTCGAGGGTAGCCCATGCGTCAGCTGGCGGCATTGTCAGATACTCATAATGAGTATACGTGTTGATCCTATCCTTAGTGGCCAGGTCAAGAGAATTGAAGAGGATCTCCTGAACGATGTAGGGTGGTTGTCCATATGTAGGGCATGATCGTAGAAGATCCTTATATCGTTTCCATGCTTTTGCTAGCGGCTCCCTAGGCTTCTGTTTGAAAGTTGTAATCTTCTGGCGAAGGAGCGCTGTCTTAGCAAGAGGAAAGATTTTGTTGAGAAATTCCTGCCTCACTTCAGCCCATGTTTTGAGGGATCGTGGACGGAGACCTTCGAGCCACTTCAATGCTGGGCCAGCTAGAGACCAAAGAAAAGCTTTCATCATGACATATTTCAAAGTGGTACCTATCAGTAAAATTGATAATATGTTGAAGAGGACATTCATTAAATCTAACAAATAAAGCATTATTTTTAATCTCTATCAGGAAAGGAGTGCGAATTTCGTAATTATTTTCAGGGATTAAAATGGCCGATTCAGGCACGACGAGAGTCGGGTGCATGTAATCCTCTGCAGTGGTAGGGTATTGGGCAAGCTCAGCTTCCACTTGCCTCCTTCGCTCTGTTTCCTGCGTAGTGCGTGCTCTCTTAGCGGTGAGAGCAGTATCCTTGGCGGCTAGTTCCCTCTGAAGCCTCTCAATCATCTCAACTTGTGTTTCGGCGGTCGCCATGATCCTTTTCAGCTTAGAATGGATGTGTATAAGGCATTCCGGATCGTCTAAGGCGTCAAACTCAGGTGTTTGACCAGAACGGCGCATATACCTGCGAAGTAACTCAAGGCAAACGTGAGATTTAACTACCTAAGGCGCGAATGATTGCTTCCCCGGCAACGGCGCCAATTTGTTGTAGGGAGGAAATCGAGTTCAAAATATAATAAAATAGATCAAACCAGATTCGTGCCCACGCAAATGATTACAAGACCTCCTCCTGATGTAGCAGCGGGAAGTCAGTATCGATCCTCGAGGAAGCACGTCAGCAGATCTCAGGTAGCAGCAAATCTCAGCGTAGTCGACTAGAAGATTCCTCGATATCGAGCAAAGTACTCGATATCGACTAACATGTCAAGTAAAATAGCAAGCAAAACGAAACATAAAACAAAAACCAACAGAAAGTACTCGATCTAGACAAAATTATCTCGACATCGACAAAAAGTTCTCGATGTCGACAAGAATTCCCCGAGATCGACAAAACTCAGTAACTAAAATTGCAATCTTTTCGAACACAGAGACGGATTTCAACGAAATAAATCAATAAACTAAAGACTTCCAAGGCCAAGGTTTCAACACCACAACGATAACCATGCAAAATAACACATAAAGGCATAAAATATCATGCTTTTCATCAAATAACTTTCGTTATTAACAAATAGGAATATAGAGGCTTTCACATAAACCCTAATTGTTACTAACCCTTTTCACATAATTAACCCAAGTTGTATTAAGATCACTTTCACTTCAATAACACAAATAAGGATCACCTTCAACTTTCGCAAAAGAATCATGCTCGCAGGGATAGAAGACGAATTGCATAAAAAGATCAAACCTTTACCGCATCACTTCACATGGCTACCGTCGGGCTCGCCCCGAGCCTAGAAGTGGGTGGACTACTCGTTCTTCATTATCAAGAAACTCATCAATACTAAAAGAAAATAACATTGCATTAAATAAAGAAAGCTTACAACCAATCGAAGTCAAATCCGCTTTCGCCTTCCCGACTCCTCTCGCCACAAGCTCTCTCTCTCTCTCTCTTTGTCTATGTACCTACTTGTAGCTGAAATTGAATTTATGGAAATCAGCCCCTAAGGCTTTATTTATAGGCTTCCTTCTCTCTCTAATCAGGAAAGAATATCCTATCTATATCTATATCTATCTATCTAAATTATTAAGATAAAACATGGAATAAATGAATAAATCTAAAGGGACTATATGACCATTTGATAGAAACTTAACAAGAACACGGACTACTCGACGTCGGCCACTGGGGGTTCCTCGATATCGAGTAGAATTGCTCGATATCGACGAGCACTTTTCTCGTCTTCTGCTGAGCAACTCGATTCCGGCCTCCCGAAGCAAAGTCGATTTGATTTTTCCTCGACATGGAGTAAATTTCCCCGACATCGAGTAACATGTCCTCAGTCTTCAGCTTCTTCGTCGATCTCGGCTCCCAGGAAGTAAATTCGACTAAGTTTTCCTCGATATCGACTAAATATCCTCGATATCGACTTGCATGTTCAGCTCCCAGCTTGCTGGTCGACTTCTGGTTAACTCTGGTGGAAATCGACTTGGATTTACTCGATATCGACTAAGTTCCTCGATATCGACCAAGTGTTGTCGAGTAGATTTTTCCTTGCTTCTAGCACGATTTGTCCTGGTTCCGCTGCTTCTTGACGTTGGACTTCTGTAGTTGACTTCGAGCTTTTCCTCTTTTCTCTGAATTGTTGTAAATTGCTTCGATTTCTGCGAATTTAAACAGAAACTTGTGTAGATTCCATAATTTGGCAAATAAGCATAAACTACATAAATTCTGTACTATTCTAACCCAAATGTATGAAATGCATGCAGAAAACGATATAAAAATAACTATAAAACATGGCAGATTAGACTCACATCAGATTGCTTGCCATTGCTGATTATTGTTTGGATTCTGCGCTTCTTTAGGTAAGACCTATGGTGCTTACTCGGTAACCAGGATCTCCTACCTGATGTGTCATATAGTATGTAGGTGCTGCATATGCATAACAGCATGCCATGTATTATCACGCTTAATTAGAACTTGCACAAGAGAATGAGCATTCTTATTCTCTTGTGCAAAAGTACAAGGTGGTTTTTTTAGTAAAAAAATTTAAGTATCTATATTCGATTTAAGACCTTTATGGGCCTTATTTGAATGGTTATAAGATTTTATTTGTATGGCCAAATTTGATATTGCTATGTGTTAAGTTTAACTTTAATTATCATTCGAAAAAAAGAAGACAGTATAAAAAATACTTTTTGATATTTATTTATCACTAGCAAAGTCTCCCAATTTTTTTATACCACTAATAGGAAAATCTATTAACTTCAAGTAAATAAGTATAATGATATAAAATTGTTACTTTGAATCGTATAATGACAATTTATAACATTAGATGTATACTACGAATCATTAAGTAGTGATGAAAATAAAACTCAAGTTTACTAAATTAAGTTTAAAGTTTATATTTTAAACTAATTTATTTGAAAGTATAATCCGTGACTGAATTTGTAGCAAAGAGCCATGTTTTTTTTTCCGCCTATAGCCCTAAAAACACCAGGGTCGGCCCTGGTTGTCCTCCTTGAGTCATTTATATATCATGAGATACAAGATGAGCATGAGATGCGATATGACGATGAGATTTGATATGCTATAGCATCGAACTGGCCAGTCTCCACCCTATCTGGAAGGGGTGGGGGGTAGGAAAGGGATATACCACTTGGTATTCTTTGCTAAGGCCTTACTTAATATTCTGCACATATGAACTAGGAGCATGCTAGTATGTTTAATATTTCAGTACGACATTAGAGCATCCTTTATTCTAGGTATATGCGTATTATATGTCCTCAGCGCGGTCTTTAGGGTCCACGAGCGAACACTTGGCCTGACTTTGTGGTATAGTTTCAGGTACCCGTTCCACTGATTGATTCTGTGCTGTTATGACGGGGTCCTTTTGCATGGTGGATAGTGAGCGCTTAAGATTCTAACTTCACCAGTTTATACATTTGGGATGTCATACTACTTATGCTCTGTTTGACCCGGCTCAGCCGCGACACTCGTTGTATCGTTTTCAGAACTTATGTTGGTCTGCATGGGAAATGGATTTTCCACGTTGTAGACTTAGGATAGGTACATGGGTTTATCCCGGGGTCTCCAACAGACCTTACGAATTTGGGTGTGAAATCCCACTTTAAACTACTAATCTTTGATTTCAAACCTTCAACCTGTACTCGAGGCACAAGATCCTAACCAGGGATTTTATCCCTCGAAACATAACTCGGGAATCATAATCCCAGGCCGTTACATCCACTGCGTGTTGTTGTGGAAGGATGACCTTAGCCTTGGCCTGAGGTTGCTTTTCCAGATATTCTAACTTGCAATATTGAAGATAGGTTGGTTTCTTGCGAGCTTTCATAGACTTGTGTGACGCCTCGGGCTGAGAATCATAACGTACAGGTGTTTAGAAAAGTAGAAATTAAGTTTGATTCCCAACTGATCAAACCTATCCTCCTAAATGATCAAACCTATCCTACCAAATGAACAACCATATCCTACTAAATTAACCCCCTTCCGAAATCCATTTACCTTTTCCTACGTAGGTTCTGCTTCAGACTGAGATGGTAAGACCTTCCCCTCCATTAGCTTCCCCGACTGCACAAACTTATATAAATCAAATTCACACTGAATACATGCCAATCAAGGCCACATCCCTAATGGAAAACACGAGTAGATTCGTAGGTAGGGAAGTATAAATTACCTCATCAGAGTTCACATCTTGTACCTCCTCACCCATCCCTTCATTGTCCATTAGAATACCTTCATCTTCATCATCCCTCTTTTGATCATTGTTCATATCGCTTTCCACTTCCTTATCCTCTTCCTCAACCATCATCTCCTCAACCTGAGGATTATCCCCCTCGTCACCCCCCTAATCACCCTCCTTCTCCTTCTTACACTCTGTGTCCTAATCATCCTCTTTCTCCTTATCAAACTCAATCTGCTTTCCTTCCTCATCACATACGAGAGGGTTTCTCGATCAAATAAATTTGTAGTTAAGACCCCGCTATAGGATTGTGGAGTCAGGTTCGTCCTCAGGAGAGAAGTCAGCGGTTCTAGGTTTAGTTGGTTTCGGGGTTCGGGAATAGCGGGAAAAGATGGATGTCGACAAAGAACAGAGGGGTTGATTTCGGATGGTTTTCAAGCGTAGAATGTAAATAACGAAATATAATAATAAATATGAATAAAATAAAGGTGCAAACTTACAAGGTTAGGGATCACCACAACAATAAACATATGTGTAGATTATAAATCACATAAAGATGTATGTTTTATATCAAATAACTTTCGTTATTAACAAATAGGATTATAGAGGCTTTCGCATAAACCTTAAGTTTTACTACCCTTTTTGATAATTAAGCCAAATTCCTAATAAGATCACTTTTGCTTCAATATCATAAATAAGGATTACCTACTACTGTCGTAGAATAATTATGCAAATAAGATAGAATATGATAAAGACATAAAAATTCAAAAAATCATTAATCAAACTCGTATATCTATGTTTGGATCACCCCGACCCTAGAAGAAGAAAATTAGAAACAAGACATAATAAAAGAAAATAACTTTAACATTAAACTAAGGGCGTGTTTGGGAGTAAAATTTTTTTTAGGAGGTGGAGATACTTTTTGGGGATGGAGATACTTTTTGGGGGTGGAGAAGATGGAGATACTTTTTAGAAAATAATCCCATGCGTGTTTGGTGCGATGAAGATAGGTTTTTTATGAAATAAAGTTAAAAGTCAAAAATACCCCCAACTATACCCCTAACCTTTCATCCTCTCCGTTTAGCTTCGATCAAAACCCTGTACGACTTCCTGGAATTGCAGCAAAGTGGGGCATTTGAATAAATTCCTGGAACTGCAGCTAAATTAGCAAGAATGGATTGCTGCAATTCGAGAGGGACGGGGTGAGCAATTTGAGAGATCCATTCGAGAGATCCCAGAAATCCACCATGGTCGACCTCAAGCTCTCCGTCTCCGTATTGCAGTTTCTTGGCGGACGATTGCAGTTTCTTCAGCCCGCTGGATTGGACTCTCTGTCTCTGAGTGCTCCAGCCACTCCTCTGGATTGCAGTTGCTACGTCCGCCAGTTGCTCCGTCCGGGGTGGCGCCGAAGTGAATTTCGCCATTGTTGCAAGTACAGGAAGGGGAGGGAAGAAGGAAATGAAAAACGAAAGAAGGAATTGAACAGACAAGGAAAGGAACTGTCGAGACCAGTGAAAAAATTCTTCCACCCCGTCCATCTTGAAAAACAAAGGTAGGAGAATCGCCCACCTCCTCCACCTTCTCCACCCCGCGCCAAACACGCCCTCAATCTAATACTTACAACCATTCGTTCCTTCCTCATCCTTTTCTCTCTCGCCTCTCTCATCTCTTCCTTCTAACTATGTGCATCCAAAAACGACTTGGCTTGAATGAATAAAAAAACCAGTCCCTAGGGCTTTATTTATAGGGCTCAATCCTTGCTAATCTAGGAAAGAGCAAATCTATCATCTATCTAAATCTATCTAAAGATAAATCTTTCCTAATAAATAAGTATGTAAGAAATTAAATTCCCTTAGGTAAAATTGGAATTAACCCAAGAGGATAAATGTTCATCAAAAGATAAAAGATCTTCAACTCCGTGCTTAAATAATTTCCCTTTAATTCGGACTGTCATCTTTCAACATTCTGCTCCGTCTTGAATCGCACTTTCCCAAGTCCTCGTTCATCCGATTGACGCATATGAGTATGCATTGGAAATCTCTTTTCGAGGGCTACAACTATCATGAAGTCATCAGAACTTAATTCAAAATGATGAATGACAAAAAGTGGGCTTTTCTCTAGCTGCACCATCTTGCGCTCTTCCTTAGCTTCTCCAATGTCTTCATGGTTTTCCTTTAAGCTCCAATTTGCACCCAAACTTCTCCAAATCATCTCTAAACTCCTTAAAATCAAATCAAACTTTGTGTAGACTCCATATCTTTCAATATTAAGCTTAACTACACAAATTCCTAATAATCCCATCCCAGAATGCAAATATAACATAAAAATTGGCACAAAAGATAGGAACAAAAGATGGTGAAATGAGCACACATCAACACCCCATACTTAAGTTTGCTTGTCCTCAAGCAATACTTTCAATGGTCATACAGAGGAAGAAAACAAACTTTAAACATATAGATTCATTCTCATATAACCTTGCAATCAATTACCATCCTCGAAAAGGTACTAATGTCACCAAATCCATGCCTGCGAATAAAAGCAATCTCGCACACAAAAAGAGGGTTATGCAAAACCAATTCATATGTAACATAGCATTGGTAATCGAGAGGACTTTTATGCACATGGTGAAGGAAAAGATAAAAGGTATAGTAGTGGGCTATATTTGGGTAGTGTGGTGCTAAATCCGAGGAAAACTCTTCAAACATTGCTTCAGTGTTGCACTTTCTCCCTTCATATGATATTTCCACATCCCTCATCCTCTCATAATTCATTCTTTGTTTTTTTCCCACTTGTATGCTTTTACCTCTCTAACCTCAGCACTGCCTTCTCGTGAGTCGCAAACATGGGTGCTATGAATGGCCCCTGATACTTAGTGCTTCGAAATCCTCACTTTGGCGTCCCATCTCACCGAACTAACATCTCAACATCTCAACGAGCAGGGTCGATCTACATTTATCTCCTGAGGTGACTGGATTTTCTTTCTCTCATTAAATTTTCCATAAAAGGATCATTCTCCTGCCAAACTCCAAATATAATGATACAACATAAGAACCATATGATAATCTCCATAACATGACATCAATTTCTCAACATACTCCCCGGATGGATCATATGGTAAAAAAAAAAAGGGGGCAATTTATATAGAACATGTGGAACAAATATGAAATAAGGCATAAATACGGCTTTGTGACGCATATAAGCATAGGTAAGGCTAGGAATAAGGTAAGAATATATGGAAAATAAAGTCCTCCATCCTATTATCATGCACATGTCAAAATCAATATCAATTTTACTTCCTTTCATGGGTTTCAAGAAATAATGCACTTCATTATGACTTCCATTTACTAGACAATTTCATGCTATATTTCAAATGAATCCAATTTTGTATCATCGAGTTCAATAAAAGCTTCCAAGACACTAATAAAAAAATTTCAATGGGGGTGATAAAATAAACTTTGGATAAAACATGATGCATATGGATAAATAAAGATATCCAAAGTAACCATGTAAAGAGCAATTGGAGAAATATGCATAAAATATATAAAAGTAAGCCTTTCCCCCACCATATACTTAAAGATTACAATGTCCTCACTGTATAAAAACAAGGGTAAAGGAAGAAACTTACTAGACAGTAGTGCAAAAACTCGAAAATAGGTGTTGTAAAACACTGCCAAGAGTCGACGTCGATTCAATATGAGTCGATATCGACTGCAGATCATCTTCTAAGGGCATCAAGTGAAGGGCATGTGGATCGACTCGATATGCTCACTTGATATCGACTGGATGAGTCGATATCGAGTCACTCTTCAGTGGACTTGGTTCCGTCGTGTGTTGTCCGAGCACCTCTGTCTGCTTGCGAATCCAATAGACGTTGACTGAACTAGTTGACGTCGAGTAGACTTTCAGTTCTCCGAGTTGCCTAATGTCATCAATGAAAAAGAAAACCTTGCACAAAATGAAGAAAATAAAAGAAAAAAAAATTATTAAAGGAAAAATAATAATAGCAGGTTGCCTCCCATATGCGCTGGGGTTTAAGTCGCTAGCTCGACCTATTTCCCTTTAAGCATTAGCTTCGCTTATCCTTTTTCGGAGGTATAGGTGGATATGGTGGTTACTCTAGTGGTGGGAAACGTGGGATGTCATCCGGGGGCATCGTATGAAGAAGTTTAAACCTCCCCGAGTGAACACTCCATGACTTCACCCATTCATCTTCCCGAGCCCCAGTTGCCCTGCATAAAGGAAGACATAAAGAAGATCTACATACCTCATTATCATATCTCTTATGCTTCATTGGTTGATTTGGTCGTGTATCCCCACCATAGCAAAATGGTGTAGTGGGAAGAGATATTTCCACCTCATCATGCAGAGCTTCATGCCACTTTGCAAGGACCCCATACTCGAACACGAACATCAGTTGCTCAAAATCGCCGGGGATGACCTTTACCTTGTAAGGTAAAAGGGACCCTAAAGCACCATGGGCAATGATATCCGGCTTTTTACTTGGCAGCTCTTCTAGGGGTTTCGACTGGTTCATCAAAGATTGATAGTAAAGATGTAAACGAGGCCAAGGGAGGACATACCTGGGTTTCTATTGTACATTAGATTTCTACTGGTGTGCACTCGATATCGACTGAGATTCCCTCAATGTCGACTAATATTTCTAGATCAGGTCTTCTAGAATGTGTATATATCGATTCTAGGTAGTCGACCGGCTGATTGAAGGTGAAGTCATCGAACCAACTTGTGATTGTCGGTTCGGGCAATTCGGTCATATGTTCTCATCTATGTCAGTGACGAGAGGGTTTCTCGACCAAATAAATGTATAGTCAAGACCCCGCTATAGGACAGTAGAGTCATGTTCGTCCTCAGGAGAGAAGTCAGCGGTTCTAGGTTTAGTTGATTTAGGGGTTCGGGAATAGCGGGAAAAGGTGATGAGGGTTGCTGCTGACGTCGGCTAAGAATGGGTCGATGTCGAGGGATGGATAGGGAATGCTGGTTGGTGTCAGGTAAAATCTGTGCAGAATGTAAATAAAGAAATACAGTAATAAAGGTGCAAACTTCCAAGGTAAGGGATCACCGCAACGATAATCAAACACACAAAAGATAAGATAGAATAGTTATGTAATCACATCAAAGGAGTAAGCTTTCGCCTTTTCCAACAATTAGATAACCCTTTCAAGTAACCCTAATTGTATCTACCAATTTTATGTTTATAATTCAAGTTGTTAACATGAATCTCTATTCTTTCGAGTAGGCAATAAACATATAAAAGGTAGTGGATGATCAAAAAATAATAAATATAAAAACTTTACCTCCAGTGTGCATGACTATCGTCGGGCTCACCCGACCCTAGAAGAAGGCAATTAGAAAGCAGACATCATAAAAGAAACTAACTTTAACATTAAAAATAAAACTTAAACTTACAAAACCTTCCAACCGTTCCTCTCTCTCTCTCTCTCTCTCTCTCTCTCTCTCTCTCTCTCTCGCCTCCTCCTTGCGTCCTCTCTCTCCCTCTCTCTCGCCTCTCTCCTTGCGCCCGAAGACGACTTGGCTTGAATGAATGAAAATCAACCCCCTAGGGCCTTATTTATAGTGCTCCATGTAGCTGTTCTGTGAAGGAATTATCTATCTATATCTAAAACATTCTATCTAATAACATAAGATAAAACATTAATGATAAAGGAAATAAATCTATAAGGAAACTATATCTAAAGTGGATAAATCCTCTTTCTCTTGATAGATCTTGATGTGGATGGATAGAATTCCACATATCTTCTCTTGCAAGCTATTCTATCTTCTCGTATACAACTCGATTTTGGACTCGGACTCGACTGGATTGTCCTCAACGTCGACCAACCTCCCCGACGTCGAGTAGGATTTTTGTCCCGGGGTTGCACTCGAGTTCGGGCACCATCTGGACTCGTCGTATGTACTCGACGTCGACCAGACTCCTCGACGTCGAGTAGGGTTCTTCATCTCGAGTGATTGCTGCTTGACTCCGTGTGGTTTTGTCGTCCAAAGTTACTCGACGTCGAGTAGGGTTACTCGACGTCGAGTAGAATCGTCAGCTTCCAGCATTCTTCTATGTTCTTAAAACGCACTTTCCCGAGTCCTCGTTCATCATATTGACGCATATGAGCATGCGTTGGAAAGATCTTTTTGAGGACTACAACTCTAATGAAGACATCAAAGCTTGATTCAGAATGATGAATGGTGAAAAGGGGCGTTTTCTCTAGTTGCACCATTCTTAGCTTCTTCATGACTTTCCTTTAAGCTCCAAAGTGCGTCTAATTTCTGCGAAATTAAACAGAAACTAGTGTAGACTCCATAATTTGGCAAATAAGTATAAACTACATAGATACTATACTATTCTAACCCAAATGCATGAAATGCATGCAGAAATCGCTATAAAAGTAAGTGTAAAACATGACAAATTAGGCGCACAACAAACACCCTATACTTAAGCTTGCTTGTCCTCAAGCAATACTTTTAATGGTTATTCAGGGGAAGAATTCAAACTCTCAACATCTCAGATTCATTCTCATATGTCCCTGCAATCAATTACCAACCTCAAAAAGGTACTAATGTCACAAATCCATGCATGTGCAATAAAAAAGAAACATCTACTCACAAAAGGAGGGTTCTGCAAAACATTCATTCGTGACAAAGCATTAATAATCAAGAGGACTTTAATTTAAGCTCATGGTGAAGAAAAGGTAAAAGGTAAAGTGGTGGGCTATTTTTGGGCAATGTGGTGCTAAATCCGGGGAGAATTTCTTCAAACTAGCTTTGATGCACTTTCTCCTTCATAATTTCCACATCACTCATCCTCTCATAAAGCACTCTTTGCTTTTTTCACTTATATGCTTCTACCTCTCTAACCTCAGCACTGCCTTCTCGCGAGTCGCAAACATTTGTGTCATGAATGGCCCCGGATACTTAGTGCTTCGGACTCCGGCCTCACCTTGGCGTCCCATCCTGCGGAACTATTATCTCAACGCAGGCAGGGTCGATCTACCTTTATCTCCTGAGGTGACCGGATTTTCTTTCACTTATTAAATTTTTCATAAAATTTTCAAACATTCTTGCCAAACTCCAATAATGATAATAACAAACACAACAACCATTTAACAATCTCCATAATGAGACATCATTCTTAGCATAATCCCCGGATAGGAAATAAGGTAAAGAATGTCAATATTTGGAACATGTGGAGCAAATATTAAATAAGGCATATAATATGGCTTTGTGTAATGCATAAGCACAGGTAAGGCTAGGAATATAACAATGAGCATTATATTGAAATATAAAGTCCTCCATCATCTTATTATGCAATATGTCAAAAGCAACTTCAAATTTTACCTCCTTTCATGGTTTCCAATAAAAATATGTACTTCATTGTAACTTTTCTTTACTAGGCAATTTCATGCTATATCTCTAATGAATCTATTTTTGCATCGTCGAGCTAAATTAAGCTTCCATGACACTATTTCTTTAAAAAATTTACAAGCTTTGGGAGATGTCTCATAGAACTTTGAGTTTAATAATTAAGCACAAAAAATTTAAAAATTCACTCAAAATTTACCATGTAGTAGCAAAATAATAATAAAATATGATAATGAGCTCTTCCCCCACCCCATACTTAGAATATACAATGTCCCCACTGTATAAAATCAATATAAAACAAGGGTAAAGGAGGGAACTCACCGAATAATGCGCTGTAGGGCTGAAATAGGCTACTGTTGATTGCCAGAAGTCGATATCGACTAAGTATAGTTTGATATCGACCGCAATTAGTCGGATTCCAAGTATGCAGCTGGTCGAATTCGGGGACTTTTGGTCGATATCGACCAACTTACCCGATATCGAGTAAGGTTGGTCGAAATCGACTGTCTTCTTTTTCTCCTCTCCTAGTCGATTTCTACCTCAGGGGTTGATATCGACTAAGGTCAGTCGATATCGACCAGGTTGCTTCGATTCCAGTTTTTTCGACCTGCAAAATTTGTTAGTTTTTCCCGCAAAAAGACAAGACCTTCCACATGAAGTATTCAAAACCAAAAACAAAAACAAAAACCAAAAGTTTTAAAGTCTTAAAGGAAATTCAAATGTTTTATGTACATGCTCTAGATTTTAGAGTCGCTAGGCCGACTTTTCCGCTTGTGTTCAGGGACCGTCAATGTGAGGCCCTTTTGTGCTTGTCCCTTCTCCTGGATCATCTAGGTCCTGATTGTAGTATGAAAGCTCCGCCGATAGGTTGTTGCTTGCATAAAGAACCTTGCCTTCCTTCCTCTTCCTTCCAGTCCTTCTCCTGCGCAGGTTAGCTCTCCATGGGGCCTTGTCTCCTCTAAAAATCCTATTTTTATTAATGGACTGAGGAGGGATAGGAATTGTACCTAGACTTACCTTTTCGGGCCCAAAACAGAAATCTTCGGGCTGGGGGTCAGTCGATATCGAGTGATAGGGGTCGATATCGAGTGCAGGGACCCCATACTTAGGCTCTTGGCAGGTCTGAAGCTCGTCCATGTGGCGGCCTATGCTCTTCACCTCCAACCATGGAATTTCCTCCTATGTAAGGCCAAAAGAGAAATCTAATACCTCATCGCCTATCGTGAAGGTGAGCAATCGCTTCCTGACGCTGATCTTGGCATCTGTAGTAGCTAGAAAAGGTCTACCAAGAATAATAGGTGTTGGAGGGTAAAATTTCATGAATTTTTATTGTTCATGGAGTAGATAAATTTATCCCATTCATTTTATAAAAAAATGTGGTAAATTTTTCACAAGTTAAACATAAGTTTACAAATCCAAAATGGGCCCAGAAAGAAAAATCAATTACAAGCCCATCCCAAATAGGCCCAATTTATGTTAAAATTGGATCCGGAGGTTACAAATGTAACTGTGCTCCATTGCAGTTGTAACTGCTGTACATTGCAGTTAACCAAGGGAAAAGTTGGCAGTACGTGGGATGAAAAGGTGGTTTTAATTAACTTCCCCCATCTCTCCTATAAAAGGTTACAAAGTAAAATCAGGAGGGGCTTTTCTCTTTCCTCCTGGCTCCATCTTCTGCCGAACATCAGCCAAGCAGTAGACACAGCCTTCTTCCTCCTGGTTTCTTCTCCCTTCTCGGATACACCTGCAAACAAAACCCACAAAATAAAAACCAGTAAGAAATTACAAAGAAAACCAAAGAGAGCTTTCTCCCATCAATCTCCCAAAAGAGAAGGTAGAAATCCAAAACCTCCCATGGCCAATCTACCATTGTTTTTCTTGCAGGTTAATACAATGAAGACCGGTGGGGCGTTGTAGGTTCGAAATTGAGAGTTTCACCTAGCGCCAAAATTCGTAGTCGGTTTGAAATTTAAAGTTTCACCGCTACAACCGATCTCACGGGATCAATTATTGGGTCGAAGTGCTGCTGAAATTCCGACAGACTTAATTTCATTAAGCCTGCCTGACTCTGCCATGGTGCTTCTCAAATCCAGAAAAAGAAATACAAAGGACCCAAGACCGAGATTAACCTACTGGTTGCTACCAAATTGCAACTAGCCTAAGGACCCATAGCCCTAATTTATCATCACCATTATCACCCATTTCAGGGTTCGGTTTCTGTAAACATGAATTGGCAGTGGTAAAGGGATAATTCTCAACCCTAAAACCAAGTACAGAACAAGCCAAAATTGGTGATTAAAAAAAAGATGATTCAAATTAAGGCTGATTAAAATTGGGCAATAAACTCAGGGATTGGAACTGGAACTCAAAACTTTCATTTCAAACTTGATATGCTCAATCCGAACAAGCAGGTTTCAAAAGAGTGAAAAGAGAGGGGCCAAACGTACCTGGGCGGAGGGACTGACCTCTGGCAGCCCTCGATTCCACCGATCCGGTCCCCAGTCCCCATTCGGGCCTCCCGAGCCCGGGATTCCGATCACCCGAACTAAAAGCTCCAAAATTGCCAATGCAAGGGAGAAATCAGTCAATTTGACAATTGAATACCCAATTGATGGTGGATGGGGGATGAAATTCGAAAGTTGGGGCATGGATTAAGCAAAACAAGAGGCGACATACCTAATTGAAATTGTTAGGGTTGTGGCGGTTCGTTGTAGCGCTCCTGAGAGCGTGGGCGGATTCTCGCGGCACCGAGCCTGAGGAATTCGCCGAATCTGTCGCCCAAATCGGAGCTCCTCAAATCGTCGTTTTCGTCCTCGGAGAGTTCGTGCAATCTGTCGAGTGTACAAGGTGGAGGTCATACCGGGTTGTCGCTCATATTGCTCCTCCTTCAAATGGCGAGGGTGGTGTGGCTTCTCCCTGACGAAGCCGCTGAAATGCAAAACAAAAAAAAAACGATTGAATGCAGGGGCAACAACAAAAACACCAAAAGAAATGGCTTGACCTAGCAAATTTGGATTAACATTGGGCTGAATTAATGAAGAAAATGAATTGGGCTCAATTTGGCAAATAAAATGAAATGGGCTTTCATGAAGTGGAGGTCAAGTTCTTTGAACATAAGCCGATCGGTTTTCGGACACGAAATACATGAGTGTATCCATATCATGTCACATGTGTACAGTGTACTAGATATTTTCTTTTACTTGTTATAATATCTAATGCACATGTATGACATGGAGGAAAGCCATGTGTGCCTTCGACATATTTTAAAAAAAAATGTGTTTAATCACACAACCGACCCGCTTAAATATAAGAATTATAATTGGCACAAATTAAGAATTCGAGTTTGATTAAAATATAAAATTAAACTCATCAAATATTCTTTGTCAATTAATTCTAGTGGGTCAACCTTAAAATCGGCTCCTAAATAAAAAACGGAGTCAAAACCTCAAATCAAGTTTCATCAAATATAAACTTGGTTTGTTCGTTTAGAACTACGCAAGATTTGATCCCGTCCAAACGGGTACGTAGGTAGCTCGACATAAAGCAAAAAGCTCGTCGGGTTCAATCGTCAAATAAAAATTAAATGGTTCAGAACTACGTATAGACTTGATACTCTTTTACGAGTTACGTAGGAAATTCGGTATAAAATTTTAAATACGCCGAATTCAGTCACCGGTTACAAATTAAATCAAATTTGTTCCCAAAAGAACTACAGGTGATTTGATCCCGTTCAAACGGATACGTAGGAAGCTCGACACAAAGCTAAAGCTCGTCGGGTTCAATCGCCAAATCCAAATTAAATCGGTTCGTATAGAACTACGTAAAGACTTGACGCCTTATATCGGCTATGTAGGTAACCCGATATTAAATTCTAAAATATATCGGGTACAGTCGTCGACCTCTAAATTCCCTTTAAATGAATATGAGGTCAAAACCAAACTAACTAAATTGCTCTCGTCAAGAACTACGTGTGATTTGATCCTTTCCAAAAGGGTACGTAGGAAACTCACAAACGAGTTCAATCACAACCCCCAAATTGACCTTTAAGTCAAACCTCTAAGTCAAATCAAATTAAACTCCACCATTAAAATCAAATCGTTTTCTATGCAAATGATAGGCGGGTTACTTGAGTTATCCTTCCGAGAAGGTGGGCTCAGGCTACTCGGGTGGAGTGTTGTTCGAGCTACCCTTCGTATAAGGTGGGCTTGAACTTCATCCTCTGATGCATATAAGAAAACGAAACCAAAACCAAATCCAAACAAAACAACTCAAACACAAAATCCAAAACACTCGGAACTACGTGAGGCTTGATTCTCTTCTAAGAGATACGTAGGCAACCCGCTAAAATTCGGGTGCAGCCCAAATCACCAAAACCATTCAAAATCTTGGTATCGATACGACTTCGAATCAAGAGGATAACCAAAAGGGGTCGAACTCAAATATTAAAAATCAAATAAAATGTGTTGTACGATTATTTGCGCATTTTTTGGTTCAACATATTTTTGGCACGCACGGTGGGACCCTTTTTGCCTTTTCATCTCTTAGTTTTATTTATACTAATACATGGTTATATGCTTTTGAAAGGTACAAATGGCACCTAAAGTGATTGTCAGCTTCAACGAGCTTCCATCAACCTTTATTATCAAAGGAGGTCGTTGGATCAAGAAGAGATCGTTCGAAGAACAAATTGACATCACTCGGGAATCGTTATTTGCAAAGGTCCCGATCAACAACGTCTTTGGGGCTCTTCAAGCTCCAGAGAACCAGACTGTCGCCAAGTGGGTGTCTAGTTCTCCCGCAACGATTTCAGGGGAAAGGGGCATGAAGCCTACAACCCTTCCAAGCCATGGGGGCAGGAAGCTCAAGATCACCCGACTCGACGACAACAAGTTCAGCAACCAACCTATCTGCAACAAGCTCAAAGTGCAGGAGTGTGGTTACAATGGCATGAAGCCCACTATTAAAGTCATTCAAAGGCCCATCATTCATGTCATAAAAAAGAATGAGGGAGCAGTCGCAAATTCCGCATCACCCGTCTCTATTGCCAAGAAGGCAAACAAATTCATGAAGAGGAGGGGACGCAAGTGTGGATCTCAACGCGACAAGACAAGACCTCTTCTTGTGCTATCTCGTTCATCAACTTTAGAGCGATCCAGTGCAACCCTTGCAAAAGATCTTCTTAGATTGCAGGGGGCAGAAGAAATTCCTCAAGTGGCTTCTCTAAGAGAGATCTTCATCGGATCTTTGCCTATCTATCCGAAAGAGGTTGTACAAGTCAATATGACCTCGTATTTGGAGGAGACAGAACCCAATGCCACAAAGGTTAAGCCTTCAAGATCCAAGAAGGACAAGGAGGTTCAAGAAACATGTCAAGTCTCTAAAGAGGATGCAAGAGAGAAAGGTCGGTTGGAGCTAACAAATTCAAATGCTTCAATGGTTAACTCTCAAGCAAATATCTCACAAGAGGGACGAGATGTGATGCAGGTATTGACTACTAGCACACAAAGTGTCGAGGAGCAGCTTCAAGAGTTGCAAAGAAAACTTGATGAGAAAGATGCTCAAATAGCAGCACTTCTCGCACAATTAAATGTGCAAGAAAATGGACAAGAAAAATCAAGGTCAACTGGTGAAGGTTCAAGCGGTAGCACGTCGATCTCTCCACAAGAAATCAAAGAGATGATCGCTCAAGGGATAAAAGAAGCTTATGCGTCACAAAATCCAGCGGTGCTTGGATATAGAAAGCCATATCCAGCACACTATGATTCGATGCCATTTCCCCAAGGCTACCAAAGACCGAGCTTTGAGAAGTTCGATGGCCTTCACGGTTCACCCCACGAGTACCTAGCTCATTTTTATTCTGCTTGTGGCGAAACTGCCTTGAATGATGCGTTATTAATTAGGCAATTTGTCCAATCTTTGAAGGGATCGACATTCACCTGGTACACTCAACTTCAGCCAGGGTCGATTCAAACATGGGACGATCTACAAAGAGAGTTCCTAGCTCAGTTTGTGAGTTCGAAAGCGAGAATTTCCATTCTAGATCTCGCAAACACCTATCAAAAGCCTAACGAGCTCGTGAATGACTTCATCGCTAGGTGGAGGAGTATAAGACTCCAGTGCCATGAAAAATTAAGTGAACAAGCATGCGTTCAAATGTGCACCAACAACCTATTGCCGGAATTAGCGGTACATGTTGGAAGTGCCGAACCTCGTTCATTTAATGAATTGGTTTCTAAAGCGTGCAATGTTGAAAAGCAACTCACACGAGGATCCAATTGGCCTAAAGATAGTGAGGCTAACAAAAATGATGGCGATGAGCTACAAAATGAAGAAGAGTCTATGGCAACTTTCGCCAAACATGATTGAGAGTTTGGTAATAGAAATGGTTCCAAAGCTCAAAGAAAAAAGACAGCTAAGGAGCCAGCCAAGAGACTCACTCTTCATGAAAAAAGACAAAAGAAATATCCCTTTGACGATGATGATGTACAAGAGATATTTGATGAATTAATGAGTGCTAAAATGTTAACACTCCCGGAGCCAAAAAGGCTGAAACAAGCTGGCAAGGCGAGTGATCCGAAATATTGCTCGTATCACCAGTTCGTTAGTCATCCAATCAAAGATTGCTATGTCTTCAAAGACATCATAGAGGAGATGATTAACGAAGGAGAAATTGAAATCGAGGGGGCAACATCCTCAACTCAAGCAGCTTCATCAAATACCATTTCAGTGGTAGACGTTGCAGAGTCCACTCCCTTACTCCAAGGGTCTTCTCAAACAAAAAGAGCATCTTTTATGGCTATTGAAGCTGGGGGCAGCCCAACGATTTCATTGCGTCTTAAAGCATTGATGAAAAATGACACGTCAAAAGAAGAGTCATTGAATGAAAAAGACATCGCTCAATGTTGTATGGTCTCATGGACCAATGACATGGACGAAAATGAAGCAGGAGTTAAAAAGATTACTCTTCACTCCAAGAAGCAAATTCTCTCCTTAAAATCAAGAGAGAAATCAAAGGGAAAGAAGTCAAGCTTCGCAAAAGCTTCAAAAACGCACAAGAAGCATAAAGTTCAAGTGCAAATGCTAAAACCCTCTTTCAAGGGTAAAGCTCCACAAAAACTTGTCGAGGAGGCTTGTGTCAAAAATTTCCAAATCTCATACGAAGAGGGTGTTCTAACTGCAAGTGTGATAGAGCCTAGAGTGTCCGCATTCGAAAGGCTCGAGACGGCTTTATGTGGAACTCCTAAATCTTCGGTGTTTAAAAGGCTTGATCTAGCCTCTACAAGCAACGCACCGAAATCTTCAGTATTTGAAAGACTCAATCTAGCCTCAATAAATGAAGCATCCAAATCTTCAGTGTTTCAAAGGCTTGATATGGCCTTGGCAAGTGAAGAATCCAAACCTTCGGTGTTTCAAAGGCTTAATATAGCCTCGACAAGTAGAGAATCTAAAGCTCTGATATTTGAAAGGCTCGGAAAAGTTGATGAGTCTAAAAGCAAGAAAGTCCGAGTGAAAAGGACTAAAAGCAAGAGCTCCGGAAGAGGCAGTCAAAAGTTCTCGTCCATAAGCTCAACCAAATCATGGACTCCTAAAGCCAATTAAGGGTGTCAAAATGATCAAGTAGTCTCCAAGGCGGGAAAACAAATAGTTCTGCCTATAACTACGTTAAGACTTGATCCCCAACAAGGGGTACGTAGGAAATTTGGCATCAAAAACAAATATGTGTCAAATTCAGTCGCACAAAAAAAAAAAAAAAAAAAAGTTTCCGGGTTCGCATATGATAGTTGGATTATTCGGGAAACCCTTCTTAGAAGGTGGGCCCGGGTGATCTGAATGATGCGGTTAAAAAAAAAAAAAGAAGAACAACAAAATTCCCGGTTTGCAAATGATAGTCGAGTTATTAGGGAAACCCTTCCTAGAAGGTGTGCTCAAGTAATTCGAGTGATGCATATGAAAAAAAAGAGGACTTGAAATTAGTCCGAAAATCAAACAACCCGGAAGCCTACATGAAAAAGGGTTCACAAAGAACTACGAGCGGCTTGATCCCTCACAAAGGGGGTACGTAGGCAGTCTAGCTAGTCAAATGCTAGGTGCAGCCACAAAAACAAACAAAACATCTTCTTTTCTCAACAAAGAAGAAAAAAAAGTCAAATCCTCTGTTTTGTAGTCGAATGAGCATTGTCTCAACTACAAAGAGAAAAATCAAGTATGGTCTAAACACTTGCATGTTTTGTGCCTATACTGAAAATGAGGCAAAGGAAGAGAGAAAAAGGTGTCTTCAAAGACGTTCTCATAAAGAGAAACAAACAAAAGGCTCCTGCCTAAAATTTCCGACTTTGATCATCACGTCTAAATGTGGTAGTCAATTCAGGTCTCTCAAATCAAATCTTCCTTCCAAGGAACCCTAAACCAAGTTGCTTCCAAACTTGACTAATCAAGTAGTCAATGTTTTCTTCTCTCTCAAAGCCAAAATGCCTAAGCCTCTCAAAACCCTTCAAACCCTCTCAAACAGAAATTTGCCTACATTATCTGCATATGTACGGTCATTCAAAGCCCCCTAAGATCAAAACTAAAGCTCAAAGAAAAAGGCACCAAACGCCCGAGCTTCAAGTGGTATGGGTATAAATTTCAAAATCATCTCATGTGATGTTTTGATCACAAAGCTTCAACCACAAAGGTTACAAAAGCTAAGCCTACGACACCAAGTCGTCGAACCAAATTCTTGTCCCTTACAAGAAATCCTTCAAATTCAAATTCAAGCTTAAAGTCGAAAATCTTCGGCCAGAAGCCAAAAACTAAATTAGCAGAAAAAGTCAAATTGGCTAAAAAGTCAAATCCGAAATTAACTCAAGCCAGAAATCTACCGATTTGAAAAATCAAAAGCCAGACTGGTTGAAAAGCTAGAAAGGCAAAAATCAAATTTAGAGAAGGAAAATCATTCCGACCCTCACCTACCCGTACCAGATTGTATCGTATTGGTCATAAGCAAGTTCTAAGTAGAATTGCTCTTCTTATTTGATCAATTTTAATCGGTACAATTTAAGCTCAAATTTTCTTCTGTTAACACATCAAGAAAAAAATGCTTTCTTAAGCAAGGTCCATTCGAAACACAAATTGTGCATAAAAAAAAGCACATCAATCGAACTTTGAACGTGTTCAATATCTCACACGCACAAAATTCGGGGGGCATCTGTTGGAGGGTAAAATTTCATGAATTTTTATTGTTCATGGAGTAGATAAATTTATCCCATTCATTTTATAAAAAAATGTGGTAAATTTTTCACAAGTTAAACATAAGTTTACAAATCCAAAATGGGCCCAGAAAGAAAAATCAATTACAAGCCCATCCCAAATAGGCCCAATTAATGTTAAAATTGGATCCGGAAGTTACAAATGTAACTGTGCTCCATTGCAGTTGTAACTGCTGTACATTGCAGTTAACCAAGGGAAAAGTTGGCAGTACGTGGGATGAAAAGGTGGTTTTAATTAACTTCCCCCATCTCTCCTATAAAAGGTTACAAAGTAAAATCAGGAGGGGCTTTTCTCTTTCCTCCTGGCTCCATCTTCTGCCGAACATCAGCCAAGCAGTAGACACAGCCTTCTTCCTCCTGGTTTCTTCTCCCTTCTCGGATACACCTGCAAACAAAACCCACAAAATAAAAACCAGTAAGAAATTACAAAGAAAACCAAAGAGAGCTTTCTCCCATCAATCTCCCAAAAGAGAAGGTAGAAATCCAAAACCTCCCATGGCCTATCTACCATTGTTTTTCTTGCAGGTTAATACAATAAAGACCGGTGGGGCGTTGTAGGTTCAAAATTGAGAGTTTCACCTAGCGCCAAAATTCGTAGTCGGTTTGAAATTTAAAGTTTCACCGCTACAACCGATCTCACGGGATCAATTATTGGGTCGAAGTGCTGCTGAAATTCCGACAGACTTAATTTCATTAAGCCTGCCTGACTCTGCCATGGTGCTTCTCAAATCCAGAAAAAGAAATACAAAGGACCCAAGACCGAGATTAACCTACTGGTTGCTACCAAATTGCAACTAGCCTAAGGACCCATAGCCCTAATTTATCATCACCATTATCACCCATTTCAGGGTTCGGTTTCTGTAAACATGAATTGGCAGTGGTAAAGGGATAATTCTCAACCCTAAAACCAAGTACAGAACCAGCCAAAATTGGTGATTAAAAAAAAGATGATTAAAATTAAGGCTGATTAAAATTGGGCAATAAACTCAAGGATTGGAACTGGAACTCAAAACTTTCATTTCAAACTTGATATGCTCAATCCGAACAAGCAGGTTTCAAAAGAGTGAAAAGAGAGGGGCCAAACGTACCTGGGCGGAGGGACTGACCTCTAGCAGCCCTAGATTCCACCGATCCGGTCCCCAGTCCCCATTCGGGCCTCCCGAGCCCGGGATTCCGATCACCCGAACTAAAAGCTCCAAAATTGCCAATGTAAGGGAGAAATCAGTCAATTTGACAATTGAATACCTAATTGATGGTGGATGGGGGATGAAATTCGAAAGTTGGGGCATGGATTAAGCAAAACAAGAGGCGACATACCTAATTGAAATTGTTAGGGTTGTGGCGGTTCGTTGTAGCGCTCCTGAGGGCGTGGGCGGATTCTCGCGGCACCGAGCCTGAGGAATTCGCCGAATCTGTCGCCCAAATCGGAGCTCCTCAAATCGTCGTTTTCGTCCTCGGAGAGTTCGTGCAATCTGTCGAGTGTACAAGGTGGAGGTCATACCGGGTTGTCGCTCATATTGCTCCTCCTTCAAATGGAGAGGGCGGTGTGGCTTCTTCCTGACAAAGCCGCTGAAATGCAAAACAAAAAAAAAACGATTGAATGCAGGGGCAACAACAAAAACCCCAAAAGAAATGGCTTGACCTAGCAAATTTGGATTAATATTGGGCTGAATTAATGAAGAAAATGAATTGGGCTCAATTTGGCAAATAAAATGAAATGGGCTTTCATGAAGTGGAGGTCAAGTTCTTTGAACATAAGGCGATCGGTTTTCGGACACGAAATACATGAGTGTATCCATATCATGTCACATGTGTACAGTGTACTAGATATTTTCTTTTACTTGTTATAATATCTAATGCACATGTATGACATGGAGGAAAGCCATGTGTGCCTTCGACATATTTTAAAAAAAAAATGTGTTTAATCACACAACCGACCCGCTTAAATATAAGAATTATAATTGGCTTAAATTAAGAATTCGAGTTTGATTAAAATATAAAATTAAACTCGTCAAATATTCTTTGTCAATTAATTCTAGTGGGTCAACCTTAAAATCGGCTCCTAAATAAAAAACGGAGTCAAAACCTCAAATCAAGTTTCATCAAATATAAACTTGGTTTGTTCATTTAGAACTACACAAGATTTGATCCCGTCCAAACGGGTACGTAGGTAGCTCGACATAAAGCAAAAAGCTCGTCGGGTTCAATCGTCAAATAAAAATTAAATGGTTCAGAACTACGTATAGACTTGATACTCTTTTACGAGTTACGTAGGAAATTCGGTATAAAATTTTAAATACGCCGAATTCAGTCACCGGTTACAAATTAAATCAAATTTGTTCCCAAAAGAACTACGGGTGATTTGATCCCGTTCAAACGGATACGTAGGAAGCTCGACACAAAGCTAAAGCTCGTCGGGTTCAATCGCCAAATCCAAATTAAATCGGTTCGTATAGAACTACGTAAAGACTTGACGCCTTATATCGGCTACGTAGGTAACCCGATATTAAATTCTAAAATATATCGGGTACAGTCGTCGACCTCTAAATTCCCTTTAAATGAATATGAGGTCAAAACCAAACTAACTAAATTGCTCTCGTCAAGAACTACGTGTGATTTGATCCTTTCCAAAAGGGTACGTAGGAAACTCACAAACGAGTTCAATCACAACCCCCAAATTGACCTTTAAGTCAAACATCTAAGTCAAATCAAATTAAACTCCACCATTAAAATCAAATCGTTTTCTATGCAAATGATAGGCGGGTTACTTGAGTTATCCTTCCGAGAAGGTGGGCTCAGGCTACTCGGGTGGAGTGTTGTTCGAGCTACCCTTCGTATAAGGTGGGCTTGAACTTCATCCTCTGATGCATATAAGAAAACGAAACCAAAACCAAATCCAAACAAAACAACTCAAACACAAAATCCAAAACACTCGGAACTACGTGAGGCTTGATTCTCTTCTAAGAGATACGTAGGCAACCCGCTAAAATTCAGGTGCAGCCCAAATCACCAAAACCATTCAAAATCTTGGTATCGATACGACTTCGAATTAAGAGGATAACCAAAAGGGGTCGAACTCAAATATTAAAAATCAAATAAAATGTGTTGTACGATTATTTGCGCATTTTTTGGTTCAACAATAGGGCAAGTAGGATCTTCCGCACAGTCTATAATTAGAAAATCAGCGGGAATATAAAACTTACCAACCTGGACAGGGACATTGTCAACCATACCTGTAGGGATGACCACTTGATTGTTTGCCATGTATAACTTGGCATCCACAGGCTCTATTGCTCCTATCTTCACCTTTTTCCAGATTGATAAGGGCATGATGCTCACGCTTGCACCTAGATCACACAATGCCTCATATCTATATTGTCCAAATCCCATAGTAATAGAAAACTTACCAAGGTCATGTCTCTTCTCAGGGAAGTCCATTCTTTTGCAGTCGGTGGCGATTTCAGTGATTGATCGCTTGTGGAACTCCTTGAGGAATTTGACATAAGCAGACATCTCTTGAAGAGCTTTTGTAAAAGGAATTGAAATATTCAGTTCTTGAAGCATCTTAACAAAGCGTTTAAACCTACCTGCAATGGGATCTTTCAGCGCTTTGGAAAGGAATGGAAGTGTCTTTTTCTGTTTCGGGGCGGAATTAGCTGTCGGAGGTGCTGCATACGAGTCGATGTAGACTGGAGAGGACTCGATATCGAGTTCATGTGGGTCGATATCGACCTTGTGCTGCTCGATATCGACTGCAGTTGTCGGATTCGAGTTCTTTGGTGCGACGGGGTCAATATTGACCTGATGTTGGTCGATATCGACCAGGCGTTGGTCGATATCGACCTGCTCGGCAGTGTCATCTTTTGCTTCTCCGATCTCTGTTTCGTGCAGTTCGCGACCACTCCTGAGCTTTACAGCAGCGACGTGTCCGTCCTGCCCCTTGGGATTATGTTCTGTATGCCCAGGGAGTTGCCCGGTCGGTCGTGGAATTTGTGCCGCGAATTGACCAATCTGGGTCTCAATGTTCCTCTTCCAGATGTCCACTTCTCCAAATCTTGTATTGATGTTTTGGAGCTGATTGTTGATGGCGTTATTGGCTTGCTTGCTTTCTGCTTGATTTCGGCGCATCTCCTCTAGGATAAGTTGTAGATCATCCTTTTGCTGGTCCCTTTCTGGATGTCCTGGAGCTCTGTATGGCGGTGGGTTCCTAGGGGCACCTTGGTTCCACTATGGTTGATAGAATCTTTGGTCCCCCATATAGTGATTGGGACCCTCTGCGTAAGCTACCTCTTCGTGAGTTTCTGCCTTCCTAACTTGCTCTGTATGTGGGCACTCTGTAGTGATGTGCCGCTGTGAGCCACATTCGATGCAAGGTTGGATGACAGAGAGGTACTTGACTTGCTTGAGTAGCTTGCGATTTTAAACCTTGTAATATTGCTCCCTAACATCTGGATCAATCTCCTTAGGAGGCTCATAGAGGGGCATGAATGGGGCTAGCCTTGCATAGGCATTCTCGTCATAGTTTGTCAGAGACCCATACTTATTGTTGAAGTTGGTGAGCTTTTCAAGGGTAGCCCATGCGTCAGCTGGTGGCATCGTCACATACTTATATTGAGTATATTTGTTGATCCTATCCTTAGCGACCAAATCAAGAGAATTGTAGAAGATCTCCTGAATGACATATGGTGGTTGTCCATGAGTGGGGCAGGATCGCAGTAGATCCTTGTATCGTTCCCATGCTTTTGCTAGCGGCTCCCCAGGCTTTTGCTTGAAAGTTGTAATCTTCTGGCGGAGGAGCGCTGTCTTTGCAAGAGGAAATAATTTATTAAGAAATCCCTGGCTTACCTCAGCCCATGTTGTGAGGGATCGTGGAGTCAGTCCTTCAAGCCACTTCAATGCTGGACCGTCAAGAGACCAACGAAAAGCTTTCATCTTGACATATTCCAGAGTAGTGCCTTCAGCAAGAGTATGGCACATATCATAAAAGTTGGTAATATGTTCAAGAGGGCATTCATTAAACCTTCCGTAAAAAGCATTATTTTTAATTTCAATAATGAAGGCAGTGCGAATCTCAAAATTATTTTCAGGGATTAGAATAGCCGATTCAGGCACGACGAGAGTCGGGTGCATGTAATCCTCAGAAGTGGTAGTGAATTGGGCAAGCTCAGCCTCTGCCTGCCTCCTCAGTTCAGCTTCATGCTCAATGCGTGCTCTCTCAGCGGCGAGAGCAGTATTTTTGGCTTCTATCTCCGCTTGAAGCCTCTCTATCAGATGTGCTTGTGTTTTTGCGGTCGCCATGGCTCTTTTCAATTTAGCGTGGACGTGTATAAGGCGTTCCGGGTCGTCTAAGGCGTCAAACTCAGGATTTTAACCAGAACGGCGCATACACTGCAAAAAGAAAACTTAAAGGAAAACGTGAGATCTAACTACCTAAGGCGCGAATGATTACTTCCTCGGCAATGGCGCCAATTTGACGAGAGGGTTTCTCGACCAAATAAATTTATAGTCAAGACCCCACTATAGGATAGTGGAGTAAGGTTCGTCCTCAGGAGAGAAGTCAGCGGTTCTAGGTTTAAGGGTTCGGGAATAGCGGGAAAATGTGATGAGGGTTTCTATCGACGTCGACTAAGAATGGGTCGATATCGAGGGATGGATAGGGAATGATGGTTGGTGTCGGGTAAAATCTGTGCAGAATGTAAACAAAGAAATAAAGTAATAAAGGTGCAATCTTCCAAGGTAAAGGATCACCGCAACGATAATCAAACACACAAAAGATAAGATAGAATAGTTATGTAATCACATTAAAGGAGTAAGCTTTCGCCTTTTCCAACAATTAGATAACTCTTTCAAGTAACCCTAATTGTATCTACCAATTTTATGTTTATAATTCAAGTTGTTAACATGAATCTCTATTCTTTCGAGTAGGCAATAAACATATAAAAGGCAGTGGATGATCAAAAAAAAAAATATCAAAACTTTACCTCAAGTGTGTATGACTATCGTCGGGCTCACCCCGACCCTAGAAGAAGGAAATTAGAAAGCATACATCATAAAAGAAACTAACTTTAACATTAAAAATAAAACTTAAAATTACAAAACCGAAGACGACTTGGCTTGAATGAATGAAAATCAGCCCCCTAGGGCCTTATTTATAGTGCTCCATCTAGCTATTCTAGGAAGGAACTATCTATCTATATCTAAAACTTTCTATCTAATAACATAAGATAAAACATTAATGATAAAGGAAATAAATCTATAAGGAAACTATATCTAAAGTGGATAAATCCTCTTTCTCTTGATAGATCTTGATGTAGATGGATAGAATTCCACATATCTTCTCTTGCAAGCTATTCTATCTTCTCGTATCCAACTCGATTTCGGACTCGGACTCGACTGGATTGTCCTCGACGTCGACCGACCTCCTCGACGTCAAGTAGGATTTTTCTCCCGGGGTTGCACTCGAGTTCGGACACCATCTGGACTCGTCGTGGGTACTCGACGTTGACCAGACTCCTTGACGTCGAGTAGGGTTCTTCGTCTCGAGTGATTGCTGCTCGACTCTGTGTGGTTTTGTCGTCCAAAGTTACTCGACGTCGAGTAGAATAATCAGCTTCCAACATTCTGCTATGTTCTTAAAACACACTTTCACGAGTCCTCGTTCTTCGGATTGACGCATATGAGCATGCGTTGGAAAGCTATTTTCGAGGACTACAACTCTGATGAATACATCAAAGCTTGATTCAGAATGATGAATGGTGAAAAGTGGCGTTTTCTCCAGCTGCCCCATCCCTAGCTTCTTCATGACTTTCCTTTAAGCTCCAAAGTGCGCCTGATTTCTGCGAAATTAAACAGAAACTAGTGTAGACTCCATAATTTGGCAAATAAGTATAAAATACATAGATATTGTACTATTCTAACCCAAATGCATGAAATGCATGCAGAAATCGCTATAAAAGCAAGTGTAAAACATGGCAAATTAGGCGCACAATAGTCAGGCGTTCACCTGTTCCTCCATCCGGCGTCTTTCGACGACAACAGCATCTGCGCGATGGTTAACTTCTCCTATCTGTTCGTGAAGCTTTGCAAACTCGGCCTCCATATCATATGTTTCTTGCATTGCTCCTATAGATCAAAACAAGAACACACAAATTAAATAGCAAGGGGCCTCGACACCTAGTTGGTGTCGATGAGGCGGGTGGTGGTAGGGTATTTGATAGTGAGAAAAACGGATGGGATACCCTAAACTTTAAATACAACTAAGCTAGGCGCGATTGATATTTCCCCGGCAACAACGCCAATTTGATGAGAGGGTTTCTCGACCAAATAAATTTGTATTCAAGACCCCACTATAGGATAGTGGAATCAGGTTCGTCCTCAGGAGAGAAGTCAATGGTTCTAGATTTAGTTGGTTTCGGGGGTTCGAGAATTGCGGAAAAATGTGGTTGTCAACAAATAACAGAGGGGTCGATGTCGAATGGTTTTCTCACGCAAAATGTAAATAATGAAATATAATAATAAAGATGAATAAAATAAAGGTGCAAACTTCCAAGGTTATGGATCACCGCAATAATAAACATATATAGAATATAAATAACATAAAGATGCATGCTTTATATCAAATAACTTTCATTATTAACAAATAGAAATATAGAAGCTTTCGCATAAACACTAAGTGTTACTGTTGTAAGGAGGAAATCGAGAATGCAAATAAAATACGAATAAAGCTAAGCAAACCAGATTTCGTCCCTTGCAAATGATTACAAGACTTCCTCCTGATGCAGTAGTGGGAAGTCAGGATCGAGCCACGAGGAAGCATGTCAGCGGATCCTAGGCAGCAGTGGAATCTCACGGACAGAAGTCGACCACAGTTGCTCGATCTCGACTAGGGTTAGTCGACAGAAGATCAGGCAAGTCGAACAAAGCAGCAGCAGCTCTCGGTAGTTGCTCGATATCGAGAACACCTTACTCGATATCGAGTAAAGATCTTGTCGACGTCGGGTACCTGCACAGGAGAAGCTACAGCGATCTTCGATCAAATATCAGTACTCAATATCGAGAACAGTTAGTCGATATCGAGGAAGGAAGAAACTTAAAAAACGAAATAAATAAAGAACAAATCTTGTGGGATTCGAAAATAAACTATATGTGAAAGACTTCCAAGATCGGGGTTTGCGACAACAATAACCAAGCATGCATAAGGCAGGAATAAAACAGATAATCATGTAAATTGCATCGAAGGACCAAGCTTTCGCCTTTTCCAACAATTAGACAACTCTTTCAAGAAACCCCAATTGTATCTACCGATTTTATGTTTACAATCCAAGTTGTTAGCATTGACCTCCATTAGATGGGTAATAAACATATAATAAGTAGTAGATGCTCAAAACATGATAAAAGTCGGATCTTTACCTCAAACATGCAGGGCTATCGTCGGGCTCACCCCGACCCTAGAAGTAGGTGGACTACTCGCGCCTCATCGCAATCGCAGACATTGATTTAAAAGAAATAAATTGCATAAACTATATTCAAAGTTTTTACAATCCCGGCCTTCCCACTTTCGTTGAACGCCAAAACCCTAAAACTTTTGAACTCCTAAAACTATATGTGGAATTGTGTCTCTGAAATTGAATGACTAGAAATCAGCCCCTAATGCCTTATTTATAGGCTTCCAACCCTTTCTAATCCAGGTAAGAAAGTCTATCTATATCTATATCTACTTACTTAAAGATAAAATAATGGAATAAATAATTAAATCTAGGATTATATCTAAAGTAGATAAAATATCTTCTCCTCCATCTTGATAGCTCTTGATAGATGTGGATAGAATTTCGTCTCGAAAACATCACCATTGACTTCGGGATAGAAACTTAACAAAATGTCCGGATAGCTCGGAATCCGCCGCTTGGGTCAACTCGATATCGAGTAGGAGTCCTCGATATCGACTAGCAGTTTCTTCGTCTTGTGCTCAGCAGCTCCATATCGGCCAACAGAACACATGTCAACTTGGGTGGTCCTCGATATCGAGGAATTTTCTCGATATCGACTAAGTCTTGCTCGGCATCCCAGTGCTCAGCTTCGTCGATCTCGGCTCCGGAGGTAGATATCGACTTGATCTTTACTCGATATCGACCAAATCTTGTCGATCTCGACTAACCTGCTCCAGCTCTTAGCTTCCTTGTCGATGTCTGGTGTCTCTTCTCGATTTGGGCTTCCTCGATATCGACTTAATTTCCTCGATATTAGATTCATTCTCATATGTCCCTGCAATGAATTACCATCCTTGAAAAGGTACTAATGTCACAAATCCATGCATGTGCAATTAAAAAGCAACATCTACTCACAAAAGGAGGGTTATGCAAAGCGATTCATAAGTGACAAAGCATTAATAATCAAGAGGACTTAAATTTAAGCTCAATAAGGAGTAGACTGGTAAAAGGCTAAAGGTGGGCAATTTTTGGCAATTTGGTGCTAATAATCCGGGGAAATGCATTATTTCCAAACTTTCTTAACCACATCCCTTCTTCATAAGATTCATCACCTTCCATAATGCTTTTTTTCAATAATAATGCTTTTACCTCTCTAACCTCAGCACCGCCTTCTCGCGAGTCGCAAACATGGGTGTCATGAATGGCCCCGGATACTTAGTGCTTTGGACTCCTCACCTGGTGTCCCATCTCGCCAAACTATTATCTCAGCGAGTAGGGTCGATCTTTGATCGGATTTTCTTTCACTCATTAAATTTTCCATATATTTCAAACAATTCTGCCAAAATCCAATAATGATAACCACAACACAAACACCATATAATAATCTCCATAATGTAAAATCATTCTCAACATAATCCCCGGATAAGGTAAAGAATGAAAATATTTAGAACATGTGGAGCAATAATTGAAATAAGGCATAATATGGCTTTTGTGATGCATAAGCATAGGTAAGGCTAGGATATAACAATATGAGCATTATATGGAAATATAAAGTCCTCCATCCTCTTATCATGCAACATGTCAAAAGCAACTTCAAATTTTACCTCCTTTCACGGTTTTCAAGAAAATATGCACTTCATTGTGACTTCCCTTTACTAGGTAATTTCATGCTATATCTCTAATGAATCCAATTTTGCATCGTCGAGTTCAGTTTAAGCTTTCAGGACACTTATTCAAAAAAATTTCAATGGGGGTCCTTTTTCATAAACTTTGGAAAACATGCATATAAGCACATAAATCAATAATGAATTCCAAAATAGACATGTATAATCAATTCAAGAAATAATGCACAAATATGGTCAAATATGTCAAATATGCACAAAGTAAGCCCTTCCCCCACCCCATACTTAAACATTACAATGTCCTCACTGTATAAAAATAAGGGTAAAGAAAGAAACTCACTAGACAGGTGCGCATGGCTTCATAATATCGAGTGTAAATGCCTGAGCCTAGTCCGATTAGCTTGCTTCTATCCCCATGGACCTGAAAAATATAGAAGACATATACCTACAATAGAAAAACTAAAATTTCAAAAACCAAAAACAAACAAAAGCAACAAATGTCCAAAAAGTCCCAAAAATAAATGTCTATTTACAAGCTCTAGATTTTATATTCGCTAGGCCGACTTTCTCCATTAAGCATTAGCCTGGCTCATCTTTGTGTGGAGGTATAGGTGGATCTGGTGGTTCCTCTGGTGGTGGGAAGCGTGGGATGTCACCCATTCATCTTCCTGGGCTCCAGCTGGCATGCATAAAGGAAGATATAATGAAAATATACATACCTCATCATCATACCTCTTCCGCTTCATTGGTTGATTTGTTTGCTCGTCTCCACCACAACAAAACGGTGGAGTGGGAAGGGATATTTCCACCTCATCATGAGGAGCTTCATGCCACTTTTCTAGGACCCCCTACTTGAACACAAACATCGATTGCTCAAAATTGTCAGGAATGGCCTTCACCTTATAGGGTAAAAGCGACCTTGAAGCACCATGGGCAACGACGTCCGGATTTTGCGTTGGTGTCACTTCTTCTTCTTGGGATCCTTCCAAAAATTCTTCAAAGATAGATAGCGAAATCGAAATAGAGGAAGGACATACCTGGGTTTCTGTGGTACAGATGATTTCGGCTAGTGTTTCTGGATCAGTTCCTCCAGAATGTGTGTATGTCGAGTCCAGGTAGTCGATGTCGACTAGCTCATAGAAGGGGACATTGTCGAACCAACTTGTCATTGTTGATGTGGGCGATTTAGCGTAATGTTCCCATCTACGCAACACAAGCTTAGCTTCTGCCTCGCACGCTCTGCTTCCTGTTCCCTTCCTGCTCTCTCAGTGGCGAGAGCAGCATCCTTGACGGCTAGTTCCCTCTGGAGCCTCTCAATCAGCTGTTCTTGTGTTTCTGCAGCCGCCATGGCTCTTTTTAGCTTAGCGTGGACGTGTAGAAGGCGTTCTGGTTCGTCTAAGCCGTCAAACTCAGGTGGTTGACCAGAACGGCGCATACAACTATGAAGTAACTAAAAGCAGACGTGAGATTTAACTACCTAAGGTGCGAATGATTGCTTCCCCGGCAACGGTGCCAATTTGTTGTAAGGAGGAAATCGAGACTTGTAATTAAAATATAAATAAATCAAAGCAAACCAGATTCTGTTCCTTGCAAATAATTACAAGACTTCCTCCCGATGCAGTAGTGGGAAGTCAGGATCGATCCACGAGGAAGCATGTCAGCGGATCCTAGGTAGCGGTGGAATCTCACGAACAGAAGTCGACCACAGTTGCTCGATCTCGACTAGGGTTAGTCGAGTGAAGATCAGGCAAGTCGAACAAAGCAGCAGCAGCTCTCGGTAGTTGCTCGATATCGAGGACACCTTACTCGATATCGAGTAAAGATCTTGTCGACGTCGGGTACCTGCACAGGAGAAGCTACAACGATCTTCGATCGAATATCAGTACTCGATATCGACCACAGTTAGTCGATATCGAGGAAGGCAGAAACTTAAAAAACGAAATAAATAAAGAACAAATCTTGTGGGATTCGAAAATAAACTATATATGAAAGACTTCCAAGATCGGGGTTTGCGACAAGAATAACCAAGCATGCATAAGGCAGGAATAAAATAGATAATCATGTAAATCGCATGGAAGGACCAAGCTTTTGCCTTTTCAAACAATTAGGCAACTCTTTCAAGAAACCCTAATTTTATCTACCGATTTTATGTTTACAATCCAAGTTGTTAGCATTGACCTCCATTAGATGGGTAATAAACATATAATAAGTAGTAAATGCTCAAAACATGATAAAAGTCGGATCTTTACCTCAAACATGCAGGGCTATCGTCGGGCTCGCCCCGACCCTAGAAGTAGGTGGACTACTCGCGCCTCATCGCAATCGCAGACATTGATTTAAAAGAAATAAATTGCATAAACTAAATTCAAAGTTTTTACAATTCCGACCTTCCAACTTTCATTGAACGCCAAAACCCTAAAACCTTTGAACTCCTAAAACTATATGTGGAATTGTGTCTCTGAAATTGAATGAATAAAAATCAGCCCCTAAGGCCTTATTTATAGGCTTCCAACCCTTGCTAATCAAGGTAAGAAAGTCTATCTATATCTATATCTACTTACTTAAAGATAAAATATTGTAATAAATAATTAAATCTAGGATTATATCTAAAGTAGATAAAATATCTTCTCCTCCGTCTTGATAGCTCTTGATAGATGTGGATAGAATTTCGTCTCGAAAACATCACCATTGACTTCGGGATAGAAACTTGACAAGATACTCGGATAGCCCGAAATCCGCCGCCTGGGTCAACTCGATATCCAGTAGGAGTCCTCGATGTCGACTAGCAGTTTCTTCGTCTCTTGCTCAGCAGCTCCATATCGGCCAACAGAACACATGTCGACTTGGGTGGTCCTCGATATCGAGGAATTTTCTTGATATCCACTAAGTCTTGCTCGGCATCCCAGTGCTCAGCTTCGTCGATCTCGGCTCCGGAGGTAGATATCTACTTGATCTTTACTCGATATCAACCAAATCTTGTCGATATCGACTAACCTGCTCCAGCTCCCAGCTTCCTTGTCGATGTCTGGTGTCTCTGCTCGATTTGGGCTTCCTCGATATCGACTTAATTTCCTCGATATCGAGTAAATCTCTCAGCTTTCTGCTCTGTTCTTGAAACGCACTTTCCCGAGTCCTCCTTCGTCGGACTGACGCATATGACCATGCGTTGGAAAGCTATTTTTGTTGGCTACAACTCTCATGAATACATCAAAGCTTGATTCAGAATGATAAATGTCGAAAAATGGCCTTTTCTCCAGCTGCACCATTCTTAGCTTCTCCATGACTTTCCTTTAAGCTCCAAAGTGCGTCCGATTTCTGCGACATATAACAAAAACTTGTGTAGACCTCCATATATTGCAAATAAACATAAAGTACACAAATTATGTATTATTCTAACCCAAATGCATGAAATGCATGCAGAAATCGATATAAAAGTAACTATAAAACATGGCAAATTAGGCTCAAAACAGTTACTACCCTTTTTGATAATTAATTCAAATTCATAATAAGATTATTTTTGCTTCAATATCATAAATAAGGATTACCTACTACTCCCGTGGAAGAATTATGCAAATAAGATAGAAGATGATAAAGAGATACAAATTCATAAATCAAACTCACATATCTATGTTGGGATCACCTCCACCCTAGATGAAAGAAATTAGAAGCAAGACATAATAAAAGAAAATAACTTTATCATTAAACTAAATATAAAACTTACAACCATTCATTCCTTCCTCATCCTTCTCTCTCTGGCCTCTCTCCTCTCTTCCTTCTAACTGTGTGAATCCGAACACGACTTGGCTTGAATGAATAAAAAACCCAGCCCCTAGGGCTTTATTTAAAGGACGCAATCCTTTCTAATCTAGGAAAGAGCAAATCTATCATCTATCTATATCGATCTAAAGATAAATCATTCCCTATAAATAAATATGAGAGAAATAAAATTCCCTTAGGTGAAATAGGAATTAACCCAAGAGGATAAATTTTCATCAAAAGATAAAAGATCTTCAACTTCGTGCTTAAGTAATCTCCCTTTAATTCAGACTCCAAAACGTGTCGGACAGGCTCTTGAGGATCACTCGATACCGAGTCAAAGAGTCGATATCGAGTCAAGCCTGGGTTGATATCGAGTCAAGGGGCGTAGATGTCGAGTCTTGTGATGTTGTGTCGAATGATTCTGTCGATGTCGAGTCAGTTTTAGTAGATATCGGGTAAGTTTCAGTCGATATCGAGTGCACGTACTGTCAGCTTTCAGCATTCTACTCCGTGTTGAAACGTACTTTCCTGAGTCCTTGTTTGTCCGATTGACAAATATGAGTATGCGTTGGAATGATGTTTCCAAGGGATACAACTCTCATGAAGGCATCAGAACTTGATTCAAAATAATGAATGGCGAAAAGTGGGATTTTATCAAGTTGCACCATCTTGCTCTCTTCCTTAGCTTCTCCAATGCCTTCATGGTTTTCTTTTAAGCTCTAAAGTGCATCCAAACTTCTCCAAATCATCTCTAAACTCCTGAAAATCAAATCAAACTTTGTGTGGACTCCATATCTTGCAATATTAAGCTTAACTACACGAATTCCTAATAATCTCATCCTAGAATGCAAATACAACATAAAAATTGGCATAAAAGATAGGCACAAAACATGGTGAAATGAGCGCACATCAATCACATTGCTTTTCTTCCTCCCCGGACCTATCATCCTCCCATTGCGATTTTCCAGTTTCAACCTCCTTATGAACCTCCCCAGCCTTATCACTCCCTTCCCCTTTTGGTTTCTCAGTGTGCGCTTGCAAAAAGGATGAAGAAGATCCGCTGAAGAGAACACTAAGAGATCTAAAGAAGGCCACTCTTACATCACTACTACTAGCAATTAAGCTCCCAGATCTCCCAAGAGCCTTAAAGATCGAATTCAAATCAGGATGGGAATCAATGTTGCCCTGTTTTCATGGAAGGAATTGAGAAGACCCTAATAAGCATCTAGCAGAATTTACAGCGTCCTGCGATCATGTTAGACTCATTGTAGTTACAAATGACCAGATGATGCTCAGAGTATTTCCGTTCACTCTTAAGGACGCTGCAAATGAATCACTATACTATTTTCCAACGGAAAGTATCAAGTTGTGGATAGAGCTAAAAAAAAGGCATTTTTAAATAAGTACTTTCTAGCTACTCGACACAGCAAAGTCAAGAAGGAGATATCCAATATTGAGCAGTCTTCTACAGAATCACTACATGAGTACGTTGAGTGCTTCAAAAAGCTCAAAGCTAGTTGTTCGCATCATGGGATCGTGGAGGAATATCTAGTTATCTACCTATATGAGGGTCTGGTGGATATATAGAGCGAGTTGTGATCAACGTAACTAGTGGAAGATATGTTCTATATAAGACTCCAGCCGGGGTAGTGAATTTTTTTTAAAGATCTTGCTAATGCCTTGTAGCAGTATGGAAGGACACAAGGAGTATGAGGAATAAATCATGTTAAGAATGCAAGCTCTAATCCGATCTAGTAGGATGAGATTAGTAGGCTTACAGAACTGGTGCAAACCTAGCTACTCATGTTACTCAAGCCCAGGCAAGACCCTACACAGTATGTGGAGATCCATTGCACTCGAACGATCTCTGTCCTCAAGTCCGAGAATGGGTTTTGGAAGTTGGTGCGGGACGAACGTCGTTGGCAATTTCTCCCTTTGCCAAATAGTAATAAGATCCTAACTCAAAGCTCAAACGAATAGATTAGCATATCAATGAATTGATAAACCAACAACTAGTTTAGCGATGAAGTATGGAATCGAACCCACAGAGAAGAACGGTTGCTATGCAGTGTTTCTAACAATAATTCTTATGACAAAAGCAATGATTTGTAGCAAATTGATGACAAAGTAAAGTCAAAAGAAATATGATTGCAAAGTGTTGATAATAAGATAGAGGAAATACTTCACCTGTAATTCTCTAACAATGGTTGAGGTTCATGGTCATAGGATTGATTCAATAGTTATTCCTAAGCATATGTCGACTTGACTAAAGATGATAGATCCTCGGCGATACAATCTCCTTATTCAATATTACTAAAAAATAGCATTAAACACTCAAGTTCTTAGACCAATTGACATACCGATTCAATGCAATCAAGACACAATTAGAACAACCCTAAAATCGACATCTAACGACATAGATCAATCGAAATCATCTACTACAAAGACATAGAAATATCACTACTTCAATACCTTTGTTTCCTATCAAGAAAACAACAACGAATTCGTAGCTTAAATGCAATTCCTAACATGGTGATCAATCATAGAAAGGAACACAAATATAATCAATAGACATAAAATGATAAATATACTCATAAATAACTAATAGAATCAAATCCTCATAATTCATTTAACCATGTATTCGAATCACAGGCGAAACTATAAGCCATAGGCCCAAAACCTCTCTTCTCTCTAAAAGCATTCATTGATAACCCTAATTGACTCCTTGTCAACTATGACTTATTATGGAAGAATAATAACCTAAATAGGATGTGAAAACCCTAGAAAATATAATAATAAACTAATAAGAAATAAGTATCTTCGGATCCAAATCGCAATCGCTGAACACAGGGTGGTGGCGGATGCCGCCCTATGTAGTGGCCAACTTTCTTCTTTGCTTCGATGTTGTCCTTTGATAGAGTCTATTTTAGTCTTATTTTAAGTATAGATTTGCATATTAATTTAGAGTATTTTTCCACATTTTATAGCTTAATTTGTATTATTTGGTTTTCAGATAGACACTAGTGTTTTTTATATATTTCAGGTATTTCTAAGCTGGATCGTATGAATTTGGAAGATTGCTCAGGATTATTATACAAATTGGAAGCAAGATGGGCCGAATGAATATTTGGGCTGACGAAGTATGTACCGACATACCATCCAAGGGAGGAGATGCGGCTTCGGTGTTAGTCTCACAAGTGCCGCATTAATTTATGTTGAGCAAAAATGCGCAAAATAATTATACAACACATTTTATTTAATTTTTAATATTTGAGTTCGACCCCTTTTGGTTAACCTCTTGATTTGAAGTCGTATCGATACCATGATTTTAATGGTTTTGGTGATTTGGGCTGCACCCGAATTTTAGGGGGTTCCCTACGTATCTCTTGGGAGAGAATCAAGCCTCACGTAGTTCTGAATATTTTGGATTTTGTGTTTTGTTGGGTTTGGGTTTGGTTTCGTCTTCTTGTATGCATCATAGGATGAAATTCAAGCCCACCTTCTACGAAGGGTAACTCGAACAACACTCCACCCGAGTAACTTGAGCCCACCTTCTTGGAGGGGTAATGACGGAGGGAAAACCTGTCGTTGATCCGCCAAACAAAACTCAAACCAATAGCAAGTATAGCAATAAACAAGAGGTCGATCCACAGGGAAAGTTATAATTCAAGTTTGATTCAAGTGTCAATCAAAATAACCAATTTGGGGGGTTTTTATGTGTGAAAGTTCCGCCTTTTATCAAAGCGGAGTAAAGAAAGCAAAGTAAATGAATTTGGTTTAGACAATTAAGAGAAGTAATTCGACCTACAATTTTCCACTTTATTTGATTGAAGCGATATCCTTGTAACTTCTTCTCATTCTATTAAGTTTTCTATGAATGCCCTTGTCCCGACCTAATATAGTTACTAGTCCAATCAGTCCTAGAAACCCTTATCAATCGAACAGTCCCTAAAGAACCCCTTCTCAATCGAACAGTCCCTAAAGAAGGATTTAACCTAATTGATAGTTTAAGTTCAGAGATTAACCAAGGTATTTGCAGTCCCTAAAGAGGGATTTAACAACACATCCAACTTCCTACTTGTTCAATTAGTTCAATCAGCCCTAAAGGAACAAGTTTGCCACTTAGGTCAAGGTTCACAATCAGGAATCTACAAAACCTTAGCAATTGAATTGATCTAACAAGTTGGCCAGACAAGATAGAACGAAACAATAAACAATCAGGCACGAAGAAGTTGAGGCATTCAAATATAGGAAACAAGGAACGAGAATTAGAAACTCACAATCAATCCAAATAAAGTTTCAAATTGCAGGCAGAATAGATGAGTTTAGTTCCTCATGGAAAACATCGCTCAAATCTCCAAAGTGTCTGATGAACGTAAGAATAGAATAGAAGTTGTGGAAAATAAACTAAAATTGGCCTTATAAAAGATCCAAAGTCGGCCATAAAAAATATCAACACAAACTAGGTGTTGTAAGGAGGAAATCGAGTATGAAATATAATGAAATAGATCAAACCAGATTCGTGCCCCAACAAATAATTACAAGACTCCCCCCAATGTAGTAAGAGAAAGTCAGGATTGATCCACGAGGAAGCGTGTCAGCGTATCCTAGGTAGCTGTAAATCTCACAGAAAAGCAAACAGAAAGACGGAAAGGAAGACAGAAATAACAAACGAAAGCAGAAAATAAAGCAAGGACACAGAAGCTACTCGATATCGAGCAACAGTCCTCGATATCAACTACAGCAAGTCGACAACAGAGAGCTAACTCAGACACAGAAACTTTAAAGGTGCAAACTTTCGAAGACAGAACTCAGATTTCCAACGAAATAAATAAATATACTAAAAGACTTCCAAAGCCAGGGTATCAACACCACAATGATAACCATGCAAAGTAACACATAAAGGCATAAAAGATCATGCTTTCCATCAAAATAACTTTCGTTACTATCAAATAGGAAGATAGAGGCTTTCGCATAAACCCTAATTGTTACTAACCATTTTCACATAATTAATCCAAGTTGCATTAAGATCACTTTCGCTTCAATAACACAAACAAGGATCACCTTCAACTTTCGCAAAAGAATCATGCTCATAGGGATAGAAGACGAATTGCATTACAAGATTGTACCTTTACCGCATCACCTTACATGGCCACCGTCGGGCTCACCCGAGCCCCAGAACTGGGTGGACTACTCGCTCTTCATCGCAATAGCAGACATTGATGTATGAAAAGAACTAACTTGCATTAAATAAACTCCAAACTTACAACCTCTTCTTTCTATGTGTAACTACTTGTCTCTGACTGAAATTGAATGATGAAAAACTAGCCCCTAAGGCTTTATTTATAGCCTTCTATTCCTTGCTATTTGAGGATAGAATATCTCTATCTTAATCCAAATCTACATCTAAAGATTAAATGATAAATAAATGTAATTAAGGAATGAAATCTAAAAGGGGAAAATAATCTAAAATAGGTAGAATATCTTCCATGTGTTGATAGGTCTTCTCCATAGATAGTACTTGATAGATGTAGGATAGATCTCGGCCAAATTGGATAGAATCGGATCCAAGGATTCCCAATCCGAGTAGGACAGCAAAACCGCGTAACGCGGCTCAGACATGGCGTTCCTCGATCTCGATCAAACTTACTCAAGATCGAGTAGAATTGGTCGTCAACTTGGCTTTGCTGGACGTCTCGGGTTGCTCTTCCTCGACATGCTCGAAGAGGTGCGGTGCTGGGTCCTCGAGATCGAGGAGATTCCTCGAGATCGAGTACGGTGGTGCTCGGCTTCTCTGTGTTCGGCCTCTCGACTTGGCACAGCTCGTCGACTCCGGACATGGCGTCAAGGTTTTGTCGATCTCGACAAAGTTTATCGAGATCGAGTTGGCTTCCGGAGTCGGGTTGTCTCTGACTCAGTTTCTCGATCAGTGCTTAGTCGACAAGGCCTGTGCTCGGACACCTTTGTCGAGATCGAGTAAGATTACTCTAGATCGAGTAAAGCTGGGTTCCTAGCTTGATTCGACTGGTTCCACTGCTTCTTGAGCTTGGACTTCTGTAGTTGATTTCCGAGCTTTTCCGACCTTTCTTAGAACTGCTGTAATTTGCCTCGAATTCTGCGAAATTAAACAGAAACTGGTGTAGATTCCATAATTTGGCAAATAAACATAAACTACATAGATTCTGTACTATTCTAGCCCGAATGCATGAAATGTATGCAGAAAACGATATAAAAGTTACTGTAAAACATGGCAGATTCAGCTCACAACAAACACCCCATACTTAAGCTTGCTTGTCCTCAAGCAATACTTTTATTTGTCATTCAGGGGAAGAAATCAAAACTCTCAACATATCAGATTCATTCTTATATGTCCCTGCAGTCAATTACCATCCTCGAAAAAGGTACTTGTGTCACAAATCCATACATGTGCAATTTAAAAGCAACATCTACTCATAAAAGGAGGGTTATGCAAAAACAATTCATAAGTGAGAAAACATTAATAATCAAGAGGACTTTAATTTAAGCTCAAATAAGGAGTAGAATTGGTAAAATGTTAAAGGTGGGCAATTTCTGGCAATGTGGTGCTAATGATCTGGGGAAATGGAGTATTTTCCAAACTGAATTTCATACCACATTCTTTCTCATAAGATTCATCACCCGAGTAACTTGAGCCCACCTTCTTGGAGGGGTAATGACGGAGAGAAAACCTGTCGTTGATCCGCCAAACAAAACTCAAACCAATAGCAAGTATAGCAATAAGCAAGAGGTCGATCCACAGGGAAAGTCATAATTCAAGTTTGATTCAAGTGTCAATCAAAATAACCAATTTGTGGGGTTTTTATGTGTGAAAGTTCCGCCTTTTATCAAAGCGGAGTAAAGAAAGCAAAGTAAATGAATTTGGTTTAGACAATTAAGAGAAGTAATTCGACCTACAATTTTCCACTTGATTTGATTGAAGCGATATCCTTGTAACTTCTTCTCATTCTATTAAGTTTTCTATGAATGCCCTTGTCCCGACCTAATATAGTTACTAGTCCAATCAGTCCTAGAAACCCTTATCAATCGAACAGTCCCTAAAGAAGGATTTAACCTAATTGATAGTTTAAGTTCAGAGATTAACCAAGGTATTTGCAGTCCCTAAAGAGGGATTTAACAACACATCCAACTTCCTACTTGTTCAATTAGTTCAATCAGCCCTAAAGGAACAATTTTCCTACTTGTTCTTGTATGCATCATAGGATGAAATTCAAGCCCACCTTCTACGAAAGGTAACTCGAACAACACTCCACCCGAGTAACTTGAGCCCACCTTCTTGGAGGGGTAATGACGGAGGGAAAACCTGTCGTTGATCCGCCAAACAAAACTCAAACCAATAGCAAGTATAGCAATAAGCAAGAGGTCGATCCACAGGGAAAGTTATAATTCAAGTTTGATTCAAGTGTAAATTAAAATAACCAATTTGGGGGGTTTTTATGTGTGAAAGTTCCGCCTTTTATCAAAGCGGAGTAAAGAAAGCAAAGTAAATGAATTTGGTTTAGACAATTAAGAGAAGTAATTCGACCTACAATTTTCCACTTTATTTGATTGAAGCGATATCCTTGTAACTTCTTCTCATTCTATTAAGTTTTCTATGAATGCCCTTGTCCCGACCTAATATAGTTACTAGTCCAATCAGTCCTAGAAACCCTTATCAATCGAACAGTCCCTAAAGAACCCCTTCTCAATCGAACAGTCCCTAAAGAAGGATTTAACCTAATTGATAGTTTAAGTTCAGAGATTAACCAAGGTATTTGCAGTCCCTAAAGAGGGATTTAACAACACATCCAACTTCCTACTTGTTCAATTAGTTCAATCAGCCCTAAAGGAACAAGTTTGCCACTTAGGTCAAGGTTCACAATCAGGAATCTACAAAACCTTAGCAATTGAATTGATCTAACAAGTTGGCCAGACCAGATAGAACGAAACAATAAACAATCAGGCACGAAGAAGTTGAGGCATTCAAATATAGGAAACAAGGAACGAGAATTAGAAACTCACAATCAATCCAAATAAAGTTTCAAATTGCAGGCAGAATAGATGAGTTTAGTTCCTCATGGAAAACATCGCTCAAATCTCCAAAGTGTCTGATGAACGTAAGAATAGAATAGAAGTTGTGGAAAATAAACTAAAATTGGCCTTATAAAAGATCCAAAGTCGGCCATAAAAAATATCAACACAAACTAGGTGTTGTAAGGAGGAAATCGAGTATGAAATATAATGAAATAGATCAAACCAGATTCGTGCCCCAACAAATAATTACAAGACTCCCCCCAATCTAGTAAGAGAAAGTCAGGATTGATCCACGAGGAAGCGTGTCAGCGTATCCTAGGTAGCTGTAAATCTCACAGAAAAGCAAACAGAAAGACGGAAAGGAAGACAGAAATAACAAACGAAAGCAGAAAATAAAGCAAGGACACAGAAGCTACTCGATATCGAGCAACAGTCCTCGATATCGACTACAGCAAGTCGACAACAGAGAGCTAACTCAGACACAGAAACTTTAAAGGTGCAAACTTTCGAAGACAGAACTCAGATTTCCAACGAAATAAATAAATATACTAAAAGACTTCCAAAGCCAGGGTATCAACACCACAATGATAACCATGCAAAGTAACACATAAAGGCATAAAAGATCATGCTTTCCATCAAAATAACTTTCGTTACTAACAAATAGGAAGATAGAGGCTTTCGCATAAATCCTAATTGTTACTAACCATTTTCACATAATTAATCCAAGTTGCATTAAGATCACTTTCGCTTCAATAACACAAACAAGGATCACCTTCAACTTTCGCAAAAGAATCATGCTCATAGGGATAGAAGACGAATTGCATTACAAGATTGTACCTTTACCGCATCACCTTACATGGCCACCGTCGGGCTCACCCGAGCCCCAGAACTGGGTGGACTACTCGCTCTTCATCGCAATAGCAGACATTGATGTATGAAAAGAACTAACTTGCATTAAATAAACTCCAAACTTACAACCTCTTCTTTCTATGTGTAACTACTTGTCTCTGACTGAAATTGAATGATGAAAAACTAGCCCCTAAGGCTTTATTTATAGCCTTCTATTCCTTGCTATTTGAGGATAGAATATCTCTATCTTTATCTAAATCTACATCTAAAGATTAAATGATAAATAAATGTAATTAAGGAATTAAATCTAAAAGGGGAAAATAATCTAAAATAGGTAGAATATCTTCCATGTGTTGATAGGTCTTCTCCATAGATAGTACTTGATAGATGTAGGATAGATCTCGGCCAAATTGGATAGAATCAGATCCAAGGATTCCCAATCCGAGTAGGACAGCAAAACCGCGTAACGCAGCTCAGACATGGCGTTCCTCGATCTCGATCAAACTTACTCAAGATCGAGTAGAATTGGTCGTCAACTTGGCTTTGTTGGACGTCTCGGGTTGCTCTTCCTCGACATGCTCGAAGAGGTGCGGTGCTGGGTCCTCGAGATCGAGGAGATTCCTCGAGATCGAGTACGGTGGTGCTCGGCTTCTCTGTGTTCGGCCTCTCGACTTGGCATAGCTCGTCGACTCCGGACATGGCGTCAAGGTTTTGTCGATCTCGACAAAGTTTACTCGAGATCGAGTTGGCTTCCGGAGTCGGGTTGTCTCTGACTCAGTTTCTCGATCAGTGCTTAGTCGACAAGGCCTGTGCTCGGACACCTTTGTCGAGATCGAGTAAGATTACTCTAGATCGAGTAAAGCTGGGTTCCTAGCTTGATTCGACTGGTTCCGCTGCTTCTTGAGCTTGGACTTCTGTAGTTGATTTCCGAGCTTTTCCGACCTTTCTTAGAACTGTTGTAATTTGCCTCGAATTCTGCGAAATTAAACAGAAACTGGTGTAGATTCCATAATTTGGCAAATAAACATAAACTACATAGATTCTGTACTATTCTATCCCGAATGCATGAAATGTATGCAGAAAACGATATAAAAGTTACTGTAAAACATGGCAGATTCAGCTCAAAACAAACACCCCATACTTAAGCTTGCTTGTCCTCAAGCAATACTTTTATTTGTCATTCAGGGGAAGAAATCAAAACTCTCAACATATCAGATTCATTCTTATATGTCCCTGCAGTCAATTACCATCCTCGAAAAAGGTACTTGTGTCACAAATCCATACATGTGCAATTTAAAAGCAACATCTACTCATAAAAGGAGGGTTATGCAAAAACAATCCATAAGTGAGAAAACATTAATAATCAAGAGGACTTTAATTTAAGCTCAAATAAGGAGTAGAATTGGTAAAATGTTAAAGGTGGGCAATTTCTGGCAATGTGGTGCTAATGATCTGGGGAAATGGAGTATTTTCCAAACTGAATTTCATACCACATTCTTTCTCATAAGATTCATCACCTTTCATAATGCTTTTTTCTCAATAATAATGCTTTTACCTCTCTAACCTCAACACTGCCTTCTCGTGAGTCGCAAACATGGGTGTCATGAATGGCCCCGGATACTTAGTGCGTCGGACTCCTCACCTGGTGTCCCATCTCGCCAAACTATTATCTTAGCGAGCAGGGTCGATCTACCTTTATCTGCTAAGGTGACCGGATTTTCTTTCACTCATTAAATTTTCCATATATTTCAAACAATTTCCCGCCAAACTCCAATAATGATAACAACAACAACAACACAAACACCATATGATAATCTCCATAATGCAACATCATTCTCAACATAATCCCCGGATGGAAATAAGGTAAAGAATGGCAAATATTTAGATCATGTGGAGCAATATATGAAATAAGGCTCAATATGGCTTTTGTGATGCATAAGCATAGGTAAGGCTAGGATTATAAACATATGAGCATTATATGGAAATATAAAGTCCTTCATCCTCTTATCATGCAATATGTCAAAAGCAACTTCAAATTTTACCTCCTTTCATGGTTTTCAATAAAATATGCACTTCATTGTGACTTCCCTTTACTAGGCAATTTCATGCTATATCTCTAATGAATCTAATTTTGCATCATCGAGTTCAATATAAGCTTCCATGACATTTATCAAAATTTTCAATGGGGGTTATTTTTTTCAAATTTTGGAAAACATGCATATAAGCACATAAATCAATAATGAATTCCAAAATAGCCATGTGTAAGCAATCCAAGAAATAAACCTTAAAAAATGCACAAATATGGTCAAATAAAGCCAAATATGCATAAAGTAAGCCCTTCCCCCACCCCATACTTAAACATTACAGTGTCCTCACTGTATAAAAAAATAAGGGTAAAGAAAGAAACTCACTAGACAGGCGTGCAGATCGTCAGAATCGAGTGCTATGCTGCTGAGCCTAGTCCGATTTAGCTTGCTTCTATCCCCATGGAACTGAAAAATATAGAAGAGAAATACCCATAATAGAAAAACAAAAAGTTCAAAACAAACAAAAAGCAACAATGTCCAAAAAAGTCCCAAAAAATAAATGTCTATTTACAAGCTCTAGATTTTATAGTCGCTAGGCCGACTTTCTCCATTAAGCATTAGCCTGGCTCATCTTTGTCCGGAGGTATAGGTGGATCTGGTGGTTCCTCCGGTGGTGGGAAGCATGGAATGTCATCCGGGGGCATTGTATGAAGAAGCTTAAACTTCCCCGAGTAAACGCTCCATGGCTTCACCCATTCATCTTCCTGGGCTCCAGCTGGCATGCATAAAGGAAGATATAAAGAAAATATACATACCTCATCATCATACCTCTTCCGCTTCATATGTTGATTTATTTGCGTGTCTCCACTACAGCAAAACAGTGAAGTGGGAAGAGATATTTCCACCTCATCATGCGGAGCTTCATGCCACTTTGCTAGGACCCCATACTTGAATATGAACATCGGTTGCTCAAAATCATCGGGGATAGCCTTCACTTTGTAAGGTAAAAGCGATCTTGGAATGCCTTGGACAACAATGTCCAACTTCTTCTCTTCTAGTGCTTCTTCTTCTTGGGGTCCTTCAAATGGTTTTTCAAAGATAGATTGCAAAGGTGGAATCGAGATCGGGGAAGGACATACCTGGGTTTCTGTAATGTGGTCGACGTCGACTATGGGGTAGTCGACATCGATTGGCGCCGTTGCCGGGGAGATATCGAACCAGATTCGTGCCCCAACAAATAATGAAATAGATCAAACCAGATTCGTGCCCCAACAAATAATTACAAGACCCCCTCAAATCTAGTAAGAGAAAGTCAGGATCAATCCACGAGGAAGCGTGTCAGCAGATCCTAGGTAGCTGTAAATCTCACAGAAAAGCAAATAGAAGACAGAAACAAAGAAACAAAGAAAGGAAGACAGAAATAACAAACGAAAGCAAGAAATAAAAACCAAGGACAGACACTGCTCGATCTCGACCAGTTTTTGTGGTGTCGAGTTGCTGTGCTGTGCAGACGAAGGGTTGCCCAATTGTTCCTCGAGATCGACTAAGTGTTTGTTGATATCGACTTGCTGCTGGTCGACTTGCTGTTCTCCTTCGTTCTACTCCTTTCCGTCCTCTGGCTCTTGTAGTTGATGGCCGCTTCTGAGTTTTACAGCAGCGATGTGTCCAGTCTTTCCCTTGGGATTTGGTTCTGATGATCCAGGGAGCGAACCTGACTGTTTGGGGATTCCTACTGCTAGCTGGCCTATCTGTATATCAACTGATTTCCGCCATATATCAATTTCCCCAAGCCTAGAGTTGACACCTTGAATCTGAGTGTAGACTGAGTTGAAGAATTGCCTGGTTTCTGTATGATTTCTCCTTATTTCCTCTAAGACAGTCTGGAGATGATCCTTTTTCTGGTCCCTTTCTGGATGTCCTAGAGCTCTGTAGGGCCGGGGATTCCTAGGGGCACCTTGGTTCCATTGTGGCTGCTGAAATCTTTGGTCCCCCATGTAGCGATTGGGACCCCCTGCGTAAGCTGCCTCTTCATGGTATTCTGCCAACCTGACTTGCTCAGTGTGTGGGCACTCAGTAGTGGTGTGCCTCTGTGATCCGCATTCAATTCAAGGCTGGTTGACAGAAAGATACTTTACTTGTTTGAGGAGCTTCTTATTCTGATCTCTGTAGTACTACTCCCTAACATTTGGATCAATCTCCTTAGGGGGATCATATAGGGGCATGGATGGTGCTGGCCTGGCGTAGGGGTTCTCCTCATAGTTGACTGGAGTCCCATACTTGTTATCATAGTTGGTCAGCTTGTCGAGAGTAGCCCATGCTTCTGCAGGCGGCATTGTCAGATACTCATAGTGAGTATATGTGTTGAATCTGTCCTTTGCAGCCAAGTCTAGAGAGTTGAAGAAGATCTCTTGAACTACGCAGGGTTGCGTTCCCATGCCTTTACTAGCGTCTCTCCAGGCTGCTGTTTCAAAGATGTGATCTTTTGGCGCAGGAGTGCTGTCTTGGCAGGAGGAAAGAACTTATTCAGAAATTCCTATTTCACTTGAGCCCATGTCGTGTGAGATCGTGGTTTCAGCCGTTCCAGCCATTTCAATGCAGGACCAGCGAGAGACCAGCGGAAAGCATTCATCAGGATGTACTCCAAGGTGGTACCTTCAGCAAGAGTACGACACATGTCAATAAAATTGGTAATGTGCTGAAGAGGGAATTCATTAAATCTACCATGAAACGCATTATGTTTAATTTCTATTAAGAAAGGAGTGCGAATTTCATAGTTATTTTGAGGGATAAGAGTAGCCGATTCAGGCACGACGAGTGTCGGGTGCATATAATCCTCTGCCGCGGTTGGGTATTGGGCAAGCTCAGCTTCTGCTTGTTCCCTTCCTGCTTTCTCAGCAGCGATAACAGCATCTTTAGCGGCTAGTTCCTTGGTAAGCCTCTGTATCAGCTGCTCCTGTGTTTCTGCGGCTGCCATGGCTCTTTTTAGCTTAGCTTGGATGTGTAAGAGGCGTTCCGGATCGTCTAAGCCGTCAAACTCAGGTGGTTGACCAGAACGGCGCATACACATGTAAAGTAACCTAGAGAAAACGTGAGATTTTAACTACCTAAGGCGCGAATGATAGCTTCCCCGGCAACGGCGCCAATTTGTTTTAAGGAGGAAATCGAGTATGAAATATAATGAAATAGATCAAACCAGATTCATGCCCCAACAAATAATTACAAGACTCCCTCCAATGTAGTAAGAGAAAGTCAGGATCGATCCACGAGGAAGCGTGTCAGCGTATCCTAGGTAGCTGTAAATCTCACAGAAAAGCAAACAGAAAGACAGAAAGGAAGACAGAAATAACAAACAAAAGCAGAAAATAAAGCAAGGACACAGAAGCTACTCGATATCGAGCAACAGTCCTCGATATCGACTACAGCAAGTCGACAACAGAGAGCAAACTCAGACACAGAAACTTTAAAGGTGCAAACTTTCGAAGACAGAACTCAGATTTCCAACGAAATAAATCAATATACTAAAAGACTTCCAAAGCAAAGGTATCAACACCACAATGATAACCATGCAAAGTAATACATAAAAGCATAAAAGATCATGCTTTCCATCAAAATAACTTTCGTTACTAACAAATAGGAAGATAGAGGCTTTCGCATAAACCCTAATTGTTACTAACCCTTTTCACATAATTAATCCAAGTTGCATTAAGATCACTTTCGCTTCAATAACACAAACAAGGATCACCTTCAACTTTCGCAAAAGAATCATGCTCATAGGGATAGAAGACGAATTGCATTACAAGATTGTACCTTTACCGCATCACCTTACATGGCCACCGTCGGGCTCACCCGAGCCCCAGAACTGGGTGGACTACTCGCTCTTCATCGCAATAGTAGACATTGATGTATGAAAAGAACTAACTTGCATTAAATAAAATCCAAACTTACAACCTCTTCTTTCTATGTGTAACTACTTGTCTCTGACTGAAATTGAATGATGAAAAACTAGCCCCTAAGGCTTTATTTATAGCCTTCTATTCCTTGCTATTTGAGGATAGAATATCTCTATCTTTATCTAAATCTATATCTAAAGATTAAATGATAAATAAATGTAATTAAGGAATTAAATCTAAAAGGGGAAAATAATCTAAAATAGGTAGAATATCTTCCATGTGTTGATAGGTCTTCTCCATAGATAGAACTTGATAGATGTAGGATAGATCTCGGCCAAATTGGATAGAATCGGATCCAAGGACTCCCAATCCGAGTAGGACAGCAAAACCGCGTAACGCGGCTCAAACATGGTGTTCCTCGATCTCGACCAAACTTACTCGAGATCGAGTAGAATTGGTCGTTGACTTCGCTTCGCTGGACGTCTCGGGTTGCTCTTCCTCGACATGCTCGAAGAGGTGCGGTGCTGGGTCCTCGAGATCGAGGAGATTCCTCGAGATCGAGTACGGTGGTGCACGGCTTCTCTGTCTTCGGCCTCTCGACTTGGCACAACTCGTCGACTCCGGACATGGCGTCAAGGTTTTGACTATCTCGACAAAGTTTACTCGAGATCGAGTTGGCTTCCGGAGTCGGGTTGTCTCTGACTCAGTTTCTCGATCAGTGCTTAGTCGACAAGGCCTGTGCTCGGACACCTTCGTCGAGATCGAGAAAGATTACTCTAGATCGAGTAAAGCTGGGTTCCTAGCTTGATTCGACTGGTTCCACTGCTTCTTGAGCTTGGACTTCTGTAGTTGATTTCCGAGCTTTTCCGACCGTTCTTAGAACTGCTGTAATTTGCCTCGAATTCTGCGAAATTAAACATAAACTGGTGTAGATTCCATAATTTGGCAAATAAACATAAATTACATAGATTATGTACTATTCTAGCCCAAATGCATGAAATGTATGCAGAAAACGATATAAAAGTTACTGTAAAACATGGCAGATTCAGCTCACAACACTAGGGTTTTCTTAAATTAAAATGAGCGTTCACGCGCTGACGACCAATGCTGCGGCCACGGCATAGATGTTGTGGCCGTGGCATCAGCAGCTCTCCCATATCCCACTGCATCCTCACTGGCGGCTGCCGCGGCATACATGCTGCGGCTGCTGCATCTGTCTTTCACGGAAATTCTGTCTTGAATTTGCTCTTTTTGTCAACAAGAAAGTTGTATCACTCTGAAAGAGCTTTCCAACGCATGGTAATAATAGTCAATCGGACCACTGAGGCCTCCAGAAAGTTCAAAACAAGTTCAGCATGTCTGGCGACAACTTTTGCAGACTTGTTCTTCGTTTAGATTCGCTTCTTCTTCTCATGACCTCTTGACATCTTCATGTAAGCTTCCTCGATCAACTAGACATTCTCATATAATGTGTTAACAACTCCTGTGTCATCATCGGATCCACGATTACCTGAAATAATCAATAAAAGTGTGTAGATTCCGACTCCACTAACATAGAGAGCAAATATGCAAATTGTACTTAATCCATCCATAAAATGCATCTTAACTAAGCTAAATGCAACCTATTATGCCTACCTAAATGCAGGCTATCAAACTCCCCACACTTAACCTTTGCTTGTCCTCAAGCAATGATAGAATGAACATGAATCAACGCAACCCACAGGAAATCCCTTCAATTTTCAACCTCATCAAAAAGCAATATCATAGCAAGTGAAAACATAAGCCAAGTAAACAAACGTCATAGCATGTATTCCAGTGATCAAGGCTTAGAAGTAGACATCATCCAACTCACCAGAAATATGTGTTTCACTCATGTGTTTAGGCTTTAAGGTACAACTCTCAACTCAATCCAAAATGCACTAAGCTCATAGACATTGACCACCATATCACCAAATATCTACCGAAATGTCATTACTTACGGGAAACAATAAAGACAACTAAATAAAATGTGACATTTTTTTTTCTTTTCTTTTGTTTTCTTTCTTCTTTTTTTTCTTTTTTTTCTTGGTGCTTTCCTTACGCGAGGTTCAAACATGGGTGTCATGAATGGCCCCGGTCTATCAACATCTCAACCTACTAATATGAAGTCCACTTGAACATCTTTTGACGCAAGTTGCAAACATGGGTGTCAGGAATGAACCTGATTACTCAATGATCAAGCTTTCTTTCCTAGTGGATAGTTTTCAACACCTTTTTACGCGAATCATACCCATGGGTGTCATGCATAGATCCGGTTACTAAGTGCATCAACCATTGCTACCTTATTCACTAAATATGCACAAATTCAAACAAAAGACTCCGCAAGCAACAAACATGTGAGTCGGTCTTGAAAAATAGATATTGCAGTCAATGCCAAGAGGTAGCAACACAATGAGAGTAATTCACACAATTGAGCAAAAGAATTTAAATAAGGCCAAACATTCTCACAAGGTTCATGTTCATAGGATTTCAATCATACTTCAGCTCAATCATACATGCTCAATTATATTTGCTAGCTCATGTTCCACAAAAATCAAATAAAGACAAAACCAAAACATCCAGAACTCCATGGGATTTTTATGAACATGCTTGAAATTTAAATTAGAGGACAAACTAAGCCAGATGGGTATTTGAATAACACATATGTATGCGATGCATGGTTATTTTTTGTTTTTTTCGAAATTTTTTTTAATTACGAAAATAAACAAAAAATTAAGAAAAAAAATAAATAAACAAGAAATTAATAAAAAATGATTACATAATTAAACATGGTGCAGAAATTTAAATATGATCTCCTATATGCATCTATATACAGAATTCCTCTCCCCCACACTTATAGTTTTCATTGTCCTTAGTGAAACAATGAAGACAACAAAAGTGAATCAAATATAATCAGGGTGAAGGAAAAGGAAAGGAAAAAGAAAGAAAAACTTACATCGGGTTGCCTCCCGAGAAGCGCCTTTGTTTCAAGTCGTTGGCTCGACGTAATGTTGAAGCTCAAGACACTAATCAGACATAGTCAAAGCCCTCATCAACCTGTCAAACTCTTGTGCACAACTAACAAACAAACATGCTCTACATACAAATAAATTGAAACTAAATATTAATACATTTAAGAACCGTTTCAACTTGTTGTATTCATGAGATTGACAACCCACAAAGGGTATATAATACCACCAATTTAGTTCTATTGGTGGCTTGTCAAAGTAGCAGTCAAATGGATCAACGTATCCACCAATATTCTCTCTAGTGCATGAGACAACCTTTACTTGCTCTGTAGCCTCAGCAGAAGCCTCTAGATCAGATTCATCAATGGGGGAGCTAGGGATGATCTCGTCGATGAAGTTTGGTCTTCCTCTACCTTCTCAGTGTGATTTTCCACAATGACCTCAAGAGGTGCAACAGAGGTCTCAACGATTTGAGATACTGGAGGAAGTGACTCGTTCTGCGCACATTGATAATCCATGTAGCAGAAAAATTCCCACATCTCCGAGAGTCCCATATCTAATAAACATCCATCGCTCAGGCGCTCGGCAAGACTCCGTGTCACAGAAGTCATGCCATCAAAGATGCATAGAAGAACTTCTCTTATACTAGCTTGATATCCCTATGAATAGACATCATTAATGTACTCCTGTAATCTGATGAAGTGTTGATGAAAACTCTCTTCGTCTAACAGCAATAACCTCACTTTCAACATATGTTAGTAGCACGAGTGTGGACCATGTAAGTGGTCCACACCAAAAATCAGCACCAAAAACACACAAGAATAAATAAATTTCCCCGGCAACGGCGCCAAATTTGACGGAGGGAAAACCTGTCGTTGATCTGCCAAAGAAAACTCAAACCTATAGCAAGTATAGCAATAAGCAAGAGGTCGATTCACAGGGAAAGTTATAATTCATGTTTGATTCATGTGTCAATCAAAATAACCAATTTGGGGGTTTTATGTGTGAAAGTTCCGCCTTTTATCAAAGCGGAGTAAAGAAAGCAAAGTAAATGAATTTGGTTTAGACAATTAGGAGAAGTAATTCTACCAACAATTTTCCACTTTATTTGGTTGAAGCGATCCTTGTAACTTCTTCTCGTTCTATTAAGTTTCCTATGAATGCCCTTGCCCCGACCTAATATAGTTACTAGTCCAATCAGTCATAGAAACCCTTATCAATCGAACCGTCCCTGAAGAAGGATTTAACCCAATTAATAGCTTTAAGTTCAGAGATTAACCAAGGTATTTGCAGTCCGTAAAGAGGAATTTAACAACACATCCACCCTAAAGGAACAAGTTTGCAACTTAGGTTAAGATTCACAATCAGGAATCTATAAAACCTTAGCAATTGAATTGATCTAACAAGTTGTCCAGACAAGATAGAACAAAACAATAAACAATCAAGCACGAAGAAGTTGAAGCATTCAAATATAGGAAACAAGGAACGAGAATTAGAAACTCACAATCAATCCAAATAAAGCTTTAAATTGCAGGTAGAATAGATGAGTTTAGTTCCTCATGGAAAACAACGCTCAAATCTCTAATGTGTCTGATGAACGTAAGAATAGAATAGAGGTTGTGGAAAATAAACTAAAATTGGCCTTATAAAAGATCCAAAGTCTGCCATAAAAATTATCAACACAAACTAGGGTTTTCTTAAATTAAAACGCAGCATTGACGCGCTGACGACCAATGCTGCGGCCGCGGCATCAGCAGCTCTCACATATCCCGCTGCATCCTCACTGGCGGCGGCCGAGGCATACATGCTGCGGCCGCTGCATCTGTCTTTCATGGAAATTCTGTCTCGAATTTGCTCTTCTTGTCAACAAGAAAGTTGTAGCTCTCTGAAAGAGCTTTCCAAGACATGGTCATAATAGTCAATCGGACCACCAAGGCCTCCAGAAAGTGCAAAACAAGTTCAGCATATCTGGCGACAACTTCTGTAGACTTGTTCTTCGTTTAGATTCGCTTCTTCTTCTTAGGACCTCTTGAGATCTTCATGTAAGCTTCTTCCATCAACTAGACATTCGCATCTAATGCGTTAACAACTCCTGTCTCATCATCGGATCCACGATTACCTGAAATAATCAATAAAAGTGTGTAGATTCCGATTCCACTAACATAGAGAGCAAATATGAAAATTGTACTTAATCCATCCATGAAATGCATCTTAACTAAGTTAAATGCAACCTATTATGCCTACCTAAATGCATGCTATCAAGTAACTCAAGTAACCTGCCTATCATTTCCATAGAAAACAATTTGGCTTTGTTGTGGAGTTTAATTTGGAATTTGATTTGTTTTAACTTAAAGGTCAATTTGGGGGTTGTAATTGAGCTCATTAGTGAGTTTCCTACGTACCCTTTTGGAAGGGATCAAATCACTCGTAGTTCCTTGTGAACAAATTTAATTTAATTTGTAACCGGTGATTGAATTCGGCGTATTTCAAATTTTATACCGAATTTCCTACGTAACTCGTAAAAGAGTATCAAGTCTATACGTAGTTCTGAAAAAGAAACCAAGTTTATATTTGGTGAAACTTGATTTTGGGGTTTTGACTCCGTTTTTGCTGAAGCCGGTTTGAGACCGACCCACTAGAATTAATTGGCAAAGAATATTTGACGAGTTTAATTTTAGGTTTTGATCAAAACTCGAATTCCTAATTTGTGTCAATTACAATTCTTATATTTTTGTGGCTGAATTGTGTGATTAAACACATTTTTAAGTCGTATACACATTATATACTTATATAATATGTATGTTGATTGCCTGCCTCGGTTTTCTTTTGTGATCAGAGCCATGTTAACTAGCTGAGCCTCACGGAAAGATCAAGCCCAATTCAGTTTTATTTTTAACTAAGCCCTTTCTATTTTTATAGCCCAATCTGATTTGCTTCCCTCTTTTTTTAAGCTCTCTTCTTCCTCAACCCAATTTGTTCCCCGATGACTGGACTAGAAATGCTAAACCAGATTGAGTGGATTGGGACCAGATGGAAGAGCTGAATGAAGGTGTCAGGCTGTCCACCTAAACCGGAAGCGTTCATTTCCATTATCACTGACAATTTTTAGTCGGTTGAACCCTAATCACATAGCATGACCTTTAGTGATGCTCCGCAACGTGAATCACAGAGGGAAAGCCACAGCCGGACGAACACTCCGAAGTCGACTGCAGGAACCTGTAGCACGTCACCTTGGAGCTTCGACCTTAGTTAACTGAAACGGAGGAAGGCCAAGCAAGGGCGGAGCGGGGCGAGTTCTGACAACCTAGAAGAAGTCTCAGCTGATCGAAGACGTCGAGAATTTATTCTAAGAAAGGGCGCAATACGTTTGTTTTCCTCCTTTCCCCTTCAATTTGCCCTTAATTTGATCTAATTTGGGTGGATTTGGGTTTTGAGAAAACTAGGGCTGAATTTGATTTGTTATTTGGGGATTTTTTAGGTTGGATAGTCAAAAGAGGAAACAAGGGATGCTGATTAGAGGCCCGGAGCATCCCAGCCTTGGACAAGTCTACAAAGCAAGGGCTCACTCGGACCCTGGGGTGTGGCTCTGCAACGTCGGAGGCATCCTCAAGTGCGACCCATGCTCGATATGTTAGATTTAAAATTTTCCCTTTGTTTCTTCTGAATTGGGGCTTTAATAATATGCTGACTTTGATTTGTTCCAGTTTCTCCCATGAACTCCAAATTTGTGTTTGCATTTTTTCTTTTATGCTTTCCGAAGTTCCTCTGAGATAGACTTGATCCTTGATTTGTATTCAGCGTGGGTTGATTGAATTCTATGCTCATGGGCTTTTTGCTCTCTTTTTGAGAATCAATTTCAGTTTGGGTTTGAACCTGCGGATTTCGACATGGAGAGTTTGATTTCCCATGTCCATGATCAATTTGTGTGCCATTGAGCCCTTAGAAAATTCATCTCCCCTCATCTGCTGTTCATCTGGATTGCATTAGCTTAATTTGCAACTTGTTTGACAAAACAGATTTTGTCCCATTTATAGTTTATTTGTGACAGTCCATAGAATTCGACATTTTGTTGTTTATGAATTCCCAGCAAAATCCGGCATCACTTTGTCCCCTTGAAGGTCGATCCACGCCGGGATCGGGGGTGTAGTGGCGAAAGTATAAACTCTCAAGCCACCACCAGTTACTCTCAACCTACTATAAGGCAACCCTTAGGAGAAAGTGAAAACCTTCATCCTACTATGAGGTCATCCCAGTGTTCTAAAAGGCGCTAGGCGGCCGCTAGGCGGTGGGTGGCCGCCTAGCGCCTAGGCGGTTAGGCGGGCGCCTAGGCGGACCTAGAAAAAACTTGATTATTTCATCATATTTTAATATTTTACACATGTCAATAATTAATATAATATAATAATAATCCATAATATTACCCATAAACTCAAATATAGGGTCCCAAATTGACACTAGAGTAAATAAACACAAAAACACGCATTCGAGTTTAGAAAAAGAGCAAAAAATCAGTCAGCAGTAATGTACACAGCACAATCACATGTAATTTCAGAGTTTAGAGTTCACTTTAGAGAGAGAGGAGACGGCAAGAGGATAGTACTTGGGGCATGGGGGATTGGCGAGGACGGTTATGAGTGAGCCGACAGAAATTCACGAGCGGCGACTTCGACGATTGAGAGACCATGGCGTGCAGGAAGGAGGAGAAAAAGAGTAGGAGCAAACATACGACTCATACCTGTGGGCTGTGGAAGGCTCAAATAGGAACAAGAAGCCGTAGCCTCGGATGAGGAAGGTAACAAGAGTCAGGACTCATTCCCCAGTCGGGGAACTTTCATCGAAGGGGAGCGGTGGATAGGAACGTCGAGTCGTCGAATGAGGGGTTGAAATTGGAGCATTGAAACCAATTTGGGGGGAAATTAAAGCCCTAGACCGCCTAGGCGGCCGCCTAGGCGCCGCCCAACCCGCCTAGCTCCCAGATCCGCCTAGATGTCCGCCCAGCGTCAAAAATTCCGAGGACCCTGACCGCCTAGCGCCAAGGCGGCGCCTAGGCGCGATTTTTAGAACACTAGGTCATCCCCTAGGTGAGATGTATGTATGTCTCCTCCATCCTTTTTGCTCCTTTTTTAACATGCATACAAAATAAACACATAGTGAATTTCAGGGCGGGCTATACCTAGCCTTGTAGCCACTACTTTTGCTTTCTTGCTCACTGGTGGATGGTGATCAGCAAGACAAGGAAATAAGGCTTTGCTTTTTTTTCTATCCCCATTTCTTCTGTTGGTTGTAGGTAAGCTTCAACCTTTTTGTTTTTGCTGTTGTGGTTGCAGGGAGAATTTTTGGAGCAGGAAAGGGAAAACCAAGAAGGAGAAGAGAACTTGTGTTTGTTGCTTTTGGTAATGTTCGAAAGTGGAGGAAGAGGAATCAAGCCGGAAGGGAGCCCAAGAAACTGCAATTGCAGTGTTTATATAGGGTGAAATGAAATAGGGTAGTTATTCCTCACCCACGTTGCCTTTGTAAGTTGTAACTTCCGATCAGCCTTGTTTGGCATTCTTGGGCCTTAAGGGTTTGGCCTTGTAATGGAATTTTTGAAGGCCCAATTTTGAATTTGTAAGGCTTGTGTTTAATTTAAGAAAAATTTACCACATTTTTTTATAGAATGAATGTGATAAATTTATTTATGCCATGAATAATAAAATATTAAAATTCATGAAATTTTACCCTCCAACACCTTATATATAAATTAGATATATTTATATTATTATATATTCATATTAGGATACATAGAACTAGGTAGATTAGTTTTATCACACTATATATACATTCATAAGGCAAATAAAGTGGAGGAGGCCGAATGTGAAGCCGAGGTCTCGGCCGACTGACTTTGAAACCTAAACCCTAATTGTCGTTTGTTTTATTTTGTGGAGACCTAAACTATTTCGTTTCGTCTACAATTTGAAGCTTTGTTTGGATTGAGTTGTGAGTTTCTGAATCTTGTTCCTTATTTCCTATGTTGAATGTTTCGACTTCTTTGTGCTTGAATGTTTGATTGTTTTATTCTCTGTTGTTTGATCAACTTGGTAGAATCAATTCAATTGCTAGGGTTTTGTAGATTCCTGGTTGTGAACCTTAACCTAAGTGGCAAACTTGTTCCTTTAGGGCTGGTTGAACTAATTGAATGAGTAGGAAGTTGGATGTGTTGTTAAATCCCTCTTTAGGGACTGCAAATACCTTGGTTAATCTCTGAACTTAAAGCTATCAATTGGGTTAAATCCTTCTTTAGGGGCTGTTCGATTGATAAGGGTTTCTAGGACTGGTTGGACTAGTAACTATATTAGGTCGGGACAAGGGCATTCATAGGAAACCTAAAAGGACGAGAAGAAGTTACAAGGATCGTTTCAACCAAATAAAGTGCATATTTGTAGATGAAACTATTTTTTTTAATTGTTATGTCCATCAATTTGTTTATAGTTTATTTTATGTTCTTTCTTATTTACACCACTCAAAAACCCCCGTTTTCTATTAATTGGAAGATAAACATAATTTAGGAATAACTTGATTCTCTGTGGGATCGACTCCTGCTTACCACACTACATTACTTAGGTAGGTTCGAATTTATTTTGATACGGTTTACGCGACTAAAAACCGTCCATCATGTTTCCTTGCTCCTTTGTAGCTTCTTCCTCAGCCTTCATATGCTCCAAAACATGTGTTTTAAGCTCTTCCAAGATCCCATCCAAGGTCGGAATGTGTAATTGCATAATAAACACTAAAAACGCATAGATTCCGAACTCGAATACTTCACAAGAAAGATATGAAACTAGACTAAAACACATGCAAAACTCCTATCTAAATGCAATAAGAAACACCTCTAATGCATGTATAAATAAGGCATATAAACGTCATAACATGTATATATGGGGTCAAGTTGTTTGAATGCTCAAAAATCCAACCTCACTAAGGATAATGTGTATCTCTCACTCTTATGTGTTTAGGCTTTAAGCATACACTCACCTCAATTCCATATAGAAGCATGAAATCAAATATTGAAATTTAGATCACAAAATCTCCACCGGAAACATCAAAGAAAAAATAAGAACATCAAGAGGACTTTCGCTCAATGGAAACCTTCATAGAAGATTCCATTCGACATGGTTGTAATAGGGCGTGGTAAGAATCATAAAGGCAAGAAATTGTATTTGGTCATCTGGTGCTATTAATTTCGGAAAAATAAGATTCCAAAAACTCACAACATAATGCAAACCAACTCAATAATACATCAAGCTCTCAATAACACAACATCTCATAAATATAGCAATTAAGCCCAAAATCATCCATCAATCTCAACTCTCAAAATATATCAATAAACTCCTCAAATCTCATAACTCAACTCATCATAATCTTATACTCATGCACACATATGCATATACAACACCCAACCAATCTTTCTTTCAACCAACATAAATCCAATCTTCCACATTACATCTTCACAAAGCCATAAACCATAAAACTCACAATTTAGCTTCTTTACTCTATCAACTCCAAAATAGATATCCATAACCCACTCAAAATCTTAATTTCCCCGGAAAAGGGTAAGGCTCACTAGTACAAAAACGTTGGTAAATACCGAATATTTAATACCGGTTATTTAAAACTGGTTTTAACTTACTCTCGGTTATCGGTTATTTATTAAAACCGGTATAAACTTAGTTAATACCGGTTATTTAAAACATCACCGGTCTTAAGAAGTGAAAAAAATATTTAACACCGGTTATTATTAAAAAAACGGGTATTAATTGTTTCATTAAAATTTTAAAATTGTAAAGGAGAAAGCATTGTGTATTCACCATGTCATCAATCCATGTTGATTTTATATATTTCATCTCAGCCATCCGATTAAAACAAAGAAACACAATATTGACCTTTGATTTCTTTCCCATTTTTACTTTCCCCTATTGGGATTTATTTCTCCCCTCAAAATATTTTAGATCTGTTTTCTCCATTCACCCAAAATATTTTCTAGATCAATTGTAGGTTACAAAGCGAGAGATGGAGAAATCAGAACAAGCCTTCCTCTACCCCTTCCGCCGACGATACTCTCGACTGTCGAACTCAACACCATCCCTTCCTCATGCAGTAAGAAACCTAACCTAGCTATTCCCTTTCCCAATTTTATCTTTTTTTTAGTAAACCAATTTTATCTTATGAATTCCCCCGTTCTACGCCTTGTAGGTTGGTTGTTGGTCCGAATCCCCCCCACGAGATCGAGAGGTTTGCTGCTTGAGTTCCTTGACGCCTCCTACTCCATATGCCACACAAGATCTACCAGTACTATCGTGATTTCATCATCTCCAAGTTACCTCACCTTCACTGAGGTTATCTCATCAATGGTGTTCAATTTCTTCTTTAGAAGCTTGTAATGCTCAATGTCTCATTTCTTCATTTTGAGATCTTTTTGTTATTCATATGAAGATTTATTTTCATGTAAATTTCAATTTCAGATTTTTGTTTTTGTCAAATTCGTGGATACAATTCAATGATAAATATACAAGTTTTGTTCTTAAATATATTTACAATTTTTGTTGTTTGTTTTATGTGGTTGGAGATTTGATTGAGTGGTGAACTGGTGGTGGAAAGAGAGTGGCTGGAAACTAGATCTGGATTGGAAATGGTGGTGGGAGGCGGACGGGCCAAATTTATTTTTTTAATTAAATGATCTATTGATACCAGTTATTTGTAAAAACCGGTAACATTTTTTTTGGGTTCACAAATTAATACCGGTTATTTAAAATAACCGGTATCCGTGTAAAATTAACACCGGTTGCAAAAGAAGTGGTATCCGTGTAAAATTAACACCGGTTGCAAAAGAAGTGGTATTAACCAAGTTAATACCGCCGTCGTTAATACCAGTCCAATAACCGGTAACCGATTAAGAAAATAACCGGTATTAACGAGCTATTATGTACTAGTGGCTTATCATCGGCTATGAATAATGCAATTTTGTGGAGCTTACAAATAAAATAGGTTAAAGGCTCAAATTGGCTTCAAAGCAAGATATAACATAAGGTAGACATGGATAAAATGTGGCTAAAAGGTGCCTCTATTATTTGAACTTATCAAGCAATGATCATGTATATAATCGGTCTCGAAAATAGATAACTATGACAATACTCAAAGATAAATGCAAAGAAAGAGTACATCACACAATAAAAGAAAAAGGAATATAGATGTATCCCTTATAAGGCCAAAAATATCTCACTAGGACAAATTTTTGTCGAATATCAAGCATGCTCATAAACTTAGATCATACATGCGCAATTACCTAGGCCAATTCATATTTCACATAAAAAGCAATTTTAAAGACAAGGTCAAATCATTCCAGAATTCTATGGGATATATAAGATCATTCTAGCATAAAACCAATAGGACAAACTCAAACTAGATGGTTATCTTTGATAACACTTATGCAATGCATGAGACTTATATTTTTTCATAATTTTGGACATTTTTCTTTTTTTTTTTCATTTTTTGTTGACATTTTATATAACAAATAACTAAACATGATGCATGAATTACAAGAATTTCGAAAGAAAATAAGATAAAATAACTAAAAATCTAAACATGAAACAAAAAATAAACATGAACTAACCTAACAATTCACTTCGCTCCTCCCCCCACACTTAAATGTTACATTATCCTCAATGCATAAACAAATACAAAAAGAACAATAAAAATAAAAATAGAGCGTTGAAGAAAGCAAATGAACTAACCAATTACTGTTAAGGTGGGGTCTGGAATCCAGACCGCTGGTGCATACTATCCAGTAGACTCAAACAAATGTGTTGGAGTTGATCAATCTTCCGAGCCAGGCTCTCATGAGACTTAGCTAATTCCTTAAGTTCAGCTGCCTGCTGTGTCTCAAAATCTGTCAATCTCTTATCGAAGCAAGTGATGCGCAAAGTATCATGAACAACAAGAGGTGACATCTCAATCTGCATCTCCTCAATGTCGATCGCAGGGGTCGTAGGATCATCAAATTTTCGCAAATGAATGTCAGAAGCAATATGGCTTTGACGCAAATCGGCTAAAGTAGGACCCACAGGTAAAGTAGTAGGCATATACTAAATATATAAGCCTGCTGAGGTCCAGAGAATAGAGAAAATCAACCATGCCAAGGTCGACAACAGTGGCATCCTCAGAGACATAGAAAAAAGAGCCCAGAATCCGCAAATAGGGACGAAGAGCGAGATGTGTAATCATATCATCAAATTTATGATTCTCAAAATCCTCAAACATCTCTATCAAACTCCTCCAAACACCAAAAGCATCACCAATCGAAGCATATGTCGCACAACATTCTCTTCCGCTTATCTTAAAGCAAACATCCTTAAACCAATTTACATCCATAGTAGTAAGGAATTCCTTCACTAGGTAGGGGTAAGTTGGAGCCTTTCTAAGAAAAAAGTCACACAACCCTCCATGTGCCATCAAAGTCATCACTGAATCGAGCAAACCCAACCTCTTCAACGCATCCTCATCAAAGAACTTAGTTGACATGTAGACACGCTTCCTAAGCTCCCTCTAACACTTCATCTCAATGTCATCGAAGTAAGCTGTTACGTCATTCTTAGCATATCCACTCATTATTGACGAAGCTCAAGAAGATCGTGAAAGAACACCACTAAACCACCGAAAACTCCCTCTCTACAGGCAACGGCGGGCGCTGATTTTGGACCGGCGGGCTCCGGTGTATACAACACACGAATCCGAGAAAAAACGTTAAGGAACCAATGTCTAAACTCCTCCAAACTCGAAATTGACGACCAAACTTGGTTTCAAAGGCTTTCTTTGGTGGTAGGTATGGGAATTGTATGGAAATGATTGAATTTGATGGATGAAGGTAGTGATGGATGTGTTTGATGGGTAAGAAAACGTGATTGAAACACAAGACTCTTTAGGTATTTGGAATGGACTCAAGTAGGATCTCAGTGTTTATGTGTTTTCTTGGAGACAAAGGAATGATTAAATTAGGGAATGGGATTATATGGTGGATTGGAAAGGAATGATCATCTATAAAAAAAATTAAAATATTAGAAATAATAAAAATAATGAAAGAAAGTAAAATAGATAAAAAGATAAAGTCTAATCCTGAGATAAATAGAAAATAAATAAGGTAAATCACTCTAACCTACGATAGATAAAACTAACCTAAGATATAAAAGAATCTAATCCTAAAGATAGATAAAATAAATCTAACCTAAAATAAATCGATTGAAATATATCTAATCCTAAATAAGATAGAAAATCAAATCTAACCTAAAAACTCAAAAACAATATAAAAATATAGATAAAATAGAATATAAAATATTCCCTTCCAATGTTACCAAAAATCTGAACCGCGTATGTGAAAAGTAGTAGCGGCGGGCGCCAGTTTTCAGGCAGCGGGCACCGTTATGTGCAAAACGTCAGTCCGTCATCGATCAAGCGAAATTTGACTACCAAAAAGGTTCTAATACACCACTACTCTAATGTACAACAAAATAGAGTTGTCCCACTATATTGAATTGAAAAACTAAATGCGAAATTGAAACAGTATTACCTAATCTACCTTGGGTTGCCTCCCAAGAAACGCCTTTGTTTCACGTGTTTGGCTCGACGTAATGCATTTTTTGATCAAGTTATCCCATCAAGATCCTCCACACTTGTCTTTTTCTTAACAAGAGGGGGAATCTTAGGAATTTCTCCAATGTATTCATCCTTTGCACCAATCAATTCCTTATTGAAATATGTTTCTCCTAGATGTTGCCAGAATTTGAAAAAAACCTCAACATTGTTAGGAATCAATTTCTCATAGGGAAGAACAATAGAATCATTTGAATTAGAGACATTTACATGTGGCTTAAACAAATTTTCAATTTTCCTTTCAATTTCATCTTTCCCTAATTCAATTTTCTCATTGTTAGAAGACTCAATAATCAATGATTCATTCTCAATAGAGGCATCCAACAAATTATTTTATTCATTCCTGCAATCAATATCAGTAGAGTCAATAACATCCACAAAACCAACAGGAGAAAGAGTAATAGGCTCAAATATATAAAATTCAATCTCTCTACCATCCAACTCCATGGTTAGTGAACCTTCAAAGAAATCAATATTAGTCTTATCCGTTCACAAGAAAGGCCTTCCCAAGATAATTGGGGTTTCAGGCTTACCCTGTTCCATATATAATATAAAGAAATCAGAAATATCAAATCATTAACCTTAAGCAAAACATCTTCAACAACTCATCTAGGCTTAATACTAGAATGATTAGCGAGTTGTATATTAACACCAGTTTTTGACAAAGCATTGAGACCCAAAAACATGTACAAGTTGTATGACATCGCATTGATTGAAGCTCCCAAATCTAACATAGCCTTAGTGAAGCTAGTATTATCTATTTCACATTGGATAGTAAAGCAGAAACATTATGCATAGTTCTTTCAAAACTTATGCATGTATGACATCACATTGATTGAAGCTCCCAAATCTAACATAGCCCTAGATCTCTGCATTTTTCAGGCAATCTTTTCTATAGCAAAGCAGAAACATTTTCATTCAAACTTACCTTTTCCTTCCTTCTCATCCTTTGCTTGCGTTTCATAGTGCATAGTTCTTTTAAAAATTATGCATATCAAGGCACAATTTTAATCAAACTGAAAAGTGGAATATTTACCTCATAATGAGCAAAGGTGTCATAAGGGATTTGTTCATCTTCCCACTTACAATAAGGTCTTAAGGCATGAGGAAAGGGTGGTGCAGGTCTTGGAACCTTAGGACACTACTCCTTGGATGATTTCTTTGCAAATGGATCAACATCAAAATTCTGATCAGCCAGTGGTGGGAACGGCAGGCGCCGATCTAGGGGGCGGCGGGCACCATCATCAACATACGGTGTATTCGGATTAACTACCACTTGTGGGTATATTCACTTGTCTTCATCACCCACATCAATTAGTTCATTAGCCCTCTCTTCAACATTCCTAGTGGGTATATTCACTTTTTTTCCTCCTCTAAGGATCATGGCACTAACATTCTCCTTCGGATTAACTACCACTTGTGATGACAACTTTCCTGAATCCTTCGCTTTAAACTCTCCAATCTTTATAGCCATTTGACTCAACAATTTCTCCTGAACACTCATCTTGTCTAACAATAACCTCAATGTATCATCTCTTACCTCTTGTTGAGTGTTTATGTGACGATTATCAAACTGTCCTCTTCCTTGATAAGGAACTTGTTGCTACTGACCCCTACCGTTGAATCCACTTTGATAATTCAAATTGTAGCCCTGATTGTAGACATTTTTACCAGTGTTGTAGCGAGGTCCATAATCCATAGCACTCAAATAATGACATCCTCTTGAATCAAATGACACTTATCAGTCTGATGAGTTGGATCTCCACAGATACCCCAAGGTCTAGGCTGCTGAAGTTGATTCATTTGTACAGCCATCTTGTTGACTAGCTCAGTAAGTCTATCTAAGTAATCCTTGCGACCATCTCTAAAACTATTCAACTTAGACACTCCTCTAACTCCTTGGTGTTTCCCATATTGTTGCAATGCATTAACCGACCCTTCAAAAATATGCATTGCTTCTTGAGCTATCTTATCCAAAATATCTTCTCCACTAGTAGCACTAATGAAACTCCTGTTTGTATCAAGCAATCCCTCATAAAGATACAACACTAGATCATCCCCGGGTATACTATGTTGTGGATAACTACCCTTAAGCTTCTTGAACCGCTCAACATACTCATAAAGACTCTCGATAGGTGATTGCTCAATACTATATAGCTTTTTCTTGAGTTTGTTGAGGCGAGTAAGAGGAAAGTACTTCTGAAGGAAAGCTTTCTTCAATTAAACCCAAGTAATAATGCTTTCGGGGGGTAGGTCATAAAGCCAATCGCTTTGCGAATCTTTCAAGGTAAGGGGGAACACTCTCAACATCAATTGGTAATCGGTAAGGCCTTGGGGTCTAAGTCTATCGCATACACTCAAAAAGGTTGCAAGGTGTTTGTTTGGTTCCTCCCCAGGCAATCCATGAAAGTATGGTAAAATAGCAGATCAATTTGACTTATACTCAAATCTTGAACCCTCGAGGAGATTAGAAATTCTAATTGCAAGTGGTTGCGCACTCAAATTTGGTTCCTTTAGGTTTCTTAGGGTCCTTATTGGCCGATTATCAACTTCATCTCCCATCTCCTTATGTGTGTCAAATTTGAGCTTCTTTTTCAACCTAGAAAGAGATCTTTCAATCTTGGGTCAAAAGACAAAGGAAATGAATTAAAAGAACGAGTTTGAACCATACAAGGATGCAAAAGACTCAAAGAAAAAGAAAAAGAAAAAGGAATCAATGATAGGAAAAAAAAAAAAAGCAATCTCTTTTCTTCCCTGGAAATAGCGCCAAGAATTTGGTGCGGGACGAATGTCGGTTGCAATTTTTCCCATTGCCAAATAGTAATAATATCCTAACTCAAAGCTCAGACCAATAGATTAGCAAATCAATGAATTGATAAACTAACAACTAGTATAGCGATGATGTCCAGAATCGAACCCACAGAGAAGAACGATTGCTATGCAATGTTTCTAACAATGATTCTTATGACAAAAGCAATGATTTGTAGCAAATTGATGACAAAGTAAAGTAAAGAGAAATATGATTGCAAAGTGTTGATAATAAGATAGAGGAAATATTTCACCTGTAATTCTCTGACAAAAGTTAGTGTAGACTCAATAGTTTGTTGTGAGCCTAAATTGCCATGTTTTACACTAAATTTTATATCAATTTCTGCATGCATTTCATATCATTGGGTTGGAATTATACATAATCTATGTAATTTATGCTTATTTGCAAAATTATGGAGTCTACACTAGTTTCTGTTTAATTTTCCCAAAAATGGAAGCATTTTACAACACTTCAAATAAGGAAGGAAAATCATGGAATAGCTCGAGGTCAACTAAGGGAAGTCCAAGGTCAAACAGAAGTTGAGTAAGGCCACATCGAGCAGAAGATAAGAGAAAGAGTAGCCGTCAAGAACTAGTCGATATCGACCAGACTAGTCGATATCGAGTACTACACGAGATTGAGCATGAGCTGAGCATAGAAACTACTCGAGGAGCATAGGACTACTCGACGTCGAGGAGCTTCTCGATGTCGAGTACCCATCGAGAGTCCGAATCCTAGTTGAGCTCGATCAAAATCCGAGGAGAAGAAGAAAGTACTCGATGTCGAGGACATTAGTCGATGTCGAGTACTCCCATACGCCATTCCGAGTCGAAATCGAGTGAGATCCGATATATGTGGATTACTTGCAAGTGAAGGCACGTGGGATTTTATCAAGTCATGTGAAGATCTATCAAGTTCTAGGAAGATATTTGTCCGTTTTAGTTAGACTTACGTTAGGGATTTATTGGTTTTATTTCCAAATTTTATCATTAAAGCTTTAGATAGATAGTTCGAGATATAGATAGAATATTCTTTCCTTGGATAGCGAGGATTGAATACTATAAATAAAGCCTTAGGGGCTGAGTCTTAGGTATTCAATTTAATTCCACAACACATTCCAATTTACATTCGAGAGTTAGAGAGAGAGAGCTTGGAGCTGAGTAGGAAGTTAGAAAGGCGAGAGCGGATTTAGCTTCGATCAGTTGTAAGCTGTTGTTTGATTTAATGCAATTTAGTTCCCTTTTATTATTGATTTGTCTTTTTATGATGAAGAGCGAGTAGTCACCCAACTTCTAGGGTCGGGGTGAGCTTGACGATAGCCATGTAAGGAAATGCAACAAAGGTACACCTTTTAATGCAATTTCCTCTTCTATCCATACGAGCATGATTCTTCTGCGATTGTCGATGCTGATCTTTGTTTGTGTTATTGAAGAGAAAGTGATCTTAATACAACTTGGATTAATTATGTGAAAAGGGTTAGTAAAAATTTGAGTTTATGGTAAAACCTCTATTTTCCTATTTGTTAATGACGACATTTATTTGATAAAAAAAAACATGATCTTTAATACCTTTAGCATGATTCTTATATGGTTATCGTTGTGGCACTGATACCCCGATTCTGGATGTCTTTTATATTATTGAATTTTTTCAATTTTCGTGTTGCTGCTATTATACATTCTTTCACGAAGTAACTGTTTTACTCTGCAGTACACTCGATCTAGATGAAACTGGTCGACGTCGAGTAGTCTGGTCGACGTCGAGTAGTCTGGTCGACGTCGAGTTGCGCAGCTTTGCAGGGCTAGTCGAATGAGTAGTCGATATCGAGTACACTACTCCAGATCGAGGACTCTGCTGGTCGATTTCAAGAGCATTTAGAAGCTTGAAAGGGCGAGCGCTGACACGCTTCCTCGTGGATACGATCCTGATTCCCTTCCACTACAACGGGAAGAAGTCCTGTAATTTTTATGTGCGTGGTTCAGGGAGTTGATTTGAGATTTATATTTGATATTTATTTCATACTGATTTTCCTTCTAATAAAGACCTAGAAGATCGACGCCCACCGCTACCATGTCGCGCCCCTTGACACTAGCCTAGGAGACCGCCTCCCGCCGCTCTACCAAGAATCGCAGATTTGATACGAATTTAACTTTAAAATCCTATCCAAACTCGAAGATATCTGCCCTAACCTAGTTTAATCTGCCCTAACCTCGTTTCTCCATAGATCTATCATATATACAGAATTCATCCCACTTTAATCTGCCCTAACCTAGTTTCTCTTGAGTTTTTAAAGCATACAATCGAGCCAACTCAAAGAAAAGGTATAATTTTTGGAGACAAGTTAAAGAATCGAGGCGTTTCTTTGTTGGAATTTGACGAAAACCGAAGAACTAACGAATCCAGTTCGTCAATGCCCACCAATACCATGCGACGTCCGCCGATCCTGTCGAGTCGTGTTTCTTCGAGTCTGTACTCGATGTTTTGGTGAGATCGCACCTACTACCTTTTTTGCTATCTCTTTTGCATAATGTTTAAGGCTGGAAACATGGTTATACTGGATAATTTAGAACCTCATGAAGAAACTAGGTGGTACTACTTTAAGTTTGTATGACGATATGCAGGTATTGCTTGAGAAAAAAGGCTGGACAGATTCCTTTATCGAGCAGCACCCACCTACCCGGATCTTGTTTGAGAATTTCTAGCAACATTCACACTCAATGTGGAGGTAGGTCTTTTCTTCAAGCCACAAGCAAGGAACTAAGTTTGAACTCACATGGGAAGATTATCGGAGAGCTTTAGGCATCACTACCGCTCTTTCTCCCCGATAATAGAAGGGCGCAACAGGACCAAATCCCTTTGTCACATGGAGAGTGGCAACAAAGACACTTGCAAGGAGTGGAACCAACTTTGTGGACGATGCTATTAGCCACACACCATTAAGGATCTGTTTGAAGGTGTTTAATAACACTTTCTTCGGGAATGAATATACCAATAGGATCTTCCTTTCTGAATGGGAGCGCCTCTATTGCTTAATATCAAAGGTAGACATGATCCCGAACTGGGTAGAGATGTTCATAGATGCTTGTTGGGAGGCTACTTATGTTGATGAGGACCAAATCATCGGGTTTGGAGAATTGATCACTCTACTAGTTGACTGGTTGTAAGTCAATTGCGACAAACTCGTCCTAGTTGAAGATGAAGAGTTCTTATTTTCAATATCTTCTTTGAGAAGGTTGGATATATTGGATGGCTAGAAACAACCGTTTACTTGTACTACAACAATTAAGGGTTTTTATAGCGGTTCAAAATCGCCACAAAAAGGTATAAAAACCGCCACAATAGGCCTATTGTGGCGGTCTTTGACCGCTTCTGTTGCTCGAGTTACATTAGGTCTATTGTAGCGGTTTTCACTATCTACTGTGGCAGTTTTTTAAAGACGCTAAAAACCGCCACTATAGCTATTATAACCGCCACAATAGGATACCTACTGTAGTGGTTTTTTTTAGCTATAGTGGCAGTTTTTTTTAACTACTGTAACGCTTTTGTTCTCTAATGTGGCAGTTTTTGTATCCGAAAAAAAAATACAAATAGCCTGGATTTAGAAGACCCAGGCTAAAAAAGCCATAATATTTTCAAAAAAATATAGTATAATACACGGGCACCCTATTGTTGGTGCATTCTAATTCAACTTGAAGCCATTTAGCAATCGTATATAGCAAGCATAGTAAGTATAAGAAACCAATTTCAAATCATATATTCCTAATATAATAATAAGTATTGACAGCTTTCATGCTTAGCCCCAACTTTCATCATCTTCCATAAACATCCTGTATTCTAGTTCCTTCCCTACAAGGGGTACATTGTCCACAACTTTTATGCTTATAAAAGTAGGAGAGCCTTGCAATTGCATCTATAAAGTCAGTTGATTTAACCATGACAATAACAACTGCAGCCCCCAGACCTACAGTCCCCAAACCTGACTAACTGGACAACCTTGAGAGCATCATAGTCCATGAGCACATTAGTTTGTTATGGAAAACATGCCCTTAAGTAAAAAATTGAAAGTGTCACATATTAACTTAATCTACAAGTCCAAACCAATTCCATCAACTCTCAACCCAATCCCGATTAGAAACACGGCATGACATTTGGAGTATACCTTCACGTATAGGAAGAGCATACCTTCACGTTAGAGAGCTTCTTCCTCTTCCTTCAGCTTATTTAATCTTCCCTCTTCTGATCTAAAAAAGAAAAGCATCTTCTCTTGATCTCCCTCTTCTGTCTGCGCTCATGCAAAATCTGCGCAATACGCTCCTGTCTCTCATGTCTTGATCTTTCATATTCAGCTCGTCTGTGACTTCTTACTTTTTGCTCAAATATCGATCCTCTACGAAAAAAGCAGTAGTCAAAATAAAATACTCGTGTGGATAACATCTTATATACTTATAAGGGAAAAGACAATTATATATACATTTATCAAAATGTTGAACAAATGTGAACAATTAATATATTTAAAAGATCAAACAAAGTATGAGAGATGCTTCTTGATCCTTTTTGTTCAACATCCTGGCAAGCCTATTCTTTTCTTAAAGAGAGAATGTGAACAATAATATAATACACCCTATTCTTTGGTGCATTCTAATTGTTAGAAATGTGAGATTCTTTTCACAAACCTACATATACCTACAATCATAGGGAAATATAGGGAAACATACGTGTAAAAGAACATCTAAAGTATTGTAAAGCTAAAGAGTTCGGCAAATAGAATATGCTTAAAGAAGATAATGAAAGAAGAGTGTTTATCTGTAAAATCAAAATGTATCTACTATGGTAGTTGGATTCCAACACCAACAACCAGTGCATGCTCAACGCCTGTAGTAACCAATACTGCCCCGATAAGGGACATAGCCAAAATTGAGCCCTCTATGGTGGGCTCTGATTGCAAGTCAATTCCTTCTTTATGTATAAAACAACCCCTATGGCAATAACACAAGGAAACAACTTTCATCAGCTTCTATCAAGTCCTCAACCACACATCATAATCATCATCCTATGGTGTAAGAAAGAAGTCACGATAACAATCAATCAAATTCAAAGTTAAAAACAAAATAGGAGTGTATTTATCAATCTTTTTCTCTCATCTCTTGGGTTTTCCTAAGTCAAATAGTGGTCCAAAAAATCTAAAAAAGGGAGTAACAGATCAATTGTAGAGTCCCGTTGATCCAAAGTTGACACCCAAAACTAAATATAGCCTTAGAAAAATATATGTAATTCATGGCGATTCAAAGGCTCTGAATCTAAAATCTGAGTAATCAAACAGGTTATACTAGAAAACAAACCCTTGATTAGATAAAATTGAAGGAGAAGAAACCAAATTCTTGAACTCCCTCCAATTTAGAAACTAAAAGGACCAGCCAAACATTAAAACTAAAAGCAAATAAGAGAACAGTTGAGGGACAAGGGGAGAAAATCGCAAAAGGCAGAGAGAAAGAGATTGAGATGAAAATACCAACAATAGTAGCATTGTCCCATTTGTTGATTTAAATGGATAATCGGGAGGGAGGTGGATAGAAAAAATGAATACTCCTCCTGTGTAAGGACAGTTAGTAGAACCTATAATTGTTGCCTGCTAGTGGAAGATATCATCGGCAATAGGGCCTAAAAAACATCGATGTAATACAGAATAATTATCAAACAATAAAGAAATAACTAGTTAATATTATCATTGTTTTTCAATCGAAGCATCATACTAGAACTAGAGGATTTCAGTGCTAGGAAACAAACAAAGCTTACATAAATGTAAGCAGGCAAAAGGAAATATCACCCAGAGAATATGTGCGCTTCAACATTTTCTTATGGTTAGAGTGATTCAGAGTTTCTAACTCATCAAAAACTGTCGAATGTCCAGAAGATGGCGGATATCTATGTTTTGCCAATGCTCCTGCCATCCACTATCAAAGAAAGGAAAAGAAGGAAAAGGGGGATAAGATGAATAAATATCCTATAGTTATGTTAACTCGGCTGGGCCCGGTGGGATCAAGATAAGCTGGAGGGAGGTCGTGTGTGCGGGCCCACATACGGGAGACTTGAACAACACATAAACCCGAACGGGGTTCCATCTCAAAACCAATTGGCAATGAGAGGAGTAGCCCTTCAACCTTATACGTTGTTCAAGCATTCTCTAGATTACCGATGTGGGACAACCACATTCCAACACGCCCCCTCAAGTGCAACGACATTTTTAGCCAACAAGTTGCACTTGCCACATGCGCTTAGATGGGTACCACAATACCCGCGACATGCCACGACCAGCAACCCCACCAGATAGAGAGCCCAGACCGCAACTAGCCGAACCTAGCTCTGATACCATGTTAACTCGGCTGGGCCTGGTGGGGTCAAGATAAGCTGGAGGGAGGTCGTGTGTGCGGGCCCACATACGGGAGACTTGAACAACACATAAACCCGAACGGGGTTCCATCTCAAAACCAATTGGCAATAGAAGGAGTAGCCCACCGACTCATATACTAAGGCTATATGAAATAACGGTGGGTCATCCAACGTGGGGGGGCAACGCACACCCAAGCGCAAACGCGCTAACCAAGCCGAGCACACAAGCCGGGTGGGGTTCCATCCTAAAACCAATTGGTGTTAGGTGGGGTAGCCCACCGGCTTATATGCAAGGCTTGGATACAATTTCTAACCAATGTGGGACACTCCCACAATTATATTCTCCACACACCCCCCTCAAGCGCAACTGCCTGGCCACGCAATATTGCCAGTTGCGATTGACGAATCAATGCCTTAAGGCCGGCTAGCCAATTAGACCAGGAATCCAAACCACACCGCATCATGCCGAACCTCGGCTCTGATACCATATCAAAGTCCGATTCGGACCGATGACTGGGGGTCGTGTGCACGGGCGCACATGCGCTAATAGCCTAGCACACAAGCCGTATGAGGTTCCATTCTAAAACCAATTGGCAATAGAAGGAGTAGCCCACCGACTCATATACTAAGGCTTGATATGTTCAACTTTCCGATGTGGGACACTTTGGTCTCATTCACATCTCTAACAAGTTACCGTGGATTACATCACTAGAAAGTTGCGAGATTTGGAAGAGAAAAACGAGAAGCTTCCTTAGAAATTAAGAACGCTCGACATGAAAACCATCGGGCTTGGCAAGATCAAACAAGACTTATGGCAACTATGAATCTAAAGATGGATGAGATGATCCAAGTGTTAAACATGAGGTGAGTGCCCGAGCCGCACTTGCCCCAAGAGGGCCAAGAACAATGAAGCGGTTAATTACCCATATTCTTCCCTTGTGTTATTTGTTTTCTTTATTTTTATTTTTATTTTTATTTTTGTCATTCTATGCTTGTTCTTTGAGGACAATGAAATAATTAAGTGAGGGAGAGAGGGTTTATCTATGTCTAGAGTCTAGTTCAATTTTTTTATGGATTTAGAGCATATTTGAATTATTTTTCTTATTGCATAAAAATGAAGAAAATAAAAAAAAATAAAAAATTTTAGAATAACAAAAATATCATGGATTTGAACATAAATTGTATCATTATTCAAATATTCATCTATCGTCGTTATTTCTTAAATATATACTTTTGAAGGATTTTGATCACATAAATCACATAACATGTTTTGATTGGTTTAGCCTTGTCACACAAAATTTGGTTTTTCTATGTGAAACATATTAGGTAGGCATAATTGAGCATGTATGATCTAATTTCCTAGGCATGATTGAAATCCAACAAAAACTTGTCCTAGTGAGATTTTTTTGTCTTATAGCGATTACATTTATTTCCTCTGCTTTTGTTATGTGATTTATTCTTCTTATGCATTAATCTCTTAGAATTGGTATAGTTATTGATTATTGAGACCAATGATAACACATATATTGCTTATAAGTTTCATATGATTGAGTCACCTTTTAGCCGCATTTATCCATATCTAACTGACATTATACCTTTGCTTGAAGCCAATACAGAGCCTTTAGCCTTTTTGTTTGAAAGCTCCACAAAATACAATATATCACTAGCCGATAATCAGTCTGACCCATCTGGCAATTAGGATTAGAGTTGGTTATGGTTGATTCATTTGGAGAAAGGGAAAGCTATGGTTTATGCATAATGTCAAAACGTTTCAAGAAAGATGTAATGTTATGTGATTTATTTCCTCACATTTTGTACTTCATTAGGTGGCTCTAAAAAGGAAAAAAAAAAGAAATGAATAGAAAAGGAAAGCGAAGAAAAAGAAAAAGAAAAAAAATATACTCCCTCCCTGTTAATTAAAGCATGTCATTTTAGAGCTTTGCACACTTTTCTGGAAACAAACAACAATACACTTATACCCCTAATTATTACTCTAATTTTTTATTTTCTCGAAAACTACAACTAACATCTACCTAAACATTAGAAGGGCAATTTTGTAATGTATGTGACAAAATACATAAAACGACATGCATGTTTTTCTTAATAAAATTTACTTCCTAAAACGACATGTTTTAATTAATGGAGGGAGTATGTTATTGCAATAAAGAGCCGTAGTAAGTTTCCTATATGTGAGAGTTGGATAAGTTGTATGGCAAAGAGAGTTGTGCTTTGTTATCATGGAAGCTTTTGTACTTTTGAGTTGTTTTTGGTGAATATTGGAGAATGTTGGAATCTTAGTTCTCGGAATTGAAAGCACAAAATAGCCAAATATGAATCCCTACCAATTATTTTCTTACCAAGTTTCATTACAACTCCACCGAATGAAATCTTGATTGAAGTCTTCCATTGAGCGAAAGTCGTCTTGATGTTACTCATTTGTTTTGAAGTATTAGGTGGAGATAATGCAATATAAATGTCAGTGTTTAAGAAGATTTTTATGTAATGAATTGAGTTGAGAGTTGATCTTAAAGCCTGAACACATGAAAGCAAGCGAAATACATTTTTCCTCTGTGAGGTTGGATGGATAAGGCATGTGGGCTACTTGATCACCTATATACATGTTAGGATATGAGTTTACTTTACTGTTGTTTGCACTTACTCAAGATATTCCTTTAGATAAAGGCTATCTCATGAAAAATTATGTTTGTAGGATGCGTTGATTTTATCTTTGATTCTGTTTTGCTCGAGGACTAGCAAGAAGTAAGTGTGGGGGATTTGATAATGCGTGATTCATAGAGGCATTTTAAGTAGTTCTTAAGTCGTTTAGGTCGCATTTAGAGGTGTTTTAGCATAAAGTGCATTAATTGTCTCTTAAGTTACACAGTTCAGAATCTACGTGTTTTATGCCTATTTATAAAGATTCTTGGAACCAAGTCTAAGGAGAGGATCAACGAAGAAACACTCTTGAGCTATGAAAGTCTAAGAAGAGTCAGGATGAAGACATGAGAAGAAGCAGAAGAAGTCAAGATGAGAAGTAATGAAGAAGAAGGTTTTTGCAAAGACGGCACTTGCGACCCACTAGCGGCACTCGCCGGTCCAACAACACCCGCAAAAGATCGTGAGCATCCGCTTAGTCGACACTCGCCGCTGGCCATAGACGTCTACCGATCTTGTATTTCAGCAGATTCTCAGCGGGAGAATTTGGCCCATTTGGCATTTCTTCCACCTTAAGTCTGCCGACTCCTACAGTTTCCTAGCACTATAAATACCCCTCTAATCTCATCCAATTAAGAATCGAACTCACACACTCATTCACACCATTCGACACACGTCTCTCATCTCTCTTTTCTTAGCTTTTCAGTACGTCATGCTCGGCTAAACCTTTTCCTTAGTTTTATATATATTCAGCGCATTGGTTTAGGACATGTAAAGGGTTGTTTCTATAATCTATACTATTCTAGAGTTAATTTATGGTTTATGCATATTTGATTATTCATTACTCTTGTTCTCCACATGTTTATGCTGGTTATTTGTCTTAACTAACCACTATGATAGATAACCAATTTCATTCTTTTAACTAGCCGAGGAAGAATCTGTAAATTGATAAAACCCGTTGGGTAAATTTTCCTTCTTAGTTTATAAAGTCACCTGCCTTGAAAGGCAATGATGTTCTTTTCACGCTTCCGCGAAGCAAGATCTTGTCTAATCAGACCGCGAATTACAAAATCTTTACATGTCAAAGATTTTTTTTTCCACAACACATTCTAGGTCTTTAATTGATTTGATATATTTTTATCATTTTTTTCATTTTGTGTTATGTAAAGTCCAAAGTAGAATTTTGGCTTTGGAAAGCATCGTGCTAAGTGATTATAGCTATATTCGCTATTGCGGACCTTAATCCTATAAAGTAGCAAACATATCTTGATGAACAAGTTCGAAATCATGCATATGTGAGAGTAATGACATGTAATTAAGTGTTATTCTTAACGAAAGTGATAGTTTAGTTGACAACCTGGGGACACATCGAATTATGTGGGAATTACATGAATTACATGCTTAGATGATTAGGGACTTATTGCTTCTCGAACCTCATGCCAGAGTTTAGGGAGTTGGTAGTAATCGAATAGGAAGCTATACAAATCGGTGCACAAAACAACCCGATGCAAGAGATCATGGAGTTACTAATTTTACGATTATAAGTAAAGTTATATTCTCATCATATTATATCATCTCTTGTTATAATCATTGTTACTATTACTCTTATTTCTCTTGCTATTGTTATGATTCTCTTGCTTACATACTATGTTTAGCCAAAGTCACAAGCACTCTTCGTGGGATCGACCTTTACTTGTTGTCAATACTCGTTATTGATTGAAGGTAGAGATATTACTATTTGGGTTGATAGAACATATGTCATTCTAGCACCACCAGGTATCAACGAACTCATGAAGCTTAGCTTCCAGCCTAAAGTGTGCCTCCCTGACCAGAGATACATTAAATATCTCGCCTCGGATGACTTAGACATGGAGTTGGACCGCTGGATTCAATGGGTACGTTTCCGTGGAATCCTCTTCCTTCCACCTCCATGTTTTGGTTTTCTCAGCATGTCTTTTCACACACAAGGTTGGCTTTACACATCCAACGTTGAGGCGTGGATTCGTCAGCTTCAGAGTGCCAATTTTGGGATAGTGGGGGAACGGATACAACTTGCTCACAAGGTCAAAACCCTATGAATCTCCAAGGGCACCCCTGAGAAAAGAGAGAAATTTTGTCACCGTTTGGGCGAGGTTCATGAAGAGAGGAAGTTGTTATCAGACAAACTTCTTGCGGCTGAACAACAACCTAGAAGGTGTCGTAGCCTCCTTGCAGACAAAACTTGCAGCAACTAAGGAGTCTATTCTCGTTCTTCGTAAAAAGAACATGGATTTGGTAAAATTGATGCATCAGTCTGTGAAAGAATTGGAGGGATATGATTGAGGGCTTGCTATAGTTAGAATGATGCAGTACAATAGTTGGCCTTGCTCGGAGGCACGAGTTACCTTTCTCTAGAATGGTTGAACACGAAAGCGGACCGTACTTTCTTGTCTTCATCCATGGAAAAATGTATGGCCACTGAAGTTGGTATTTAGCTTATGAAAGACCGCTGCTTTGATTACGTACTTTCATTAGGGGATGGATGCGAGTATCTTTCAGAGTGTTCAGCGAGCGACCATAAATCCATGCGAGCCCTTAGCCGTATTGAAGGCGAGTATGAACCCAAATAACTAGAGACTTCTGTCAGAGAAATCCGTGGAACAAGACGACACATCTGATCCAGATGGGAGGCTAGGAAAGGATCCAGACGCTACTGGATAGCCAGAGGTTGAATCACCTGAGGATCCTAAAGTGAACGTGATTAATGATTGATTTTCATGTTTAAAACTTATTTTGAGGATATTTTCTTAAGAATCATGTATCAGCCGACATTTGCAATGGGATATGTTTTGGGCACATGTGCCCTTGTTTTGGAAACAACTGTTTCTGCACACAATATGCGCTCTCTCTTATCAATTCCTTGCTCAAGTATTTTCATCCTTTTATTCACCAAATCTTCGTCTATGTTTCTTTATTTTCCCTTTTGAACGAAATAGGCAGCATAAATCCTTCTGAGGGAATAGAGGTTATCCAACCAAATGTGTAATTGGCGTGCTACATTTCTTATCACATAGTTGCTCCCGGACATGGGTCGCATGTGGGGAAATTGAAAACGCATCGATATCTCGATATTTATGTTAAACATTCAATTCATGAATTATACAACATATGCAAAATATAAAAATGGAAGTTTGATTAATAGCTACTAATCTGAGGGTACTCGTAGTCAAAAATCTTGGAGACATGGAGGTGGGCTCCAACGTGGATAAAATTCGATAGTTGTTATCACCATTGGGATCTAGCTGAATCTAACTGCATTTTGCTAGTTCCGAAAAATCTCGACTTGGTAATTTTCAGATATCGAGACCAGCTCCAGCATGGTTAGGACTCATCGCAGTTGCTTATGAGGTCGGTCCTGCTTCGAGCGTGTATAACTGCTTCAGGAGGATTCTAACCTTATGATTTTCGGACGCTGAGACAAGGTCCAGCATAGTATTCATCATGGCCGCCCATGGGATATTGAGTCGGCTTCGAGCACATTTAGCTGCTTTAGGAGGATCATAACCTCATGATTTTCAGACATGGAGACAAGCTCCAGTCTCACTATGGATAATTAACTAATCATTGTGTCGAACGAGATTTTATTACAAAGATGCAGATTGTTTTGAACTACATGTAGTGCATCTTGAGGATGCATGCATTCGATGTTTTTTTTTTTTTTTTGGTGGGAAAACAGGGAGAAACGGCTCACCGAACCGGTAAATTAAAACCAGAGATGTAAGAGTTTAAAAGATAAAAACGAAAAAACTAAATGCGAACAAGGCGGGGAGTAGCCCTACCCCTAAAGTCTTCATCAACAAAACAAAAAACGCTATCGGGCGGCGAGGAGAACAGATGCAACCCGATAGGCAAAGAGTGCGCGAGGGCGGCGAGGGAGTCGGCGACTACGTTCGCTTCCCTGAAGACATGACGGATTTGGATATCCCAATCCCGACAAAAGAAGCCTTGGCACTGCCGTACCAGGCTAAAGAGAGGGTGACCTTGGGAGATTCTACCTTCCATTAGTGACACCGCGAGCGAAGAGTCCGTCTCCACCAAATCCCTTCGAAAACCACTATCCCAAGCTATCCGGAGAGCATCCAAAATGCCAAATAATTCCGCCATGGGAACTGAGCACATGCCAATGTTATGCCCGAAACCCCTCCGCCAAATTCCATTGTCGTCCCGAAGAGCTCCACCAGCAGAAGCGAGCCCATCACCATTGACTGCTCCATCCGTGTTGAATTTCACCCAGCCGCGCTCCGGCTTGGACCATCTCACCATCACCGTAGCCCTCCCAGCATTACCGGAATCAGGCCCCGTGGTATCTTCGGCATTGCGATACTCGTTAGCTATGTCACCTATGAACTCGGCCTTATCGATCAACACCTCCTTGTTGTTAAACACTCTGTCGTTTCTTCACTTCCAAGTCCACCAGAGCACCGTCGCAAACCAGCTTGCCCAATCAATCCCATTCCTTCTCAAGATGTTGTTCATCAGATTGCTTCTGATCCAATCTGCAAAGGGAACCGAAAAGAAATTACTAACCCCCCCACAAACGGAGACCCACAAACCTTGTATACAAATGCAGTCACGAAAGAGATGGATTAGAGTCTCCGAATGTCCTTGACATGTCGAGCAATCCCCGCAAGTAGCCATATGCCTACGCAGCTTTTCGGCATTTGGGAGAACCGCTCCTTTCAACAGCCTTCAAACGAAGCATCTCACCCTCTCTGTGACTCTCAGCTTCCATATCTTCATGGAGACCTGCGTATCCACGCAACAATAATCAGTGATGTTGATAATACGCTTGTAAGCGTTGCTAATAGAAAATTGCCCATCTCTCGAGCCATTCCAACACAAGGTGTCTTGAACCGAGTCGTCTTCTACAACCGGAGAGGCAGCAAGCTTCAACATTGTTCCAGCAGGCAACAGGGGCGACAGCGCATTCCAGTCCCAACCGATGCCGTCAACCCAGAAATCCCTAACAGTCCAGGTCTCCATCCCTTCTTCCGCATTTCCGTTCGCCAAGTCCCCAAGGCTATCGCTCCCAAGCCATTTGTCGGTCCAGAAACGGATGGACCGCCCATCCCCAAGTGCCCAACGAGCGCCCGAAATGACCACAACATTAAGACCTTTGACGAGCCCTGTCCACACCGCTGAGGAGGTAGTGCCTAACGAATTCTATTTCCGGGTGTATTTGGCATGCAACATAACACTCCACATGTCAGAGTTTTTGCTATACAAAAACCTCCAGGCAAGTTTACCCAATATAGCAAGGTTCAGCTCACTCATAGAGCACAAGCCGAGCCCTCCAACCCTTCTTGGTTTGCAAATCTCGGCCTAAGAAACCATGTGCATCCTCCTATGATCTTCACTGTCTCCCCAAATGAAGCTTTTGCAGAGGCTCTCAATTTTGTCGCACGTAGTCTTTGGGAGCGCCTCTATAGCCATAGCGTAGACTGGGATAGAACTTAACACCGTCTTGGTGAGAGTAACGCGCCCAACGAAGCTTAACCTCTTACTCTTCCATCAGCAAGCTTACTCTTGACCTTCTCTATGACATGGGAAAAGGTCTCTTCGCTGACTCTCTTATGCAAGACAGGCATCCCCAGGTAGCTGCCGAGATCCGTAGTCACCTCGAACCTGCACTCCCTTCGAATCCCATCTGTAGTGTGGCTGTCGACATTGGTAGAAACAAATAGTTTTGACTTCGCAACATTCACCGTTTGCCCAGAAGCCAAACAGAACTTCTCGAGGATCTTATTTATGACCTTGATTTGGTCAACAAAAGCTTCGGCATTAAGGATCAGATCATCAGCGAACATCACATGCAAAATCTCGGGGCCGGATCTTGTGATTTTTATCGGTTTCCACTCACCACCATCCACCGCACCTTGAATCAGATGACTGAGTCTTTCGATTCAAAGAATGAACATGTACAGGGAGATGGGGTCTCCCTGTCTAATACCCCGACTCGGGTCAAATATCTCCGTCAGCTCCCCATTCACGAGTACACGCGACCTCACTGTGCACACGCACTCAGAGATCCAGTTCACCCAACACTCCGGGAACCATGCCTCCTTAAGCGTGTCCTTAATGAAGTCCCAACGAAGCCTATCAATGGCCTTCTCAAGATCAATTTTAAGGATCATCCAGCCCTTTCTACACCTCTTCATCTTCATAGAGTGCATAAGCTCCTACACAATGACTATGTTATCCGTGATAAGCCTCCCAGGCAAGAAACTCCCTTGCATCGGACCAATGAGACTCGACAGCAGAGGCCTCATACGGTTGACCATAATCTTGGTGATAATCTTGAAAATAACGTTGTAGAGGCTTATAGGCCGGTACTAGAATATGGTTTCAGGCTTGGCAACTTTAGCAAGCAAGACGATGAGCATGTCATTAGTACCTACTGACAAGGAAGAAGAAGCAAAGAAGTCTTTGACAAAGGTCTTGACAGACTCCCCAACCGTCGCCCAACATTTTTGACAGAAGATCGGTTAGAAGCTGTCAACTCCGGGCGCTTTAAAAGCTCCTATCTCCTTGACAGCCGAGAAGATCTCACTATCAGTAACAGGGCCAGAGATACCATCCCAGACCATCACGGAGATAGCAGGAAAAGCTCCGTCGGGCATCACAACCTAGACGTTCTCACTGGGAGGGAGAGTATAAAGGTTCTTAAAGAACTCGGTGACAAGCTTCTCTATCAGTTTACCATCCACCACTTCCATACCATTGGCCTTCTTGAGGAGCTCGATTCTATTGCGTTTCCTTTTGACGATCGTAGAGAGGTGGAAAAAGGAGGTATTACAATCCCCAGCCTTCAACCACAGCTCTCTCGATTTTTGGAACCACAAAAGCTCTTCCTGCTCCAGCGCTTCATTGAGCTGGCTTTGAATAGACGCCTCCCGGGCAAGAAGATCAGTGGAGGCTCTCATCTCAAACTCACGTCGGATCCTGCCAAGCTCAGTAGATAATTGGTTCTTCCTCTCGAGAATATCCCCGAATACCTTCTTGTTCCATTTGAGAAGATAACCCTTAAGGTGCTCGAGGGCTACGGGAGTAGTGCGATGTCTATCCCAGGACTCCCCGACAAGCCCATTGAAGTGAGGGTGCTTCAACCACGCAGCCTGCAAACGGAACGGGCGACGTTTCCTGTTCAGTCTAATGTCCGGATCCAGCGACACAAGAAGGGGGGGTGTGGTCAAACCTAAATTTTTTGAGATGTCACACAGAAGCTTCAGGCCACCCAATCCGTGCAGGAGCATTGATAAGTAGTCTGTCAAGTCTCTTGGCAACATAAGTCTGCTCAGTCAAGCCGCGAGACCAAGTAAAGGTAGGGCCAGAGAAACATAAGTCGATCAACTCCGCTCTATCAACCCACTCTGCAAACCTGTCAGTGTCCGAGGAAAGTTGCCCGTTGTCCCCATCACGTTCCCAGCTATGCAAGGTGCAATTAAAATCACCTAAAATAAAGAGGGGACCCCTGATGTTGTTGGTAACTCTATTGATATCATCCCAGAAACCCCCCCTCTCGCTTTCTTTGGGATGGGCGTAAGCCATAACTAAGTAGAACTTCTTGTGGTTGGCCATCACCTCGACAAGAATAAAGCGCTCATGGGCGGACATCACCGTGATCGAAGCGGTCTCGTTATTCCAGAGAAGCCACACCCCACCACGACAACTGGTAGCTTCCACCAAATATCTGTCTGTAAAGTCTAACCTGTCACAAACTTCAGCAGCCCGACTCCCTGAGATTTTCGGCTCAGAGACTGCCAAAATATCAACCTTATGGTGCCTAATCATATAGCGGATCGACTTACGGAAACCAGCCCTGTCGGCTCCGCAAAAATTCCAAAGGAGAAGTTTCATTGGAAACAGAAGGAGATGGGCCGACGCAACCCTAAGCCTGATTCACACAAGTCGAGGCCAAGCCTCCCTCTGTAATAGTATTGCCGGCGGAGCCAAGCTTTGCTATCTCAACTTTCCCGGCACCACTGGACTGGTTGATGATCGACTCCGAGTCAGCTTCTTCGATCATGGGCACCGTTCATTGTCGTTCGCCATCGCCGAGTCAGGGTTAGCCTCGCAGTCTTGCACCACAAAAATAATTGCACCTAGATTAGTCATATTGTTAACATTATGGATGGGCTTAGAGGTGCTTTTAGGCCTAATTGGACCATCAGTCTCTGGGGCCCCATCCAAGATACTAAAGGAATTATGAATTTTAGGCACAAATGATAGAGGGGTGTCTTCTTTTCTAGCCAAGTTCTTGGGCCCATTCGTAGTCACATGACCTGGCCTAGTGGCCTTCTTAGCACTCTTCTTGCTCGTGGACTTCTTTTTCCCTTTTTCATTAACTTTATCGGCCTCTTTCGATGTCCTGACTGTAAACTCCAGGTTCTTTGTAATCGCTCCCTTGGTGGAACTCGAGGCGCCGCCATTAGAGTAGTCGTTACCCCTTCCATCATTCCCTTCGCCATTAATTCCTTTCCCTTTTTCCGAGCTATTCCTCATAATTGCTTTCTCTTTCCTAGGCTCGTTACCGTTGCTTCTCTGGTCATTGACATTGATTCCCCAAGATTGTCCGTCGGCTCCGACGCCGGACTACCTGGCGGCGCCTCCAACACCCCTGCCGTTGTTACTTAGATTAGCCGCCCTCACAGTTCCGGTATCCTTACCACCCTTGGCACCTTCGGCCGATGGAGGAGTCCCATCACTCTTCTTGTTATTTCTATTGCCACTCCGGCGGCGGGGCACCTCCATCCATGGTCCGTACGTGCCCCCAGTGGTCTCTTCCCTAGTTCTTGGCTGGGCTTCCACCTCCTCCCCACTCCCTTGGGGCTTTCCACCCATACTGACCTCTTTCCCGATAGCTTCAGCACTTCCAACATTGCCCATCAGGGAGCAGTTTGAAGCGATATGGCCGTACCGTCTGCACTTGAAGCATATCATATGGTGTCCTTCATACTCCAAGTATAGCCTTTGGTCGTTGATAGTGATCGTGCCCTTCAATGGCTTCGTCAAATCCAGTTCCACGCACACTCTGGCGAACCTGCACCGGTTGGAGAATAGCGTCTTGGTGTCAACCTTGATTGGCCTTCCAACACCCTCTGCTAACTTCAATAACACATTCTCTTCATAAAACATAATCGGTAGCCTTGTGATTTTGACCCACGCAGGGGAGGTCGTGATCTCGTCCGTTTCTGGGTTGAAGGTCGGAGTTCAGGCCTTTATGATGAGATAATGGCCGAAGATAGTCCACGGCCTTCCAGTTAGCGCACAGATGTAGTCATGCCCTGTCTCAAATCGTACCACATAGTACCCATTGGGTAGGTCAGCCAACAAAATCTTTCCTGTAGGTTTCCAGAGCTCGCGTATTTTCTTGTCCATGATATGGAACGGGACGAAGCCTCCGAGGGTTTTCACAATGAGGGAGGAACTCCAGACAGAGGAAAGGGCTTGAATAACCTCCTGGTTAATTGAGACAACCGGTTCTCCACTCCCCCCGTTGGAGTAACTGATATCGATTTTTCCGGCGAGGAACTCCGGGTGTAGCACCGGCCTGCACGCCCCACCATCCCCGGTCACCATATCTTTCTAGGTATTTTTAGCATCCGGGGGGTCCCCTATTGGGCCACTAGGTGTGACCGGAGGAACCAAAATTATGAATGCCGGCGGTAGTCACTAGCGAGAGACTTGAGGGAAGAGCGTAAAAAGACTTCATAATCTCGTTGTTTTACTCAGTACTACCCCTTCTAACTTCTTGAGTTTGTAAGCCCCATGTCCCTATTACATCATTAATTACATGATTTTTTTTGAATTAGTCAAAAAAGCCAAAAAAAATTCGGCGTATAGCCAAAATTTGAATGTATTTTGGCGATTAGGCAAAGTGGGTTAAAGTTGTTGTTTCAAATATCGACTTTATCCCAGGCTCACAAAAATAATAATAAAATATTAAAGTCGCTTTTTATAATAGAAACTTATGTATTTTTTAAAAAAATTTCAACCTTTAAATTTAGATTAATAGAAAACACTAAAAAGGAAAAAAAATATATTCATGGGAGAGTCGTTGTTACAAACAGCGAATCTCCCCCATTTTTTTTTAGTAGACTATGGATAGAGAAGGGAGAGTGGGAAGTTGGTGGTGGGGCTATGGGTAGCCTGGTAGGGGTTACGTAGGAGAGAGAGGCATATAGAGAGTGGATGTGAGGGAAGGGTGAGGGGAGAGTTTGAAGTGAGTCCCGGGGATTAAGAGTGAGAAAGGTAAACTCTGTTGGGAGGGGAGATTGTGTTGACGTTTTGCATTTTAAAAAAATAAAAAGAGGGAGAGTCGCTGTTATAAACAAAATACATAGTCACTGTTATAAACAAAATACATATGTATATTTGTTTTTGGTTTTTACCTATTTTTAATCTTTAACTAAATTTTTTTTAAAACAAAATACATAGTCACTGTTATAAACAACGACTTTAATATTTTATAATTTTTTTTAATCTGGAGTAAAGTAGTTGTTTGAAACAACGACTTTACCCCAGTTTGGCTAATTGGCAAAATACTTTCAAATTTTGGCTATTCTCCGAATTTTTTTGCTTTTTTTCGCTAATCCGAAAAAAAATCGAATTACATAGGGTCCTTCCCATCTTGCAGCCAGTTTTTCTGTGACCGTGGATGGTTGGAGGATCAAATCCTCTTATCTATATATACAACATCTCTCTCGCTGAATAGATCAACAGAGATTTAACTCAATTGTGTTATCTTTTAGTTATGCATCAGTTTTTTTTATATGTATAGATATAGATAGTATTTTTTTTCTTTTGGGTCATGTTAGATACACCGCAAATGATGATTAAGGATTTGCACATCGTTATTAACGTGCATGCACGTCGTTATTAATGTGCATGCACGTCGTTATTAACGTGTACATGTGGTGGGTGGAAAAAAATGCATGTCGGCCTGCACGTTGAAAGAAACGTGCAATAGTGCACGTCAGTTCGGATGTGCAACACTGCACGTCATTAACAACGTGCAAGAGTGCACGTCTTCAGTGACGTGCAAACCCTACTTAGGGATGAAGGCTTAGGGTTGGGGTTAGGGTTTACGGTTTACGAAGGGTTTAGGTATTACCGGTTTAGGGTTTATGGAATAAAAAGTGACGGGTTTAGGGAGGGGAGGTTTAGGGTTTAGGGATTAAGTTATTCCGAGCCTTGGTGAGTTTTATTAGCAAGTGAAAATTAAATGGTAAGCAATAATTCTTAAGGTTTTCATTCGGATAATAAGCGAATAATGTTACAAGGGACGAAAAAAAAAAGGTTTACATCCATAATTGTAATAGACTCGTGGAATAAAATCTAGACAAAGTGTAAAGGGCGATCGGAATCGACACGTAAGGCTCGAAATCTGTAAATTTTAGCTTGAAAAGGAGCATCCCATCCTTCGACGCTCGGATGATGACGTGCAACCCATTCTGGCGCAGGCGGCGGAATAGGAGCGTTAGGACGCAACCAGATCTACGAGAACGGACAATTAGAGTTAGAGTATTGACATATAGATGAAAAGTAAGAATAGGTAATATAAGATGTTTGAAGTCGTACCGCGACAAAATGGTCTTGGTTTTCGATGCAGGCTAAACCAAGGGTTGGTGATTGAGGGTTGTTACCAGGTATCGGCGAGGACATTGGGAGACATGTGAACGGATGATGCAAAGCTAGGACGACGAGAGGAATCTGATATACCGTTGCAAATATTAAACCCATGATGGGTAGCTCTATTCAACGTCTCCTATCACCATGCACAGGTCCCGCCCATCTCTGGTTGTCGACGAACTTCTGGAATGAGTACCCTCCCATATAACAACCGGTGTAGAGGTCGGTGTGATCCTCCAAGTGATTGGACAATAACATTTTCAGTTCTGGGAAAGCAGACTTGCCGATCTGTGATGTCAATGACGCCAAAGCACGGCAGCCACAATGACCATCTCCAATAGTGTCCCTCACACCCTGAATATGTCCGAGCATGAAGGGATCAACGTTATTTCAACCCTAGTTGAACCCTTCGAACACATCATCATGTCCACGTTGAGCTGCGGTCGCTTGTGGACGATGTCGAGTAGCATGCCGAGCAGCACGTGCTTCTTCTCTCTCAAAATTTGCCCTGAACTCCTCGTATGGCAACAGTTTGGTTCTGCAGGCATTCCTCGACCCCCGAGGCCTTCCTTTCCTCGACCCCCGAGGCCTTCCTTTCCTTCGGAAGCTTGTAGATGAGGGTGGGTGGAGGTCATCGTCGCATACATTGTTGGAAGCCATGTATGAAGATGACAGTTCATACGGGAGTGGGGTGTCGTCGATGTCATTCCATGACAAATCCATCCAGAATGGGTGGATGTCCTCAGCGGGTATCAGAGTACTAGAACCGATGTACACATGAATCTCATGGACACAAGGAATCCCGTAACAAACCCTCCAATGTCGGTCCGTGCATTCCGGAGGAATGATTTGGTTTACGACATCCTCCCACAACTTGTACAGATAGTCGAAGCACTTTTTGGAGATTAAAGTCTTTACCTCATCAAAAATGTTGACTTTATGCGCCCTCGTTGGCCATTTGAAGTGCTCGATCTCCAAAGCAGTTTGCAGCTCCTGGAGTCTGCAATCATTGACTCTATGGATTGCATCTATGACTACGCAGAAGTCACCAGTCGATGAGTAAAGTGCCTCCTTGACAACCTTGTGTTGACATTAAAGTTCATACCACTAAATGTTTGATGACATCATATTGTAATGAGAGATAGGAAGTACGGTGTACCTGTTTGTTGTACGAGTGCTGAAATGTAGAACATTAACTGTGTAGCATCGTACGATGTTCCTTCTGTACGGTAGCTATACCGCCTCTAAAAATACCATCACACTTGGGAATGGGTGCCATCTCTCGTGTAGCGCCCGACGACGTCAGTTGAATGATTCCTCCGTCTTCGATTGGAACAACCCATAAACAATTTCCCTTGAAGATGCCAGCGTGACTTAAATTCTTTGTGATCTTCAGTGCAACTTCCTCGCATCTTTTCGTGACATCTACCCAACAAAAGAGATGTTGCACGTTGGGGAAGACAACATTCAGCGCCGTCAAGAGACCTAGCTCCCGATCAGTCATAATAGCTTGAGGCTGGACAGTCCCAAGCAAGATCTGAAGCTGACGCAACACCCAAGAGTACGTGTCTTCATTCTCGTACGACATGAAAGCATAGGCAATGCAGTAATTATTGCCTGAGGGCGTGAACCCGACCACCTCGCACAATGGAATCCCATATCTACAAGTGTAAATATGTTACATGCGTAGTACATTATAATTGGGTATATATGTAATAATGTAATCATAATTGATTGATTGGCTACATTTTTTTGTACGTGGTGGTCAATATGATGACGTAATGGAACCTTCAGAGTAGCCGTATCCCATCAGGGTGCGCTAGGAAGAGGTCGCTCAAGACGTCGTTGTCATCTGGATGTGGTTTGAACTCGAAGTAGTAACCTCCTTCTCGTAGACGATGCAGAGTATCTTGGGTCATCGTCCGACTACCCCTTTCTTCGGCGGCCATCCTATTAAGCGTGTTGGTGAGGGAATGTTGTGACGTGACGCTGGTGCCATCCAACTGCCTCAATCCGTATCCAATGGCTTTTGGACGAGTATCAATTTTCTTCATCCACCTAGCCATCTTTGTTTCCCCCTCTGTCATCCATCCTGCGATGGCGTGACCCTTCAAGCTCGTGGGAAGCTGGTGGTTATGAACACCGTAGGTTACCGTCATAACCCAATGACCCGGCGAGCCTTCGTGCCCGTGTAGAGAGAATGGACATCCGTTTACCTTTGATTGCATGCTTGAGAGCTTCCTCCTATGTGGTCGGTACTCCTCATACCGCTCGCAAGCAAGAAGAACCCCAGTTGGACGGTTTGACGCCCTTGTCCAAGATCGATTGATTACTGAAATCATGGAGTGTTTCAACCCAAGTCCTTGAAATGCGTAACCATTTCGTTATGGGCATTCCAAACCTTTGGGTCCGAGAACTCAGGTGTGATGTCTCGTAACTGTAATAACATGAGTGGACATATAAACATAACGCAAGACATATTATATATATTGAACTATACAGAACGTATTCATACCTGGAAAACTTAGAGACGATGATTGTCTTGCGTTTCGGCCATAGCGATACTAATTATGACGGAATATATCGAACTACGTCAGAATTTATTTTGGAGGATGCGAATTCAGGCTATCCCGCTCTGCTTCAAATAGGCAGTGTGCGTCAAAGGTACGCGGAGGTAAACGTCCAAAATAACGTGCAGCAACACACGTGGTCAATGACGTGCATACACGTCGTTGACCACGTGCATTTTTGCACATTATTTTGACCGTGCAATAATTGAACGTCATGAACGACGTGCAGGGTTTGCACGTCGCTAACGACGTGCAAACCCTAACCCGAAGCCCTAACCAACCCTAAACCCTAACCCTAGCCAAACCCTAAACCCTAGCCATAAACCCTAACCACCCATAACCCTCCCTAGCCAACCCCTTAGCCCGAGGTCTAATTGAAACCATCGAGGCCTAAATCCCCAATTGAAACCAGATGCCTAACGCTTAGCCTTAACTGAAACTATCAAGACTTGGAATAGTCGTCTCATTTCTTTAGAGTCATACTAATTGAAACTATCAAGATTTGGAATGGTCGTCTCATTTCTTCAGAGTCATACTAATTGAAACCATCAAGACTTTGAATGTGAAGATAATATAAAATTATAATATCAAACAGTGAATATAATATATAAAAATATAATGTCCAAGCTACTACAAAAGCTGTAACAGATATACAACCAATGTCCAAGCTACTACAAGCTATCACTAGTCCGTACAGCATCACCCAATGTGTCTATAACCTCGTCTCACATAGTGTCGAATCGAGGGTCAGCCGTCAGGTCCCGTAGATAGCCCTGGATCTCTCGAATCTGCTCCTCTTAATAAGGAGGGATAACTGCAGCATGAGGCAGGTCCACCCATGGATCCATGGTGATCGGGTGGACGGGCACTAGAGGGTACGGATGGCGTGGCGTGGTGGACAGCACGTACGGATGGCTCTGAGATGCGTACCACACCATGTAGTCAGCAGTGATACCGGCCTGACAATCTTCGCTAGTCCGCATGTGATCACCCATCCGGTAGAAGCGAGCATCGTCCTGTCTCTGCCACTTGTCGTGCTCGGAAGCAAACATGGCGACGTACCTCGGCTTCAAGATGGCCTCGGCGGGATGACGGGCTGCGCGACCCCCTTGACTTGTCCAAACTGCCGAACACACCTATCGGGCATATATGGCTCCTCCTCCCCACATAATGTGATCATACCCCGGTTGGTGCACTGCCGGTACTCGCCGTCCACGTCAAGATCACGCCCAAAGGGCATCCACTCCCCCTATAAATACAACACGCAGGCATAAGACACATTTATGAAATATATGTAATATATTTAGAGTTTCGGTGCCGTACATCGGCGATGGTAAGGCGGTCGACCTCGTCCCACATCTTTTTCACCTAATCGAACTTGTCGCAACATTCATGCGGGTAGGCGTCTTCGGAGGGATGAACCTCGCATACCAGCGTCGATCCTCAACCCTAGCTGGATCGCTGGATAGATTGCCACGGAAGCGATGGAAGTACGCCCATATCCAAGCCTTGACACAAAACACAATTTGGTAAGAATGAGAATAAATTATTACTAAACTATGACACAAATTTTGCGGTCTCGTACCTACAATAGCGGCGTGCATCCATCTAAACCCATCGCCCCTACTCGGGTAGCCTCTCCTAGGCCCCTATATAGACAGGCAAGGGCACCTGCACCTCATGCAATGTCGGCCGTCCGAGGGATGTCCATGGAACCCGGCTCTACGACTTGTCCACAAATAGAGTCGCGACGAGAGCGATGGATAGGTACCCATAGTACAGAAATCGACGCATGCTAGGGTAACCTCCTGGCTGCCCCCCTCCCGTATACATGCGGAGACGCTGCTGATCAGGGTCATCTGCGGCCTCGGGGTCTTCTACGGGCGCGGGGTCGACGAGCGGCTTGTGTCTCTCGATCCACTAGTACGTCAACAACCCAGCGGAGATATCGCTTGCTCGTTTGTATGCGCTCAGCTCCTGTGGGGTTACCTGGTAGTACTCGTAGACCGTGAGGATCTGCTCTGCCTTGGCTAGATGTGACAAACAGGGTAGACCCTCAATCCGAACCCCTAGCAGGCAAGCTACATCATGTAGCGTGATGGTGATCTCGCCCCAAGAAAAATGGAAAGAGCTGGTCTCTGGATGCCAATGCTCCAAGAACGCTGTGACCAGGAACCCGTCCAATAGAGGGCCCGCAACTGTGGGATGCCCGAGGGAATTAGCTCCTTCTACCAGGTCCCCGGGCCCTCGAAAACATACGGGTCAAAAGCAGCTAGGTGACTCGCCCGATGGTGGATCTTCACCAGCGGCAGATCCACGATCGCATCCCTTCACATCATGTAGTCTCGGTGGTGCCTGTAAGACACCAGTAGATCGCCCGGAGGCAAGTCATCTAGCTCATGCGCAGCCGGTCCAACGTGCTGCGCAAGGATGGTTGATTGCTGCTGCTACCCCCTGCCTACTCTTACTGCCCCTCCTGGGGCCCCTTTGCCCCTCCTACCTCCCCTGCCTCTCCTTTCCGTCTTTCATGTCCTCTACGACGTCAGGGATGGTGTCATCCGTAGAAGCCAATGAAATCAGCGCTGGTGTGCAGGATGTCGAAGCCTTAGCATCATAGGTGGCACAAATCGAAGCCTCGTGGACGGCGGAAGTCAAAGCCTCGTGGATGGTGAGGGTAGCTGCGTAGCTGGCCTACCCCCATGGGTCGGTCGACCCCCACCAATATTAGTGATGCACCTGTCGAGTACATCGTCGGATGGCATTGAAAGCTGCTGCCCAGCCAATTGATATCCGGAGGAGCCAAAATTAGGCAGACCCTGCCAAAAGCTGTCATCCTCGTCGTACTAGGGGCTCCCCATGGTCTCTTGGGCGCCCTCTACATACAACAGCAGATCATCTAATGTATGGGTCGACGTCTCCTCTCTGACAGCAGGTACCGTCACCCCCTCCCTTCCTCCCTCAACCATATCCTCACCCCCTCCCTATTCCCTACACTGGCTGACCGATGTGCAGTCGCCGACCCTAACAACTCGTAGGGTACCATCCGTCCTCAAGAGCCTCGACGCCTATTATTATGAAATGTTTAAAAGTATGTTATTTCCTATATTAATTATGCTAATTCATTAGATGCAGTTGGTTCATACATTCGTAACTTGTTCATTCTTGTAGTTCGTTACTTATTATTTCGCCTGTTAATGTATTTTTAATGGGTTTTAATGCATTTCAATGACTTTTAATGTCTTTCAATGCCTTTCAATGACTTTCAATGTCTTTTAATGTCTTTTAATGACTTGTAATGTCTTTTAATGGCTGTTAATGTCTATAACACTATTAATATGAAATAAAATAATTAAATAATTCAAATAACATACCGGCGGGGTCGGGACATGAGACACTTCCAAATTACGCTGCTTCGGCGGCGGTAATAGGGTATGCGTCGCCACCTCCGGCACCAACGCCGGCACCACCACCTCCGTCTGATCTTCGACTGCCACCTCCATCGCCACCGCCTTCGGAACCCCCTCCACCACCTCTGCCACTGTCAGCGCCTCCTCCACCACCTCCGCCACCGCCCCACCACCGCCACCACCCTCCATTGCCTCCACACCACCACCTCCATGCCCACCCTCCACCACCTCCGCCACCATCTGCTACTCCACCGCCCCACCACCACGACCCTCCACTAGCGGCTCCGCAACACCCTCCACCGTCTCCATCTCATTCTCTCTCTCTCTCTCCATGGACTTCACCTCCACCGTCGGCACCACCACCTCCGTCTCCATCTCCGGCTACCTCTCCATCTCTCTTTGTCTCAGAATCTCTCTCTCTCTCTCTCTCTCTCTCTCTCGATCGGAATCTCTCTCTCTCGATCTCTCGGATGTGGGAATTGTGGAGACGAAGGGTCATGTTTTCTTTATTGTTAGAAAACATGGTTGCACGGCGAAAATGGCGTGCAATATTGCACGTCGGTTTTGACGTGCAGTCTTGCACGTCAATTTGGTCGTGCATTATTGCACGTCATTTTCGACTTGCAACAACGTTTTTTAAAAAAAAAAAAAAATGCCTGCACGTCTGGGCACGCTGAGTGTACATCCCACCTGCACGTTAATTTTGACGTGCAGACACGTTATAATTAATGTGCATGCACGTCGTAATTAACGTGTGGACTTGCGGTGTATATAGTTTCCGCGTTTCTTTTTGGGCAAAAGATAGATAGTATTGATTTTATCTATATGCACTATTAAAGATAAAAATGTTTATTTTTTATAGAATATTAATTAGTCTATCAAACTGATTGAAAATTGTCGATTTTCCCCTTAGTTTACAATAGGAGGGGATTTGAGGGATTGGGTTTTTTTGGGGGGAATTTGTGAAATGTCTAAAAAATATGTTCTAATTGGTGAAATGTCCACATTTTGGGACAAATTGGTAAAATGTCCACAATATAAACTGCCTCTCTTGTTCCACGTGTTATCTCTCCTATGCGCTCTCTCTCCTACGCACGCACTCTCTCTCCCCCGCTCAACGATGATCATACAGAATAAGTGCCGATCATCTCTCCGATCTCATCAAAACCACCGATTTCTGCGTCTCTCCTACAGAATCAAGTAAGTACAACATTCGATTACAAACTACATCTAAAGCTGCCTTGAATTCATGGAAAATTTGCGCTAAAGGCGCAACTTTTCATAGATTTTTGACGATTCTGAGTTGATTCTGAATAATGCTAACGAATTTAGTACTCAGTCCATTAGAATTTTTGACTTATCGAAGACGATTTTGAAAACAGCCGAATTTGAGCTTGTTAAAGTTCGTTTTTGCTATATCTGTATGAAATACAGTCGAATCGAGTGTTTATTGCAATGGAATTCTTTAAAATTTGCGCCAAAAGCGCAAATTTGGATTGATTTTTGAAACATCAATTACTGATTAGGATTATTTTTTGCTATATATGTGTGATTTTCAAGTCTCTAATCGAATTTGTGCTTGTTTATGCATATTTATGCTCGTTATATATGTTATATTGCTAAATCTTTATCAAATACATTCAAATTCAATGATTACTGCAATGAAATTACAGGAAATGTTCGTCGAAGGCGCAAATTTTATTTGATTTTTGATGTATTGGATGAGATTTTGAAGTCTCTTTTTGAATCCATGCTTCTTTATTCTCATTGATATATAACATGCATATATCTAGATCAAATACCTTCGAATAATGTGATTGCTGAAATGAAGCCAGTTCAATTGATGCTCCAATTCTGCACTTTCATTCACTGCGCTTGACTCCATCACTACAGTTGCATTCACATTACTATGTCAGCAGTACTGAGCTTCAATCCATTACTACACTTGCATTCACTAAACATTGATACATTATACATTGATTGCTTGAACAATACAATGAACTCCCCCATTCCTTATTGCACTTTGATTGCTCATGTCAGCATTACACTTGAATCATAGAAAATTTGCACCTTTGGTGCAATTTTTGTAGGATTGTGTTTATAACTGGTGTATTGTATTCATATAGTTTATTTGTTGATATCTATTCCTTACTATTGCATCCAATATTGCATTTGAAAAACTATACTATGACCACTTAGTATTGGATGAGATTTTGATGTCTCCTTTTGAATATATTCTTATTTATGCTCAATGATATGTCGCATTGCTATATCTATATCAAGTACATTCGAATCCCGTGATTACTAAAATGAATCTAGTTGAATTGATGATCCATTTCTGCAGTCTCATTCACTGCGCTTGAATCCATCAATGCACTTGCATTCACGTTACTGTGTCGGCATTACTGCACTTCAATCCATTACTACACTTGCATTGACTATACGTACTTTGAGGTTAATATGAATTTTTTAAACCAATTCAATCTAATATTGGTACAGTTTAGCATGTTTTGATATTTACTGATATTTTTTTATTCTTATTTTTCATGTGTTGTTATTGACGGAGGAAAAACCTGTCTTTGACTCGCCAAAGAAAACTCAAACCTATAGCAAGTATAGCAATAAGGAAGAGGTCGATCCACAGGGAAAGTTATAAATAGACTCAAAGCGGATTGAAGCAAACAAAAGTAAATGATTTTAATTCAGACAATTAGGAGAAGAAATTCTACCTACAATTTTCCACTTTATTTGGTTGAAGTGATCCTTGTAACTTCTTCTCGTCCTATTAAGTTTCCTATGAATGCCCTTGTCCCGACCTAATATAGTTACTAGTCCAATCAGTCCTAGAAACCCTTATCAATCGAACATTCCCTAAAGAAGGATTTAACCCAATTGATAGATTTCAGTTCATAGATTAGCCAAGGTATTTGCAGTCCTTAAAGAGGGATTTAACAACACATCAACCTTCCTACTTGTTCAATTAGTTCAATCGGCCCTAAAGGAACAAGTTTGCCACTTAGGTTAAGTTTCACAATCAGGAATCTACAAAACCTTAGCGATTGAATTGATCTAACAAGTTGGCCAGACAAGATATAACAAAACAATAAACAATCAAGCACAAAAAGTTGAAGCATTCAAATATAGAAAACAAGGAACGAGAATTAGAAACTCACAACCAATCCAAATAAAAGCTTCAAATTGCAGACAGAATAGATGAGTTTAGTTCCTCATGGAAGACATCGCTCAAATCTCTAAAGTGTCTGATGAACGTAAGAATAGAATACAAGTTGTGGAAAATAATCTAAAATTGGCCTTATAAAAGATCCAAAGTCGGCCATAAAAAATATCCAACACAAACTAGGGTTTTCTTAAATTAAAACGCAGCGTTCACGCGCTGACGACCAATACTGCGGCCGCAGCATGGATGCTGCGGCCGCGGCATCAACAGCTCTCCCATATCCCGCTGCATCCTTACTGGCGGCGGCGGCGGCATAGATGCTGCGGCCGCTGCATCTGTCTTTCACGGAAATTCTATCTCAAATTTGCTCTTCCTGTCAATAGGAAAGTTGCAGCTCTCTGAAAGAGCTTTCCAACGCATGGTTATAATAGTCTATCGGACAACCGATGCCTCCAGAATGTGCAAAACAAGTTCGGCATGTCTGGCGACAACTTCTGCAGACTTGTTCTTCGTTTAGATTCGCTTCTTCTTCTCAGGACCTCTTGAGATCTTCATGTAAGCTTCTTCGATCAACTAGACATTCTCATCTAATGCGTTAACAACTCCTGTCTCATCATCGGATCCATGATTACCTGAAATAATCAATAAAAGTGTGTAGATTCTGACTCCACTAACATAGAGAGCAAATATGCAAATTGTACTTAATCCATCCATGAAATGCATCTTAACTAAGCTAAATGCAACCTATTATGCCTACCTAAATGCATGCTATCAAACTTCCCCACACTTAACCTTTTCTTGTCCTCAAGAAATGATAGAATGAACATGAATCAACGCATCCCACAGGGAATCCCTTCAAGTTTCAACCTCATAAAAAAGCAACATCATAACAAGTGAAAACATAAGCCAGACAAACAAACGTCCTAGCATGTATTCCAGTGAACAAAACTTAGAAGTAGACATCATCCAACCTCACCAGAAATATGTGTTTCACTCATGTGTTTAGGCTTTAAGGTACAATTCTCAACTCAATCCAAAATGCACTAAGCACATGGACATTGACCACATATCTATCGAAATGTCATTACTTGCGGGACACAATAAAGACAACTAAATAAAATGTGACACTTTTTTTTCTTTTGTTTTCTTTTCTTCCCTTTTTTTCTTGTCTTGGTGCTTTCCTTATGCGAGGCGCAAACATGGGTGTCATGAATGACCCCGGTCTATCAACACCTCAACCTACTAATATGAGGTCCACTTGAACATCTTTTGACGCAAGTTGCAAACATGGGTGTCATGAATGAACCTGGTTACTCAATGATTAAGCTTTCTTTCCTAGTGGATAGTTTCCAACACAGTTTTGCGCGAATCATACCCATGGGTGTCATGCATAGATCCGGTTACTAAGTGCATCAACCATTGCCACCTTATTCACTAAATATGCACAAATTCAAACAAAAGACTCAAAATATAAACATAAACTCCGCAAGCAACAAACACGTGAGTCGGTCTTGAAAAATAGATACTGCAGTCAATGCTAAGAGGTAGCAACACAAGGAGAGTAATTAACACAATTGAGCAAAAGAATTCAAATAAGGCCAAACATTCCCCCAGGGTCATGTTTTTATGACTTCAATCATACTTTAGCTCAATCATACAAGCTTAATTATATTTGCTAGCTCATGTTCCACAAAAATCAAATAAAGACAAAACCAAAACATCCAGAACTCCATGGGATTTTTATGAACATGCTTGAAATTTAAATTAGAGGACAAACTAAGCCAGATGGGTATTTGAATAACACACATGTATGCAATGCATGATTATTTTTGGTTTTTTCGAATTTTTTTTAATACGAAAATCAATGAAAATAAGAGAAATTAAACATGATGCAAAAAATTTAAATATGATTTCCTATATGCATCTATATACAGAATTCCTCTCCCTCACACTTATAGTTTTCATTGTCCTCAATGAAACAATAAAGACAACAAAAGTGAACAAATATAATCAGGGTGAAGAAAAAGGAAAAGGAAAAAGAAAGAAAAATTTACCTCGGGTTGCCTCCCGAGAAGCGCCTTTGTTTCAAGTCGTTGGCTCGACGTACTGACCCTTGATTGGCCTAGGTTCCTCCACCAGGGTCACCTACACCTGTCATCTTATTGACAAGTGCGGGCACCTTTGGAAGGTATAGCTTTCTGTCCAAGCACTCATCCATTAACCTTAGATTCTCTCCTTGAGCTAGTCATGGGGGTTGTCCTAGAATTACAAAAGATTTCAATTCATTAGGGGGTGTTGTAGGAGGGAATCGAGTTCAAAATATAAGAATATAGATCAAACTGGATTATGCCCACGCAAATGATTACAAGACTTCCTCCCGATGTAGCAGTGGGAAGTCAGGATCGATCCATGAGGAAGCGAGTCAGCGGATCCTAGACAGCGGAAGAATCTCACGGGAGTTTGTCGACCACAGTGTACTCGACCTCGACTAAGGGTTAGTCGAAAGGGGCCAGGCAAGTCGAATCCGAGCAAGCAGCAGCTACTGTTTTTGGTCGACTTCGAGAAGACTACTCGATATCGAGTTATTTGGTCGTAGTCGAGGAACTCTGGTCGAAATCGAGGAAGCCTGCAGAGACACAAGCAACAGCGATCTGCTTGATTGAAGGTGAGTAGTCGACGTCGACCAAGCTTTGGTCGAAGTCGAGGAAAAACAGAAACTTTAAACGAAATAAATAAAGATCAAAGCTTTGCGGAATTCGAAATAAACTATGTAAAAGAACTTCTAAGATTGGGGTTTGCAACAATGATAACCAAACATGCATAAGACAAGAATAAGAGATAATCATGCAATCGCATCGAAGGATCAAGCTTTCGCCTTTTCCAACAATTAGACAACTCTTTCAAGTAACCCTAATTATATCTACCGATTTTATGTTTACAATCCAAGTTGTTAACATGGATCTCTATTAAATAGGCAATAAACATATAAAAGGTAGTAGATGCTCAAAACATGATAAAGGTCGCCTTTTCCAACAATTAGACAACTCTTTCAAGTAACCCTAATTGTATCTACCGATTTTATGTTTACAATCCAAGTTGTTAACATGGATCTCTATTAAATAGGCATTAAACATATAAAGGTAGTAGATGCTCAAAACATGATCAAGGTCGAATCTTTACCTCAAACACGCATGACTATCGTCGGGCTTGCCCCAACCCTAGAAGTGGGTGGACTACTCGCTCTTCATCGCAATCGCAGACATCATTGATTGAAAAGAAACAACTTGCATTAATAAACAAAACAGAGTTTACAACCGATCGAAGCCAACTTGCTCTCGCTCCTTCACTCCTCTCGGCCTCCCCTCTCTCTCTCTCTCTCTCTACCTCTCCTCCTTCTCTTCCTAAGATTGAATGCCTAGAAATCAGCCCCATGGGCTTTATTTATAGGGCTTAATACTTGCTAATCAAGGAAAGCAAACTATATCTATTTTCTAAAGATAAAACTTTAATTAAGATAAAACATAAATCTAAAAGGAAATATATCTAAAAGATCTAAATACCTTCATGTGGTAGATAAATCCTCTCTCCATAGGTAGATCTTGATAGAACTTGATAGATTCGGTCCTTGCTTCACTCCCAAGCAATCAACTCGTACTCGGATTAGCCCAATCGACTTACGGCCCAGAAGAATTTTTGGTCGACATCAACCAAATTTGGTCGACGTCGAGTAAATATTGCACGATCTCTTCTTCTCTTCGTCATCTCAAGTTCTCCTCTCCTCGATGAGCTCAGATCGAGTTTCTGGTTTGGTCGACTTCGACCAGTTTGGTCGACGTCGAGTTGATCTGTCAGCTCTCAGCATTCTGCACTGTTCTTGAAACGCACTTTCCCGAGTTCTCGTTCGTCGGATTGACGCATATGAGCATGCGTTGGAAAGCTACTTTTGAGGGCTACAACTCTCATGAAGACATCAAAGCTTGATTCATAATTATAAATGTCGAAATATGGCATTTTCTCCCGCTGCACCATCCTTAGCTTCTTCATGAGATTCCTTTAAGCTCCAAAGTGCGTCCGATTTATGCGAAATTAAACAGAAACTAGTGTAGACTCCATAATTTGGCAAATAAGCATAAACTACATAGATTCTGTACTATTCTAACCCAAATGCATGAAATGTATACAGAAATCGATATAAAAGTTAATATAAAATATGGCACAAAACATGGACATTAGGGGGCTCAAATTTCCATAAACTATTTTCCTTAGGTGTTTCTAACAAATCACGAAAATTATTATTGCGATCCCTATTGTTAGCAATAGGCATATCTAAAGAATTTTCAAGAGAAAGCTTGTCATGATTAAAGAGAGAGAATTCTATCTTTCTTCCATCAAACTCCATAGTCAATAAACCCTCACAACAATCAATTTTTGTTTTCGCAGTTTTCATGAATGGTCTTCCTAGTACAATGTGTGTTTCTGGGGCTCCCTGCTCCATATCTAAAACAAAGAAATCAACAGGGAAAAACAAATCATCTACCATAACCAAAACATCTTCAATAATGCCTCTTGGCCTGATTTGTGATCGATCAACAAGTTGCATTGTAACCCCAGTCTCAGTCAAAGCACCCAAACCCAAATACATGTACATGTTATAGGAAATAACATTAATTGAGGCTCCTAGATCTAGCATGGCTTGTTTGAATCTAGTACTCCCAATTGCACATGGAATTGTAAACATACCTGGGTCTCCACATTTTTCAGGAAATTTCTTTTGCAACACAGCAGAGACATTTTCATTCAAGCTTACCTTTTCCTTCTTTTTCAATCTTTGCTTCTTCTTGATGATGCATAATTCCTTAAAAAATTTAGCATATCTAGGAATGCTCTTAATTAATTTGAGTAAAGGAATATTTACCTCGCATTTGTTGAACGTCTCAAAGATCTCCCTATCGTTCTCATACCTTCGTGTATCCTTTAGGGCTTCCGGAAAAGGTGGAACCGACTTTGGAGTCTCCATAGGTAAAGAAGAAGAAGGATGAGAAGAAGGAGGAGGAAGAGGAGAAGAAGAAGAAGAAGGGGAGAAGGGTGAAGAACACGTACCTGGCACCGAACAAGCGGCGGGCGCGGCCTCTGGTTGCGGGCGCAGCACGGTTGATTGGCCGCGGCCGCGACATGGTTGTTGCGGCCACAGCACAGTACGGCTTGCGTCCTCTTCGTCTATTTATTCCCTTTCTTCGTCCATGCTTCCTTCATTGTCCTTTTGAGGTGTGACAATCAGTTCCTTGCCACTCCTAAGCATTATTGCACTGACATTCTCTTTAGGATTCTCAACCGTTTGTGATGGAAGCTTCCCTGAATTGTTTGCCTCCTTCGAACTTAAGACCTAAAAGAGTTGACTCAATTGATTCTCCAAATTTGTGATCTGATCTGATTGCTGTTTCTCAACCTTCAACACCAACTGTGACAATTTTTGTATTGGATCCTCAATGACCTCATTGGCTTGTGGTTGGCCTCCCTGTCGAGGTTCAAATTGTTGGTGGGCCTTGCCTGTTGCCCCCCTTGCCGATTGAAAGAGGCTTCGTAGTTCCCATAGCCCTGCTGATAGCCTCTGTTATAGTTGTTGCTGTTGAAGTACCCAAGATTTGCAAACTTGCCTTGTCTAGGCCCTTGTGGAGCAAAATTCCCAATGGCATTCAACTCGACGTTGGGATCTTGCTGAAGCAGGCACATGTTCATAGGATGAGTAAATTGATTGCAAAGTCCACATGCTTTCAGTGGTTGGGGAGTTCTATCAGTGACCAACTGTTTGATCATCTCCTTCACCTCTGCCATGTCTGTCTGAAGCGCAGCTACAGGAGCATCAATAGAGAGTACACCCCTAGCACGAGCACTCTTGTTGAACTGTCTAGAGCCCTCAGATAACTCCTTGAACACATCCCAAGCTGCGGCAGGCGTCTTATTCAGCATGTTTCCTCCGCAAGCAGAGTTCACTGTTTTGCGCTCTATATCAGTAAGCCCATTTAATAGGAAGAGAAGCAAATCCTTCTTAGAGTACCCATGGCAAGGGCAGCTAGCGCAGAGTTTCTTGAAGCGCTCAAAATACTCATGTATAGACTCCGTCGCGTACTGCTTAATGCTGCTGATTAACCTTTTCAAAGCATTAAGCTTTGTCGCTGGGAAGTACATCTCTAGAAAGAACCTCTTCATCTCAGCCCAAGTAGTGATAGATCAAGGTGGTAGATAGAAGAACCACTCATTCGCTTCATCCTTCAAAGAGAAGGGAAAAGCTCTCAGCTTGATTTGATCCTCAGTGACGTTCTCAGGTTTCATCCCAACTACCACAATATGAAATTAGAGAGATGCTTGTGGGGGTACTCCCCACTCAACCCATGGAATTTTGGTAACAGATGAATTACCCCATATTTCAGCTCAAAGGTGACTCCTTCCCCTAGCGCAGGGAATTGGATTGCCAGAGGTTGCTGTGCCAGATCAGGAGCAGAAAGCTCCTTAAGAGTGCGGTTTTCGTTAGCCATCTCTGTTGTGGTTTCTCCTTGATGAAAAGGGAGCTCGCGAAAGCGATCACGAGTTTCTCTCCTTAAAGAGGCAAGGGTCCTTTCATTCTCTGAATCAAACGGCAACAAAGAAGAATTAGTAGCACGGGTATGGACCATATAAGATGGTCCACACCAAAAATCAATACTAAAAACACACAAGAATTAATAAATTTTCCCGGCAACAACGCCAAATTTGACGGAGGGAAAACCTGTCGTTGACCCGCCAAAGAAAACTCAAACCTATAGCAAGTATAGCAATAAGCAAGAGGTCAATCCACAGGGAAAGTTAGAATTCAAGTTTGATTCAAGTGTCAATCAAAGTAACCAAATTGGGGGGTTTTTATATGTGAAAGTTCCGCCTTTTATCAAAGCGGATTGAAGAAAACAAAAGTAAATGATTTTAATTCAGACAATTAGGAGAAGCAATTCTACCTACAATTTTCCACTTTATTTGGTTGAAGCGATCCTTGTAACTTCCTCTCGTCCTATTAAGTTTCCTATGAATGCCCTTGTCCCGACCTCATATAGTTACTAGTCCAATCAGTCCTAGAAACCCTTATCAATCGAACAGTCGCTAAAGAAGGATTTAACCCAATTGATAACTGTAAGTTCAGAGATTAGCCAAGGTATTTGCAGTCCCTAAGGAGGGATTTAACAACACATCCAACTTCCTACTTGTTCAATTAGTTCAATCAGCCCTAAAGGAACAAGTTTGCCACTTAGATTAAGCTTCACAATCAGGAATCTACAAAACCTTAGTGATTGAATTCATCTAACAAGTTGGCCACACAAGATAGAACAAAGCAATAAACAATCAAGCACAAAGAAGTTGAAGCATTCAAATATAGGAAACAAGGAACGAGAATTAGAAACTCACAATCAATCCAAATAAAGCTTCAAATTGCAGGCAGAATAGACGAGTTTAGTTCCTCATGGAAGACATCGCTCAAATCTCTAAAGCGTCTGATGAACGTAAGAATACAATAGAAGTTGTGGAAAATAAACTAAAATTGGCCTTATAAAAGATCCAAAGTCGACCATAAAAATATCCAACACAAACTAGGGTTTTCTTAAATTAAAATGCAGCGTTTATGCGCTGACGACCAATGCTGCGGCCGCGGCATCAGCAGCTCTCCCATATCCCGCTGCATCCTCACTGGCGGCCGCCGCGGCATACATGATGTGGCCATCTGTCTTTCATGGAAATTCTATCTCAAATTTGCTCTTCTTGTCTACAGGAAAGTTGTAGCTCTCTGAAAGTGCTTTCCAATGCATGGTCATAATAGTTAATCGGACAACCGAGGCCTCAAGAAAGTGCAAAACAAATTCGGGATGTCTGGCGACAACTTCTACAGACTTGTTCTTCGTTTAGATTCGCTTCTTCTTCTCATGACCTCTTGAGTTCTTCATGTAAGCTTCCTCGATCAACTAGACATTCTCATCTAATGCGTTAACAACTCATGTCTCATCATCGGATCCACGATTACCTAAAATAATCAATAAAAGTGTGTAGATTCCTACTTCACTAACATAGAGAGCAAATATGCAAATTGTACTTAATCCATCCATGAAATGCATCTTTACTAAGCTAAATGCAACCTATTATGCCTACCTAAATGCATGCTATCAGTTATCTTCTAGAATTTGATATAATCTTTTCTCAAAAAACTTCTGTGCTTGCATTTGCTATATTCGATTTTGCTGAGTGGTCTGCAAATGTACCGCTTGAACTACAACAAGATGACAAGGTGAAAACACTTCTGCATGGAGCCAACCACCTTCTAGGGATGGAAGATGTTACCTCTAAGCCTACTACAAAGACTGCTGACAGGTCTTATATGAAAGACTCTCCAAACACAATTTTTAACAACTCCCAGCACCCATTCTGGTCGGACCCTACTTTCATAGATTGCATTACTCAGGTTGAGCTGGCTTATAAGAATAAGGAAAAATTGAAATAAAATATCAAAGTAGATGAGAATTTTTCCTTTGGTTTATTTCGAAGTGATCCTGCTTTTGAGGAAGATAAAGTCATGGCGTAGAATGCTGCAGATGCAAACGATAATGCTAATGATGTACAACAGACTCCTGCAGATGGCCATGGTCATCCTCCAATACAACAGGATGTTCAAGCTAAAACTGGAGACACATTATGCACTACTGCCAATCCACTCCCTACTTAATCTAAAACTGATATTCCACCAGGGAAGCGTTTGGGGAATAAAAGAAAATGCAAATCCCCTGCTCCCTTGCCACCACGGAGGTCGCCACGTGTCAACGCAGCGGATGTGAATGCTGCAGAACAACTTAATGACACAAAGCGGGAAGAAGCTGCAAGGAGAGCACATAAGCATTCTGTATCTTTGAGAAGCCCTTATTATTCACGTGTTGTTGACATTGACGATTCTATCTCTGAAATTGAGCGCACTGTTTGAGCCTATTTAGCAAATGAAATACCTCATATCACGTAAGTTGATTTTAATCTTAATTTACTTAATGTATGTTCAGTTACAAGTAAAAGATTTTTTTTATTTAATCCATCTTCATAATGATTCGCATTGCATGGAAGTTTTTTTTAAACACAAGTCTGTTAAAGTGGTTAGAACAAACATGGGTACACTTGAAGATGAAACGCATTTGTCTAGTGTCGTTGTTGATGCATGGACAACAGTCCTTAACCACAAGGAACAGTATAAAAGTGCTTTGTCACCATCAAGACTATTTGTGAATATCAACAAATCTGTAATATTTTTACTTCTTCATCTTTCAATTACACTGCGAGTCCCATTCTTTGTCATTATTACAATGGTCCTGTTTTTTTTATTAATTTCTATTCATGATCCAGTTTAATGTGGAGAGTGTATCATCAGGAGCTTGTGACGAACAGTTTAAGAAGTTTAACCTCCAGCTTGATACTGCATTTTCATTGTCACCACACATTCGTTTGAGAGATATAGACATGGTACTCCAATACAACCCCCCCCCCCCCCCCCCCCAAAGAATAAAGTTCTCTAAATTCTGAATTTGAGATCAAAGTTAACAAACTCCATCATTAATTGCTATCTGTTTTTTTTGATAAAAGAAAAGGATTTGGGCGGAGTCAGACCCTACTGATCCACCACCCAAGAGCGCCCTTTTGGACGAGAGCTTGGAGCTCGAAATGATGAAAAGGCGAATCGTCATCGAGTTGATGCAGAAGATGTGCCACCTTGTATGCGACCTGGTTAAGCTCTCTGAAAACATGCAGACAGGAGGAGCATTGGAAGTTCTGGAGAAGACGCTTTGAATAAGCAATAATCATTTCAATTTCCCAAGGGCAACTCCAGACATCATTGATGGCGTTAATAACCGCAAGACAATCGCCTTCAACCTCGATCCTAGAAATACCTTGCTGGTGAGCAGCCACAAGCCCATAATGAAGGGAAAGAGCTTCGGCCTTCACCGCCGACATCTCACCACATAGGGAACCCCTGCAAAAAATGACAGAGCCATGGTGATCGCGAATAACAACTCCCGTCGAAGTGTTGCCAGAAGACAGCACATAAGCATCGAAATTTAATTTGAAACTTACAGCTACAGGCTTTTGCCATCTTAAATTTTTCCTTCTTCTTTGAGTCGATGGTGTGACGTTTTTCTTTTCAGCTGTATCTTCCTAGAATGGTCTTTTGGATTCTTCCCATTGCAGTAATTGATGTTTTATGTATGGTTTCTACTTTATTCTGTTTGCAAACCCCTGATCATCGAAAATAATCTTATTTCTAATTATCCACACGCTCCACCAAATAATGGCAAGTTTTGTTTTTTTATGTTACAGTCAGCTTCGCGAAGATCTCTGTTGTGATTTCATTCATATTTTTCTCTCTTGTTTGTGTGTTTTGAATTGTCCTTCCAAGTTGTTGGTCTATTTTCCAAATGAGTTCCTTTATGTATTGGCAGTTTATAAAAATGTGTTCAGTCTCTTCGTCATTGAGATCGCATAAACTGCACGAGAGGGGAATTGCAACCTCTTTCCCGACAAGTCTTTTCTTGGTGGGTATTCCGTCCATGACAAGCTTCCAAAGGAAGTTCTTTACCTTTGGAAAACAGTCCAAGTTCCAAATCCACTGTGTGTGTTGGTCTAGAGTTGTTTGAGTTTTTATAATGCTTTCCAGCGCCGATGCTGTGGTGAACCACCCGTTTCTACTAGGTTTCCAATACAATCGATCCTCTATTTCATTTAGCGGGATTTTCGTGGTTTTTATTTTATCAATAATATTATCTGGAAGAAGGGCACGACGTTCCTCTAACTTCCAATGTTTATCTGGTCCCATAAAATTTTCAACTTTTTCATTTGGTTCAATTGGATCTGATGTTATTTTATAGTTGTTTAATTTGATGCCTTTTATCCATTCATCTATCCAGAATCTAATTGTTTTTCCATTTCCAACTTGCCAAATAAGTTCTGAGCAGAATTCATCTTCTAGTTCCATAAGTTTTCTCCATTGACTGAGGGATTCTCGTTTTTTTGTTATAGTTCCATAGGAATTCGGATTTGAGGTATTTTTCTTTTATAATTTTAACCCAAATGTTTTCTGGTTCCGCAAGAATTTTCCACAAGAGTTTCATTTGTAATGCTTTATTGATGTCCTTTGATTTATTTAGCCCCAATCCTCCACAACGTTTGGGTTTTCATATTTTGTCCCATCCTATAAGTGGTTTATAGGTGTGATCTTTATTCCAAAAGAATCCTGTATTAATTTAGTCCAGTTCCTTGTGGATTCCTATTGGGAGCATGAAGCTCTGCATGTTAAAATTTGGTTTCGTTGCAAGATTTGATTTTATCAAAACTGTTCGTCCTTGTTGGGATAATCCATTTGCCTTCCATTTTGTGAGTTGTGTCTTGCTTTTAACAATCGTTTCTTCAAAAGTGTATCTGTTCACCTTACCGTTGATAATTGGGCATCCAAGATATTTGTCAAGTGTTGCCAGATTCGTGATGTGAAGGATACTTTGGATTCTCTGTTTTTGATGGGCCAAGACTCCTAGAGTAACTTGAAAGGTTGATTTATTGAAGTTCACTTTTTGTCCTGACATTTGACAGTAGTCGTCGATAATTCTTCTAATCTGGTTACATGACTCAGAGTTTGCTTTTGCAAATATCATTATATCATCTGCGAATGATAAGAAAGGTATTCTGGTTCCCTGTCTAGTAATTTCAAAGCCAATCGTTTTTCTGGATTCATTGCTTTGAGCTTGTAAAGCTCGCGCTAGGATCTCCGCGCCTAAAATGAAAAGGTGTGGAGAAATGGGGTCTCCTTGGCGAAGTTCCCTTCTAGGAAGGAAAACCTCCGTTGGTCCATCATTTATAAGGATTAAGAAAGAAACGGTTTTGACACACGCTTCAACTCAAGAGATGAAACGGTTTTGACACACGCTCCAATCTACCCTGTCATATGCCTTTTCCATGTCAAGTTTCACGGCTATCCAACCTTCTCTTTTTTTTCCTGTTTTTGAATGAGTGAAATATTTCATGTGCAATTAGGACATTATCCTGAATTGCTCTATTAGTTACAAAAGCCCCATGAAGGGGATGGATGATTTTCCCAAGTACTTGTTCTAATCTGTCGGCTATGATCTTCGCAATTATCTTATAGATAGTTGTGCAAAGGCTTATTGGTCTTTAGTGGTTTGTCGAGTTCAGGTTGTCACACTTTGGGATAAGTGAGATAAAAGTATGGTTTATTTGTTTAAGGATCCTCCCGGAGTGGAAGAAACTCTTGATAGCTGTTGTGACGTCCGACCCAACGATTTCCCAGTAGGTTTGGTAGAATTATGCAATCATACCGTCAGGTCCTGGGGATTTGTTCTTCCTAATTGCAAAAGATTGCTTTTTTGATTTCCTGGTTTGATACCCTTTTCGTTAGAAACTCGTTGTCTATAGGTGTGATTTCTGTTCCGATAAGATGGAGGTACTCATTTAAAAGTTCTTGGCTTATACTCTCTCTTTTCTAAATCGTTTTTCAAAGTCTTTCTTTATTTCTGATGCAATATTGTCTTCTCCTACAATTTGGGTTCCCTCTGCAGTTGTTATATTTCTTATTAATTTCATGTTCCTTCTTCCGGTTGCAACTTTATGAAAATACCCGGAGTTCATATCGACAAGCTTTAGATGTTTAGATTTGTCTCTTTGACTCCATTAGATCTTATGGAATTCTAATAGTTTTTCTTTTTTCCATAGAAGTCTGTCTTGGATAGTGTCATTTCTATTCCTGTTTGCGTTGCTTTCTTTTGTATGTCCACTAACTTAGTTTCTATATCTTTAAGTTGGGAAAATATATTTCCAATTGTTCTTTTATTCCAATCTTTTGTGAGTCTTTTTAGTCGACGAGTTTTTTGTACTAGGTTAAACATTTGCAATCCAGTAAAATTTGTCCTCTAGGCTTGGTTCACAATATTTTTGTAGTCGGGTCTTGATAGCTAAATTTTTTCAAATTTGAAGGGTTTACCTTTGTGGTTTAATCCATCTTTAATGTCTAGTGAAATTGGACAGTGGTCTAAAGTTGTGAAGGCATGGTTAGTTGTAGCTAGATTTTGAAATTTGTGTAAGATTTCAGGGTGTACAAGGGTTGTATCAAGCTTCTCATAGATGTTGTTTATATCAGTCTTGTTTCGCCTCCAAGTGAATTCATTTCCCTTTGTGGGGATTTCTAGTAGGTCACACTCGTTGTTAAATTCCGTGAGTCTTTGAAATCTGCTCTGCACATGGGTACATCCCCCCTTCTTTTCGGTTGTCAATTTAATTTCATTGAAATCCCCCATGAAAATGGATGGAAGATTGAGCCCCTTGATATAGTCTATAAGGGATACCCAGAATTCAGTTTTGTCTGCCTCATTTGGTTGAGCACATATTATACAAAGAAATAAAGAGAAAGAGACGTGGGGGAGTGAGATTTTTAGCGAAACAAATCGTTTCTCCCCTTTCGAACGATTTCAACTTTCTCATTATGTAGTTGGTGATTCAATTGCATCAAAACCTGGTATTCACCAAATTTTTTCGTCCGACATTCGATCTGTTTTGGTTTCTATGGGTGCCATCACTTCAATGTTTTCTATTTTACAGAAAGTGTCTATTTCAGTCCAGAGATTTTTACGTGCGATACCGCACACATTTCATGTACTAATCTTCATTTATTTGATAGATATACTTTGGGTCATTTCTTTCTTTTTCTGTTTCTTGGTATTCTTGTTGTGATTTTATGTAAACATGTTTTTTCCGTATCTTTTTCGCTCTATTTGGATGAGTTGGATTTTTTTATGCATGTTTTCCGAATTTGTTTTTGTTTCTCTATGAGTTTCAATACTCATTCGGTCTCTTTGGGTTCGATATATCACTACTCTTATAATCATAGTAGGATAGAAATAAATCGTAGAAGAAGAATTTACCTTTAAAAGTTTTCATAAATCTTGGTCAATTTTTTAATCATCAAGGTTTCTTTTTCCATGTGGGTTTTATTCACTAACAAGATGTTTGCAAGGCAAAATGTATAACTCAATTTAATCATATCGATATCCTTGAAAAAAGATAAGGGATTTTTTCCAAATATCATTTCTGCTTCTTGGTTTTGCTTTTGATTCTCAAAATCTGTTTTTACACTTTCTAAAGGGTTCATGTCCCTGTAATATTTTCTGATAAGAATTTTTCTTGCGTTCCCAAAGCATTTTATGCACAGGTCCTCGTTGTAGTGAATTAATCTTTTCCTCTCGTTCCCGTAGTTCATTACAGATTCTATACCAAAGGATTGATGGTGCCCAAACCATTCAAAGAAAATACAATAGGGTTGCATGAGTGAAATATGGAACCGAGGGTACCTGATTTGAAGTTGTTGGTCCTTCCCAATTTGGTCTCTTATATTGGGATTTTCCATTCTTGATCTCCACTCCTGATTCATCGGATCGAAAAGAGGGCTTATCTACATTGTTGTACAGAGATGAGAAGATTTTGTCACAATCTTCAACCTAACATAGCAAGGCTTCGAGGGCTTCAACTTTTTCATGTTCGATTTATTCCTTGGGTTCATAATGGGGTCGAGGTTCATAATTGTGTTCGTAATGGTCTGCTTGGAATTTGTTCTGGTTGTTGTCTTCCCATTCATCCATTTTTTCGAGTTTTCCCTGTCAAACGAGGAGCACCATAACAAAATGTAAAGGTAAAAATTCATGACAGAGAGAGAAAAGAAGATGGGACTTAAACCCAAATCACTTCAATGATCACAACAAAAAGCCACACAATAGTCTAAGTAAGGGCCTTGATTTATGTCATATTGTTTTGTTCGGTAGCTTTTGTTCGTTCTGAAGATTTCATTGGTTCCTCTTTCTAACATATGAATCAAGGGAGAGTTCACAAAAAAATTATTTGAACACCGTTCACAACGCGGGGGGGGGGGGGGGTGGAGGGCAAGTAGCATACCAACAAGGAGTCACAGTGTAATCGTTGATCAAATATAAATTCACTTTTGGTTCACAAGACAAAATCAACTTCCAATCCTCAAAGTCCAAGAGGTCAGTATCCAGAATCATGAGATCAAATCCCACTTTCAAGCTATCAATACAAGGAGACAAAGTTCCAAATTTCAGCTTTCATATACACAGGCTTAAGCAAACGAGCATCATGGGGTAATCACTATGGCTTTCAATGGTAATAGGCTTCATGGAATTATAAATTTTGTTCTTTTTTTCTATGATCAAGCATATACACATATAATGCTCAAACGTGGAAAGGGACAAGCCATCAAACCTTCTAGGGACAGAAGAACCAGGAGATTCCAGCCACACTGCTCGTGGGAGAGAGGAATCGGAGAACCTCTGACACCGAACTCGCTGCCGCTTTCACTTTGACCGCCGACACCAGAAGAGCTTCCCATCAATCACTTTGTGGTTCGCCTTCACATAAATCTCATTCGGATTTTTGATTTCGAATTTGCATCTAACCTCGCTTTCTTCTTTCTCCTTAGTTGCCTTCTTTTTCCTTGATATAATCCAGAAACAAGCATCAGGGACGGCACCCTTTAGGACCATCCGGCTTGACATCGTGTGGCCTTGTCTCAGAAGGGTGATTTTGGACTGAACCCTCTGTTCATTATCTTGTATCTCACGCTTCTTGGTTTCTTTGAATAACATCTCCTTCGATTTGATTTTGAGAAGCATGGATCTGCAATCTTCTTCTTCGGTCTCGTAGAGCCTCAAAGCATCGGTGACGATTGGGTCTTTGCTCTTCCGGTGTTGGTCATTGAGGCGGCGGCGACGGGTTTGGGTTCTAGGGTTTCTTTGGTTGAGGGCTTCTATCTCTAGTTTCCGGTGTTGCTATCTGTTTAATATTATGGTGAATAGTTTGTATTTGGGGTTCAACGCGAAGAGATTTATATCATGGTTGCCTTCAACTTGAAACAAAAAGTCATCCAAATCATTGATATCATCCCATCTTGTCCTCATCAAACTTACACCTTCGCATCCCCCTTCGAATGTTTGGTAAGTTTTATTAATCATGTCTAAAACCTTCTTGACTTGTATTATTTAAAATCCAATATCATCTCAGTTTGTCATTAAACATGACATGCCTTATAATTCAATTCATGCAGGGGGATATGTTGATTCCATATCTAAATGAAAAGAGACTTGAAGCAAAGGCAGACATAGTATCAAATGCACCAACATCACTAGTCCCCATCACATTGGTTGGAGAAGAGAAACTTTTGCATTTTGGAGTATGCCTTATGCGTCACATGGAGACCTTCTTTGGGATTGAGAAAGTTTACAGGTGTGGATTGGAAAAAAGGCAATTTCAAGAATGTCTCAAAGCTACGGGTGAAGTACTTAACAGATATTGTCTGTTCAGAGGTGAATGAAGTGAACACAGAAGTTGTGAAGGCAACGAAATCCTATGCAAAAATGACTTCAAACATAAACTAAATCTTGGTTGGACAACTATAACACAACTTCATGTTTTTTTTTTGCAAACTTTAGAATGTATTTGGGCGTAGACAGTAGTGTATTCTGCATTAATATCATCTACTTCTGAACAGTTGTGTTGCCTATGATTTTAGGTGGTTTTGGTATGGGTATAAGACATGATGGATAATATTTGTCAAGTTGCATACAACTATAACTCTATTATGATAATTCCAACACTTTATGCCTATTATATTGTTTAGAAACTTTCAATTTATCCTAAATAACTAAGCTTTATAAATTGGTTTACATGCAACTTCTTATTTGATGAGAAAGGCAGTTGCACAAAAGAAGAATCATCAATGAATGAATGTCAGCAGTTACACATTTGTATCTGTCACCGCTACCTCTAATCTGTGTCAGCACTAATTTTAAACCATACACTAACTGCTAAAAAATATAACCCTCTTTTCAAAACATGTTCTCCATGTCTTAATGCTCACGAGACTAATACTTTTAGAGAATTGGGATGTGAACATATAATATAATAGTGTCAAAATATAAAACAGAGATGTGTCACCACTAATTTCACCAAATTACAAATAACGTAAAACCTTAGTTAAATAGTGTCAGCACTACTTTTACCAAAACAATCCCCAAATTACTCAATGTGGCCGCAGTATCAACCAATAATAGGCGTAAAACATCAGTAACACTTTTATAATATCAAATACGAGGTACAAAATTACAAAATATACATATAATTAATATGATATTAATAAGTTACAACATATAATTATTCTGAAACACATAGAAACTAAAAAAAATATACATTTAGCATATAAATAAGTTCCAATATTATCAGTTATTAATATACTAGAACTACAGGCTTAAAAACTCATCAATCTTCCTCCTCCTTTCCATTTCTACATCTAAAACTTCTTTAACGCAGTGCATGAGGTTGTCCTTTGCCTCTCCCAACATTTGTCTTTGTTGCCCAAGTTCTTTTTTCCCCTAGATAAAACATAAAATATAAGAGTTAAGACTAGAGGGGGGAAAAATTAAGGATAAAACTTCAATATCACCTTTGATAGTGATTCAACATCTTCATCTTTGGGTGCACTGCGGATATGATATTCGTTTGCTAATATTGATCTTTGTAATTCATCATATAATGTATATTGAAGCAAAATGGCTTCCATCAACTCGACCCTGTGAGCCTCTTTGTTAGTCTCACATGCCTCATCAAAGAGGGTCGTGTGATACCCACGGTATACAACACCATCTAGCTCATCCATCATTTGGTGGAATCTTGTGCAAAACTCAACAGTGTTGCCATAATCCCTCTTTTTGGAGGGGAATGTGTTAGAAGTAAGAATACAAGTTTGGTATCCTGATTTCTTTTGAAATCAGTTTGCAGAAACCAATGGAGATCGAGCAAAGAATTATTTATAGGTATATATAGCCAATAATTATACAGTTTTCTTCCTTGTGACAGTTATTTGGGTCCCTTCATTACAAAGTAACTGTAAAAAAGTGTAAAAACTGTAAAACTATAAACTGTAAACGGATTACAGTTATATGAGTTACAGTTGTCAGTGTTGGACCTTAACCAACTCGTGTCAGGATTACTTTGGGCCTTAACCACCTAGTGTCATCACATAGATTTCAATCACAGAAAACGCCACCACATACACTTCAATATCAGAAAACACAAGGCTAGTGTAACCACTACTTGCAACTAATATCAGTGTCAGCACTACTTTGGGCCTTGGCCAACTAGTGTCGCCACATACACTTCAAAATCAAAAAATACAAGGCTACTGTCCCCACTACTTGTAACTAATATGTCAGTGTCAGCACTACTTTAGGCCTTAACCACCTAGTGTCACAACATAGACTTCAAAATCAAAAAATACAAGGCTAGTGTCACCAATACTTCAAACTACTCTAACCAATAGTGTCAACATATACTTTGGGCCTTAACCACCTCGTGCCACCACATACACGTCAAAATAAAAAAAATACAAGGCTAGTGTCACCACTACTTGTAACTGAAATCAGTGTCAGCACTACTTTGGGCCTTAACCACCTGGTGTCACCACATAACTTCAACTAGACAGTAGCCATGCGCAAAGACGCATGATTTTTAAAAATCACATAAAAATCACAAATAACATTTATCGGATGTTATGATATTACATATAAGGTATGAAATTTCGCATGCTCTCATATAGTTTAAGAGGGAATATTATATCTAAAATGTAGAATTTTTTCTCTGAATTTTTGGAAAATAAGTTACATATTTGTTTCAAATCCAACCAGGATATATGAGCAAATTCATAAAGGTACAGATGGTTTTTTTCTGTCAAAGAAAAGCCAATGTCATACTTAAACATTTGAACAAATATGATTGAATGGAAATCACAAACAAATATGATCAAATACAAATTTCATTCATATTATACACTTGCTTACACCCAGTACCCTCAAAAGTTACAAACCACACTGATATCATAGAATGGAAATCAGATACAAAGAGGATAAAAAAGAAATCCCATCAATTTCCTACATTTGCTTTGACCAAGTCAATTTCCTTACCTCAAGTTCCCCCAAAAGGTTCAAACTACACTGATATGATTGAATGGAAATCAGATACAAACATTGTCAAATAAAAAATTCCATTCATATCCTACATTTGCTTACATTAAGCCCCCCCCCCCCCCCCAAAAGTTGCCACTGCACTGTCTTTTGATAACATGACGATCCCAACAAAAAAACTAAATGATGAATGCTTCGAATATGCAAGAGACCTACAACTAGAGTGCTAATCGACAAAGTGGACAAATGCCTTGAACTGTAAGCCAAGTTCGGAGACACTTTAGGTGGAAGAAATGTGCGCATGGCGTGGCAACGACGGGCATCGACGCCCACATCGGCTCTAAACATATTGTACATTTCTCTCCATGTTGATCAAGATGATATATCTCTTTTAGGGCGTCAATACGTTTTTTAGTTGCTGGATGATCTGGGTTGTCAACCTCCATGTCAGAGTCAGAGCTTATGTCGGATTTAGAGCTTGAATCAGTCGAAGAGTCGGAAATGAAATGTACATCCTCAGTGATGTTCGTGCAGAGACCATATTCAACCAAATCAGCGTCGGCCGGAAACTGATGAGAGGAGGAAATCGAGACTTGCAATTAAAATATAAATAAATCAAAGCAAACCAGATTCCGTTCCTAGCAAATAATTACAAGACTTCCTCCTAATGGAGTAGTGGGAAGTTAGGATCGATCCACGAGGGAGCATGTCAGCGGATCCTAGGCAGCGGATGAATCTCGCGGACAGAAGTCGACCACAGTGCTCGATCTCGACTAGGGTTAGTCGACAGAAGATCGGACAAGTCGAACAAAGCAGCAGCTGGCTCCCGGTTTTGGTCGATATCGAGCACACTGCACAGGTTACTCGATATCGAGTAAACCTTCGTCGACGTCGGGTTCCTGGATTCAGACACAGAAGCAACAGCAGTCTCTTTGACCGAGGATTAGTAGTCGATATCGACTAAACTTAGTCGATATCGAGGAGACAGAAAACTTAAAACGAAAATAAATAAAGAACAAAGCTTGCGGGGTTCGAAATAAACTATATGTGTGAAAACTTCCAAGATTGGGGTTTGCGACAATAATAACCAGGCATGCATAAGGCAAGAATAAAACAGATAATCATGTAAATTGCATCGAAGGACCAAGCTTTCGCCTTTTCCAACAATTAGACAACTCTTTCAAGAAACCCTAATTGTATCTACTGATTTTATGTTTACCATCCAAGTTGTTAGCATGCACCTCCATTAGATGGGTAATAAACATATAACAAGTAGTAGATGCTCAAAACATGATAAAAGTCGGATCTTTACCTCAAACACACAGGGCTATCGTTGGGCTCACCCCAACCCTAGAAGTAGGTGGACTACTCGCGCCTCATTGCAATCGCAGACATTGATTTAAAAGGAATAAATTGAATTCTATATTCAAAGTCTTTACAATCCCGGCACTCAACTTTCTTAAAATGCCAAAACCCTAAAACCTTTGAACTCCTAAACGTCTCTGTGGAACTACTTCTCTAGCTTCTGAATTGAATCAATAAAATCTCAGCCCCCTAGGCTTTATTTATAGCCTTCCAAGCCTTAATAATCAAGGTAAGAAAGTCTATCTATATCTATATCTAAATATCTACTTACTTAAAGATAAATAAATGGAATAAAATAAATAAATCCAAAAAGGAAAATATATCTAAAGTAGGTAAATCTCTTCTTGTGTTGGTAAATCTCCTCTCCATAGATTGAACTTGATAGATGTGGATAGACTCAGATTCCTTTCGACCCAAGCAAGCCAAAACCGCGTCTGACAGCTCACCGCGTAACGCGGTCCAGGATAGCGCTCCTCGATATCGAGTAAATTACACGATATCGAGTAACTTTCGTCGTCGACTTCAGCTTCCTGGCTTGGTCGAGTAGCTGCTCCTCGGACTGGCTTGGACTTGTGTTGCTGGGGTTGCTCGATATCGACTAAGTTAGTCGATATCGAGGAGCTGTGTCTTATCGACTTGCTGGCATGGTGTTGTCGAGCAATATCTCCCCGATCTGGCTCAGACAGGCGATTTTGGTCTTGTCGATATCGAGTAAAGTACTCGATATCGAGTAACTGTTGCTCGAGTTCCCTTGGTTCTCGGCTTCTCGATCAGGCTTTGTTCCCTCGACTCTGGAGGTGGCTTCAAGCTTTGTCGATATCGAGTAAACTACTCGATATCGAGTAGTGTCCTGGACTCGGGTTGCTTCAGTCATCAGTTCCTCGATCTGCTGCTCCTCGATCAATGCTTTTCCCGGACATGTTTGGTCGATATCGAAGAAAAGAAGTCGATATCGAGTAAGGCTCGGGTTCCGTCTTTGCTTCTTGGTTTTGTCCCGGAATGACTCCAAATTCTGTAATATTAAACCAAAACTTATGTAGATCTCCTTTTCTTGCAAATAAGCACATATTACATAAATTCAACATATTCCCATCCCGAAATATGCAAAGTGTATAGAATATGGAGCTAACATGTGCATTTCAACATGGTTATTTTAGTGGACATCAAATCACCCCATACTTAAGCTTGCTTGTCCCCTAGCAATAACTTGGATGGTCATTCAGGGGAAGGATTTAAACTCTCAACATATTAGATTCATTCTCATATGTCCCCGCAATCAATTACCATCCTCGAAAAGGTACTTGTGCCACAAATTCATGCATGTGCAATCAAAAGCAACATCTACGCACAAAAGGAAGTTTATGCAAAAAACAATTCATGTGACAAAGCATTAATAATCAAGATGACTTTAATTTAAGCTCAATAAGGAGTAGAATGGTAAAAGGCTAAAGGTGAGCAATTTTTGGCAATGTGGTGCTAATAATCTGAGGAAATGGAGTACTTTCCAAACTTTCATACCACATCCCTTCTCCATAAGATTCATCACCTTTCAATAATGCTTTTATCAATAATAATGCTTTAACCTCTCTAACCTCGGCACTGCCTTCTCGCGAGTCACAAACATGGGTGTCATGAATGACCCCGGATACTTAGTGCGTCGGAGTCCTCACCTGGGTGTCCCATCTCGCCAAACTATTATTTCAGCGAGCAGGGTCGATCTTTGATCGGATTTTCTTTCACTCATTAAATTTTCCATATATTCAAAACAATCCTTCCAAACTCCAATAATAATGATAGTAACACAACAACCATATAGCATCTCCATAATGTAACATCATTCTCAACATAATCCCCGGATAGGAAATAAGGTAAAGAATGGCAAATATTTTAGATCATGTGGAGCAATAATTGAAATAAGGCGTAATATGGGTTTTTGTGATGCATATAAGCATAGGTAAGGCTAGTATATAACATATGAGAATTATATGGAAATATAAAGTCCTCCATCCTTTTATCATGCAACATGTCAAAAACAACTTCAAATTTTACCTCCTTTCATGGGTTTCAAGAAAATATGCACTTCATTGTGACTTCCGTTTACTAGGCAATTTCATGCTATATCTCTAATGAATCCAATTTTGCATCGTCGCATCCAATTAAAACTTCCATGACATTATTCAAAAACTTTCAATGGGGGTCATTTTTTCAAACTTTGGAAAATATGCAAGTAAGCACATAAATCAATAAAGAATTCCAAAATAGCCATGTATAAGCAATTCAAGAAATAATGCACAAATAATGTCAAATATGGCAAATATGCACAAAGTAAGCTCTTCCCCCACCCCATACTTAAACATTACAGTGTCCCCACTGTATAAAATCAAATAAAAACAAGAGTAAAGGAAGGTGATAACTCCCTCACTTGATGGAAATTGGAATAAATGTTTCAAGGGTTTTGACTGGATGTTTGTGTCAAAGGCCTTGGAGGGTTAAAAGTTGATGAAATACAAAACCTATCTTATTTGTCCGAATATTATTTTATCTTATTATATACTTCCGTTATATTATATATATATGCATGCCTAATCTTTTTCAGGAAGTATTTTCGAGATTATATGTTTCCTTTGGTGCATATGAGGAAATCCTATTCAAAACGGATCATGGCTTCGAAGTGTCCATATATAGAAGATTGAAGATCAAGCCTGTTTCATAGAGCCGTTGGTGAAGATCTTCAGGCGCCATTCCACTCTTATATAAAGGAAAGAAAGAAGAAGACAGAGACACACAATTGCTACACGAGCTTTCATTCATTCAAGCGAGATCTGTCTTCGAAGTGTCTCTCTACTAAGCGCTCTAGAGTTTGTTGTTTATTTCAAAGCCTTTGAGAGTCACTGTGAGCTTATAGGATATATTCATTTATAGTGTTACTCGAGAGTTTATAACTCGGGAAGTTGCACTAGGCTATTGATTTGTGAGAGTAAGAGGATTGTACTAGATAGTTGAGAGAGGTGGGGCTCTTCTAGATTGGTCTAGGACTCCAAGGGAACATGAGTTGACTAGATTGCAATTGTATAGGAGAGAGGCTTCTCGGTGAGCTATTAGGATCCTAAGCTAAGCGAATCAATAAAGCCTTTGAATCCTAGGGTTGTGGAAGAACCCTAGGCGGGGACGTAGGCCAAGTTGTGCTGAACCTCGTAAACAATTACTCGTGTTCTTTACTTATTTGCTTTACCTTATTTCCGCACTTGGTTCGATTGTGTAACTTTGTGATTCAGGTTAATCTCAAAGGTTTTGGTACAAGCTCCAAAAGTCTTGAGACTTTCTGCGAAAAACGGGCATACTCTATTCAACCCCCGTTCTTGAGTATTTCTTTATTACATTGTTTTATATTATCGAACCTTCAGAAGGAACTCACCGAATAATGCGTCGAGGAAAGCACTACAGGGCATGTCGAGTAAACTGATCTTGTCGATATCGAGTACTGTACTCGATATCGAGAAGAATGTCAGCGTCTAGTGGAATGCTGAAGTCGAGGAGATTCTTGACTTGGTCGATATCGAGTTGGCCTACTCGTTCTCGACTGGCCTAGTCGATTTCGACTGTTTTTCAGGGACTTCTTATTCCACTTTTCGCGATCCTTTTATGCTTGCCGACCTAAAAGTGTTAGATTGCACACAAAGACAAGACTTTCCACATGAAGTACTCTAAACTAAAAAACCAAAAACAAAAACCAAAATCAAAAAGTTCCAAAGTCCTAGAAATTCAAAAGTTTTATATACATGCTCTAGATTTTAGAGTCGCTAGGCCGACTTCTCCGTTTGTGCTCAAGGACCGTTAAAGTGAGGCCCGCTTGTGCTTGGCCCTTCTTCTGGGTCATCTAGGTCCTGATTGTAGTAGGCAAGCTCAGCTGATAGGTGGTTGCTTGCATAGTCTCCCTTTTCTCCCTTCTTTTTCTTTCCAGCTCTCAGTTTCCGCAGATTTTCTCGCCACGGGGCCTTACCTCCCCTTAAATTATTTATAAATTTCTTAATGGACTGAGGAGGAGTAGAACTCATACTTGAACTTACCTTTTTGGGCCAAAAACAGAAATCTTCGGGCTTAGGGTTAGTCGACATCGAGCAAGACTGATCGATATCGAGTACAGGGACCCCATACTTAGGCTCTTGGCAAGTTTGTGGCTCAGCAGAGGAAGTCGATATCGATGAAGCTTGGTCGATATCGAGGAGCACTTTGGTCGATACCGAGTAGGGCTTGTCGATAGCGAGTTGAGTTTGGTTGCCTTCCTCCGTTGTTTGCTTGATCCCGTGGTTGTTGATGCTCTTCACCTCCAGCCATGAAATTTCCTCTTTTTCAGGGCCAAAAAAGAAACAGCAGTCTCTTTGACCGAAGATCAGTAGTCGATATCGACTAAACTTAGTCGATATCGAGGAGACAGAAAACTTAAAACGAAAATAAATAAAGAACAAAGCTTGCGGGGTTCAAAATAAACTATATGTGTGAAAACTTCCAAGATTGGGGTTTGCGACAATAATAACCAAGCATGCATAAGGCAAGAATAAAACAGATAATCATGTAAATTGCATCGAAGGACCAAGCTTTCGCCTTTTCCAACAATTAGACAACTCTTTCAAGAAACCCTAATTGTATCTACTGATTTTATGTTTACAATCCAAGTTGTTAGCATGGACCTCCATTAGATGGGTAATAAACATATAACAAGTAGTAGATGCTCAAAACATGATAACAGTCGGATCTTTACCTCAAACACGCATGGCTATCGTTGGGCTCACCCCAACCCTAGAAGTAGGTGGACTACTCGCGCCTCATTGCAATCGCAGACATTGATTTAAAAGGAATAAATTGCATTCTATATTCAAAGTCTTTACAATCCCGGCACTCAACTTTCGTAAAATGCCAAAACCTTAAAACCTTTGAACTCCTAAACGTCTCTGTGGAACTACTTCTCTAGCTTCTGAATTGAATCAATAAAATCTCAGCCCCCTAGGCTTTATTTATAGCCTTCCAAGCCTTGCTAATCAAGGTAAGAAAGTCTATCTATATCTATATCTAAATATCTACTTACTTAAAGATAAATAAATGGAATAAAATAAATAAATCCAAAAAGGAAAATATATCTAAAGTAGGTAAATCTCTTCTTGTGTTGGTAAATCTCCTCTCCATAGATAGAACTTGATAGATGTGGATAGACTCGGATTCCTTTCGTCCCAAGCAAGCCAAAACCGCGCCGGAAAGCTCACCGCGTAACGCGGTCCAGGATAGCGCTCCTCGATATCGAGTAAAGTACACGATATCGAGTAACTTTCGTCGTCGAATTCAGCTTCCTGGCTTGGTCGAGTAGCTGCTCCTCGGACTGGCTTGGACTTGTGTTGTTGTGGTTGCTCGATATCGACTAAGTTGCTCGATATCGAGGAGCTGTGTCTTATCGACTTGCTGGCATGGTGTTGTCGAGCAATATCTCCCCGATCTGGCTCGGACATGCGATTTTGGTCTTGTCGATATCGAGTAAAGTACTCGATACCGAGTAACTGTTGCTCGAGTTCCCTTGGTCCTCGGCTTCTCGATCAAGCGTTGTTCCTTCGACTCCGGAGGTGGCTTCAAGCTTTGTCGATATCGAGTAAACTACTCGATATCGAGTAGTGTCCTAGAGTCGGGTTGCTTCAGTCATCAGTTCCTCGATTTGCTGCTCCTCAATCAGTGCTTTGCCCGGACATGTTTGGTCGATATCGAGGAAAAGAAGTTGATATCAAGTAAGGCTCGACTTCCGTCTTTGCTTCTTGGTTTTGTCCCGGAATGGCTCCAAATTCTGTAAGATTAAACCAAAACTTATGTAGATCTCCATTTCTAGCAAATAAGCACATATTACATAAATTCAACCTATTCCCATCCCGAAATATGCAAAGTGTATAGAATATGGAGCTAACATGTGCATTTCAACATGGTTATTTTAGTGGACATCAGAAACCAACTGCTAGTATATTCCATTAAGAGCTGATTAGCTACCTGGCTTCGAACCACACTGGTGATTCCTGCGTCACTTAACACTTCATTGCAGCGGGCTAAAGTCATTGGCACACTGTTCCAAGCAGAACACTGATTAATGTTCAGAGGAATGCTATTAGAATGGATGGACACCACCAGTTGACTCGGTCCATACCAATATGACTCGGTTGCTGAGAGTTCCACTTCAAACGAACCAACACTGTCGTCATAACCTACTTAGTTACAATTGGAAATGCCATTGAAGGAGAGAAGACCTACACAGACAAAATAAACATACACTCATATAGTAGCCAATCACTTAATAATCAAACATTACAAGAAAGGTAATCAAAACATTACAGTCACAGAAAGAAGAAATTTTTTTTTTTGAAAGAGTGCATCAACACTAACCGACCACTATTATTTTCAGTCGAAAACAAACAACAATCACAGAAATAATGCAGTAGCAATTCAGCAAAACAAACAAAAATATATGCTTTTAATCGACTAAAAGGTAATGGAAAGGTAATCAAAAATCGAAAAAAAAAACAACAATAAACAATTTGCTGAAAGAGTGCATCAACACTAACCGGTCACTTTTATTTTCAGAGGAAGGGAAAGGAAATGGCTACATACCAGAAGCGGGATCGTTCCTTATAAAGAGAAAATGATAATGGGGAAAAGAGTTGGGGGAGATGAAACGACTTGGGAATTTGCTAAAGTAAGTTCAAACAATGGATAAAGTAAAGAAAATGGGTCAGGGCTCTCATATCATAAATTTTAAAATAAGTCCAACACATATGGTCAGAATTGTAAGGGAAGGTCCATATAAATAAGACAACACCAATGAATTTAAAAACTCCCGTGAAACTTATGTCATCACTTGTCCTCTTCATTATGATAGCATTACAGATGGATTCCATTCTTGTTGGCAGCTGTTGAGTTACATTGTGATGATCAGCTAGGAGTTGGGTGAGGTTTCATTATCAATAGGTAGACTCGCGTTATATACGATCACTTCTCTTATGACAGAATCTGTTATCCTCCTTCTCCATACAAGGAGAGGCGGGAAAGATTTAAAACAACAATTTCATCAATGATCATTTCCTTCATCTCTCATCTGGTTTTCTTCTCCTCTGTTATGCAGTTTTCCATTGTTTCATCTTTTCTGTAACTCAATTCTGTGTCAATTGACCATGAATTCACAACACCTACTCTTTCCCAGTGATTACACTCTGAATCCCAGTGTTGATGCAGGAGTATAAGTCAAGTACGTATTAAAGTAAATTAAACTAAATAAAAGCAAACCAACTCCTATCCAAGCAAATAAATACAAGACTTCCTCCCGTTTTAGTAGAAGGTTGTCAGGATCGATCCACGAGGAAGCGTGTCAGCGCCCGCCTTTATAATCCAGGAAAATCTCAAAATTGACTCAGGAAGTACTCGACGTAGACTAGTGTCCTCGACGTCGACTACTCAATCAAGTAAAAATCTGATAAACAGAGAACAAAAGCAAAGAAACGCAAGAAAGAAAAGCAAAGCTGGTCGATGTCGAGTAGGGGTACTCGACGTCGACCAGTGTCGTCGAAATCGAGTACTGCAGAACCGAAATTCGTAACTTTAAATTGTAATAAAACGGAAGTAAACACGAAATAGGTGGGAATAAAATCAATAAAATAAAAGACTTCCAAGATCAGGGTTTCAACACCACAATGATAACCATATAAAATAATGCATAAGGTATAAAAGATCATGCCTTTCCATCAAATAACTGTCGTTATTAACAAATAGGAAAATAGAGGTTCTCGCATAAACCCTAATTGTTACTAACTCTTTTCACATAATTAATCCAAGTTGTATTAAGATCACTTTCGCTTCAATAACACAAACAAGGATCACCTTCAACTTTCGCAAAAGAACCATGCTCATAGGGATTGAAGACGAAATTGCATCAAAGGATTGTACCTTTATCGCATTACCTTACATGGCTACCGTCGGGCTCACCCCGACCCTAGAAGTTGGGTGACTACTTGCTCTTCATCATAAATAAACTTATCAATAACAAAAAGGAACTAAATTGCATTAATGAAAACTGAAGAAAGTACAAACCGAACAAAGCCAAACAACTTCCGCTTCCTTGCCCCACTCGACCCCTCTCTCTCTCTCTCTCTAACTCTCGAAAAACTCTATGAAATTGCTTGTGGCTTGGATTGGATGATTCTAAAACTCAGCCCCTAAAGCCTTATTTATAGTGTTCAACCTTAGCTAATCTACGAACGAACAATATATCTATATCTAAAAACTTCCTATCTAAAAGCATAAGATAAAACATAATGATTAAAGGAAATAAGTCTATAAGGAAACTATCTAATGTGGATGAATTCCTCTGGGACTTGATAGATCTTCATGTGGATGGATAAAATTCCATATATCTTCTCTAGCAAGTAGTCTATCTTCTCGTACTCCACTCGATCTCGGACTCAGATTCGTCACTGGGGTACTCGACTTCGAGTAGAGTTACTCGATGTCGACAAATGTTTTCGTCTTCTGGGTTGCACTTGAGCTCGGGCACCTTCTGGGCTCAACATGTGTACTCGACGTCAACTAGGGTTACTCGACGTCGAGTAGAATTGGGCTCCTCGAGTGGCTCTGCTCGACTTCGTGTGAAATGCTGGGCTTAGTAGTACTCGATATCGAGTAGTGTTACTCGATATCGACTAGCTTTGTCGAGTTGATCCTTTCTTGTTTCTCGCTCGATTTGTCCTTCCTCAGCTGCTCCGTGACCCTGGACTTTTTGTAGTTGACTTCGAGCTTTTCATCCTTTCTCTGAATTGCTGTCAAATGCCTCGATTTTTGCGAAATTAAACAGAAACTAGTGTAGACTCCATAATTTGGCAAATAAGTGTAGACTATATAGAATATGTACAATTTTAACCCAAATGTATGAAATGTATACAGGAACCGATATAAAAGTCAATGTAATATATGACGAATTAGGCTCACAACAAACACCCCATACCTAAGCTTGCTTGTCCTCAAGCAATACTTTTAAAGGTCATTCAGGGGAAGAACCAAAACTCTCAACATATTAGATCCATTTCCATATATCCTTGCAATCAATTACCATCCTCGAAAAGGTACTAATGTCACAAATTCATGCCTGTGAATAAAAGCAGCATCTACTCAGAAAAGAAAGGGTTATGCAAAAACAATTCATACGTGACAAAGCATTAATAGTCAAGAGGACTTTGATTAAGGTCAATAAGCAGTAGATTGGTAAAAGGCTTAAGGTGGGATATTTTTGGCCATATGGTGCTAATAATCTGAAGAAATGGAGTATTTTCCAAACTTTCATACCACATTCCTTCTTCCTTCGATTTCTCACCTTTCGCTCATTCGCTCAATGCTATTTTCAATATTATTCTTTTGCCTCTCTAACCTGAGCACTGCCTTCTCGCGAGTCGCAAACATGGGTGTCATGAATGGCCCCGGATACTTAGTGCTTCGGACTCCTCACCTTGGTGTCCCATCACGCGGAACTATTATCTCGACGCAGGCAGGGTCGATCTACCTTTATCTCCTGAGGTGATAGGATTTTCTTTAACTCATTAAATTCTCCATAAACTTTCAATTTTCTACCAAACTCTGATAATGATATGTAACAAAACAAACACCATACAACAATCTCCATAATGTAACTTTCATTCTCAATATAATCCCCGGATAAGGTAATAAGGTAAAGAATAAGAAATATTTAGATCATGTGGAGTAAAATATGAATTAAGGCTCAATACAACTTTTGTGATGCATAAACATAGGTAAGGCTAAGGGTATCAAAATATGAGCATTATGTGGAAAATACAAAGTCCTCTATCCTCTTATCATGCAAAATGTGAAAAGCAATTTCAAATTTTACCTTTTTTCATGGTTTTTGAAGAAAATAATGCACTTCTTTCTGACTTCCCTTTACTAGGCGATTTCATGCCATATCTCTAATGAATCCAATTTTGCATCGTCGACTTCCATATAACTTGCATGACACTAATCTAAATTTTTAATGGGGGTGATAAAAATAAACATTGGAAAACACTTGTAAGCACATAGGTAAAATATGAAATCCAAAGTAACCATGCATGCGCAATTTGAGAAATAAACTTTAATTATGCACACAAAATGTCAAATATAGCCAAATATGCATGAAGTAAGCTCTTCCCCCACCCCATACTTAAATATTACAGTGTCCTTACTGTATAAAAACAAGGGTAAAGAAAGAAACTCACTAGACAAGTGTGCAGATCGTCGGAATCGAGTGCAAATGTTGTTACAGAGTGGTCGACATCGAGTACAATTGTTCTTGCCAAAGAGTACTCAAACTCACAACTAGTATAGTGCGTAAGCAAGAGATCGATCCACAGGAAAATCTATTCAATTCAAGTATAAGTCTAATCGCTAAAAGAGAATATGAGGGTTTTTGGTCTGAAAAAGATCCGCCTTTTATCAAAGCGGAAGCAAACAAACAAAGTAAATTGATTGTAGAATGCAGTGGAGAGAATTAGGTTCACCTACAATTTATCACTTCGATTGATGAATTTGATCCTTTTTTCAGCCTCTAGTTCTTGTCTTTTCCTAACAATGTCCTTGTCTAGATCATAGGTAAATTACTAGCCTACGAGTCCTAGCATCCCTTATCTCTAAATAATCCTAACACGATTAAGATTCAACCTAGAGACAACATTAAGAGTATGAATTAACCAACATACATATAATATCAAGCTATGAGTCGATATTCAACTTCTTACACATCCAATTAGTCCTACGAGTCCTAAAGGGATATGATTGCCACTTGGGTTAAGGTTCGCTACGAGGAATCTACAAAACCCTAGCAATTCAATGAATCTACTCTAACTAGTTGATCAGGCTAGAGAGAACTAGATTAAAAAAACACACAATTCAACAATCAAAGATCCAAACTGTAGGTGAAACCTTGAGAGTTTAGTTGCTCATGCTCAATGACGCTCTCAACAATTGGATAAAGTGCATAAGGTCAATGAAAGAATAATCTAAGATGTCTTTAAAAACCTTTAACAAGTCGGCTAAAAATAATATGAAAAACCCTAATTAAATTCCGCTTCAGAATGTTGTGTTTCTGCGAAGGCTGCGGGGCAGCTACCCCAGGCCGCGGGGCGGCCAGGCAATTGCGAAGTCGCTCGTCAGAGTTTCGGCCCGCAGGGCGGCCATACTGTTCACATCCATTTTTCCGTTTCGAATTTGGTCTTGATGTCAACACGAAAGTTGTAGATCTCGAAGAGAGCTTTCCAACGCATGGTTATAATAGTAAATAGGACAACCGAGGCCTCCCAAAAGTGCGAAATAAGTTCAGCTTGTCTGGTGACAATTTCTGCTGACTTGTTCTTCACTTAGGCTCTCGAAATTCGACTCCGCTCCCGTGCTCTTAACTTTTCTTCCTCAACTTGAACCTTCCTTCATCCAAGACTCTCCTCATTCCTCGTCGGATCCACATTTACCTGAAATTAACCATAAACATGTGTGGATTCCGACTCTTCCAACACCACAAGTAAACATGTAATTGTAAAATTAACCATAAACATGTGTGGATTCCGATTCTTCCAACACCACAAGTAAACATGTAATTGTAACTAAAATATGCAATATTCACAACTAAACTATGCTAAATGTAATCTATTATGCAATACTAATTATGCTATATTAATGGCCATTCTTCGACCACAGGCTCCGTTCCTCGTGATGGGTGGTCGACGTCGAGTAAAGTACTCGACGTCGAGTACTTCTGTAGCTTCTCTTACTTGCAAAAATTGTCAGAAAGGAAATGTACACAATAGAAAAACCTAAAAAATAATGTTTCAGAACCAAAAACCAAAAACAAATGTCCAAATATTCAAAAATTATTTGTCTTTTTACAAGCTCTAGACTTTATAGTCGCTAGGCCGACTTTCTCTCTTAAAGCTCAAGGTGGCATCTACAAGGCCCATGTAGCTTGGACTTCAAACAAGACTCCATTTTTGTCCATTAGCTGTAGTCCTCCTGAATGGTTCTTGTTCATCATAAAATGTCCCATCTTTTTCTTGTTGAATTTGTTGGGAAACCAATGATCCTTTGATTTGGAGACATAGACTTTGTCTCCGACTTCATACTCCTTGGGATCATCATTAGAAACCCTGCATAATCGAACATACCAAGGCAAACCTCTCCCATATATGGATAAATCTTTAATAGAAACAGGAGAAGAGATGTCGTTACCTTGGCTTACCGTCACGAAATTAGCGTTCAGGACCTCCTGGTCTAGTCGACTTCGAGTAGTGGTACTCGACATCGAGTACGTTTCGTCGTCTGGTAGCTTGCTCGTCAAGTAAGATGGTGTCGAGTTCCCGGTCTGGTCGACGTCGAGTGACCTACTCGACGTCAAGTACTGCTTGGCCTCGGGTGGATTGCTCGACGATGTTGTGCTCGATGGTGGTAGTTGGCCTTGGTCGATGTCGACTAGAGTACTCGACGTCGAGTACTTCTGGTCGACATCGACCCCGTACTTAAGACCTGGCAAAGTTTATGAATAAAAGTTAGTCGATATCGACTTACCTGGGTCGATGTCGAGTAGATCTTATGTATCGTCGTTCTGAATCGCCATGATTTCCTCCACCTGGGCTTTTATATCCCTCTTTTCCAGTTCCTCAGGAGTCATATTTCTTACCTTTGGCTCCCAGCAAGTGATGTACCTGGCTGATATGGATTTGACCTCTTCCATGGGACCTGTGTGCCTTTCAGTTTTATTGAAAAAGTACTCAATTACCTCATCGCTGATGTTGAAAGTGAGCACTCCCTTCCGTACGCTTATGTTGGCATTCACCGTTGCTTAGAAGGGCCTTCCTAATATAATTGGACAAGCAGGGTCCTTCTCCATATCAATAACTAGAAAATCAGCAGGGATAAAGAACTTACCTACTTGCACCGATACATTGTCCACCATGCCTGTTGGGATGACCACATTGCTGTTTGCCATGTATAATTTTGCATCCACACGCTCTAAGGCACCTATCTTGACTTTCGACCAGATTGATAGAGGCATAATACTTACACTGGCTCCTAAGTCACACAAAGCATTAAATTTATATTGACCAAATCCAATGGTTAAAGCGAATTTACCTGGATCTGGCCTTTTCACTAGAATGTCCATCTGGCTGCACTCCTTTGCGATTTCAGCCATCGATCGCTTTTTGCTCAGAATCTCCTTGAGGAACTTTACATACGACGGCATCTCATGAAGAGCTTCTATGAAAGGGATTGTGACATTGAGCCTTTGAAGCATCTTCACGAAATGATGAAACTTCTTTCCTGCTGGGTCCTTTGGAGATTTCGTTGGGAATGGCAGCATTTTCTTCTTCGGAGGTGCAGGAGTGTTATTGACATGGGCAGAAGGCTGGTCGACGTCGACTGGAGGCTTCTCGACGTCGACTGGAGGCTCCTCGACGTCGACTACAGTAGTCGATTTTTGGGTAGGTGGAATGTTCTGGTCGATGTCGACTAAGTTCTCCTCGACGTCGAGTTGAGTCTGGTTGACGTCGACTGGCTTACTCGACGTGGAGTAGTCTTCTGCATCCTTCTGCTTCGCTTTTTTCTCGGGAGTTTGTGTCTGTCGCCCACTCCTTAGATTCATAGCAGCTACCTATCATGTAGATTTAGTTTTAGGATTAGGTTTAGAGGACCCAAGGAGCATACCTGACTGCTCGATGTTGCCAATATTGACCAATCTGGTTCTCAATAGATTTTCGCCAGATATCGGTTTCCCCAAGTCTAGAGTTGATTCCATGCAGTTGAGTGTGGATGGAATTTATCTATTGCTTGAATGATTCCTCTGCATCTCTTCAAGAATAACCTACATGTCATCCTTCTTACTTTCTTTGTTAGGGTGACCAGGAGCTCTGTAGGTCAGGGTGTCTCTTTGATGCTGGGGCTGGCGATAGTGGCTCTAGTTCTGCTGTTGCTGATGTTTCCCTGAGTAGTTTTCCCCCGCATACCTCGCCTCTTCGTGGGTTTGAGCTATGAGTATTTGATCTCCATGTGAACACGCAGTAGTGTTGTGTCTCACAGACCCACATTCCAAACAAGGTTTATCTTTATAATGGAACTTAACTTGTTTGGTAAGGTGACGTACCTCGTCGTTGTGGAACTGATCCCTAACGTCTTAATCAATCTGTTTAAGTGGCACATATAGAGGCATAGATGGGGCAGGCCTTTCATATATTTCGTCGCTATAGAGGCCGCAGAAGTCCCATATGTATTGTCATAATTTGCCAGCGTCGCAAAGGTCTCCCAAGCACGTCGTGTGGTGTACTCGAGATACCTATATGCAGTGTAATTGTTGATCCGATCTTTAGTAGGTGCATCCAAGCAGTTGAAGATGATCTCCTCGATGACGTAGGGTGGTTATCCGTGCATAGTACAGGATTTCATAAGCCTTTTGTAGCGCTCCCAGACTTGTGCTAATGTTTCCCCAGGCTTCTGTCTGAAAGTCGTGATTTGTTGTCTGAGCGCAGCTGTCTTTGCAGGAGGAAAGAACTTGTTAAGAAACAAGTCTTGTAGTTCATTCCAAGTGCGAATTGATCGTGCTGGCAATCCTTCCAGCCACTGTGAGGCTATTTCTGCAAGGGACCAACGAAAAGCCTTCAGTTTCAAGTATTCTAGATTAGCATCATCTGCAATTGCTTCACATAAATCTAGAAAAGTTGTAATATTCTTTAAAGGACATTCATTGGGTCTTCCCCTAAATTGCCTTCTCCTAATTTCAATAACAAAAGAAGGACAAATTTCATAATTAACAGGGGGAAGAACGATCGGTGATTCTGGAACTTCCAAAGTAGGATGCAGATACTACTTTGCGTTAGCTGGGACATTCCCAATCTACTCCTCAAGTTCCCTTCTCGCGTTGACCTCGCGACCTACCCTTGTCTCCCACCTTTGTTGATTCTGTGTATATTCCGCCTCTCGTTGGGCGTGTTCCGCTTCTCTGGTGGTTAATTCCTCAATGAGTAGGCGGAGTTGCTCAAGCTCCTGCGCTGGTTTGAGCTGGACCTCCTTCTCGTTGTGTGTCTGCGACATCCTCCTTAACCTTTGTCGAAGATGGAAGTATCTCTCTGGTTCGAGAATACGGTCTATAGGTGTGCGATTAGTTCTTCGCATGCACCTGTAAAACAAAAAGAAAAAGAAAAAGAGAGTAAAAAGGAACTAAAAAGAGTGCGATTGATTGCTTCCCCTACAACGATGCCAATTTGACGAGATGGTTTCTCGACCAAATAAATTTATAGTCAAGACCCTCGCTATAGTAAAGGGGAGTCAGGTTCGTCCTCAGGGGAGAAGTCAACGGTTCTAGGTTTAGTGTGTTTTAGGGACCAAGAATAGCGGGAAAAGGTGGCGAGGGTTGTTGTCGGCGTCGACTAAGACTTGGTTGATGTCGAGAGATGGAGAGGGAATTGGCGGTCGTTATCGTGTGGCGGCGTAGGAACTTTAAAATAACAAAAATAGAACAAATAAAGATGTAAACTTTCAAGGTTAGGGATCACCACAACAATAAACATATATATAGATCATGAATCACATAAAAGAGCATGCTTTATATCAAATAGCTTTCGTCATTAACAAATAGGAATATATAGGATTTCGCATAAAACCTAATTGTTACTACCTTTTCTTAATTAGGATTAGCCGCCTTTCGCAGATAAACCCTAATTACTATCCAAATTCATAATAAGATCGCTTTCGCTTCAATATCACAAATAAGGAATTTCCTCAACCTTCGCAAAGGATTAAGCACATAGGTAGATGATGATAAAGACATACAAATTCATGGATTTATAAATCAAACACACACATCTATGTTGGGATCACCCCAACCCTAGAAGAAGGAAAATTAGAAATAAAACATGATAAAAGAAACTAACTTTATCATAAAATAAACTAAAACTTACAACCATTCGTCTCTTTCCTCCTCCTTCTCTCTCGCCTCCTCCTCCTCTTCTCTCTCACTCTCTCCTCTCTCCTTGTGTCCTATGACGACTTGGCTTGAATTGTATAAAAATCAGCCCTATAGGGCTTTATTTATAGGCTCCAATCCTAGCTTTCCAAGGAAGGAACTATCTATCTATATCTAAATTTATCTATCTAAAATCCTAAGATAAATGTTTGACAAATAAAAGAAATGAAACAAATAAATTCCCCTAAGGTAAATATGGGAATTACTAACGTGGATAAATATCTCTTCATCTTGATAAATCTTCGTGCCTTGGTAGGTAAGTAATCTCCTTATCCGAATCTATACTCGACCTCGAATTGGACTCGTCACTGTGAAGTATTCGACATCGAGTAAAGTACTTGACGTCGAGCAGAATTTTTTGTCTCCTCGGATTATGCTCGATCTGGGCTCGTATTGCACTCGACATCGAGTAGAGTACTCGATGTCGAGTACATGTCGCATATGAGTACATGTCCTGTCAGCATTCAGCATTCTGCATCTGTCTTGAAACGCACTTTTCTGAGTCCTCGTTCGTCGGATTGACGCATATGAGTATGCGTTGGAAATCTCTTTTCGAGGGCTACATCTCTTATGAAGACATCAGAACTTGAATAAGAATAATGAATGACGAAATGTGGCGTTTTCTCCAGTTGCACCATCATGTGCTCTTCCTTAGCTTCTCCAATGTCTTCATGACTTTCCTTTAAGCTCCAAAGTGCGTCCGATTTCTGCGAAATTAAACAAAAACTTGTGTAGACCTCCATATATTGCAAATAAACATAAACTACACAAATATCATGCTTTCTCAATATAAAATTATAAAATATGGACAGAAATCGACATAAAAGATAGTATAAAACATGGTGAAATAGGTGCACATCAACACCCCATACTTAAGCTTGCTTGTCCTCAAGTAATGCTTTTAATGGTCATACAGGGGAAGAAATTAAACTCTCAACATCAAAGATTCATTCTCATATGTTCCTGTAATCAATTACCATCCTCGTAATGGTACTAATGTCACAGATTCATGCATGTGAATAAAAGCAATTTCGCACACAAAAGAACGGTTATGCAAAAATAATTAATGAGTGACAAAGCATTAATAATTAAGTGGACTTTTATGCGCATGGTGAAGAAAATGGTAAAAGGCAAAGTGGTGGGATATTTTTGGGCAATATGGTGCTAAATACGGGGAGAATTCTTCAAACTTGCTTTTTTGCTTTGATGCACTTTCTCCTTCATAAGATATTCCACATCACTCATCCTCTCATAATTCACTCTTTGCTTTTTTCACTTGTATGCTTTTACCTCTCTAACCTCAGCATTACCTTCTCGCGAGTCGCAAACATGGGTGTCATGAATGGCCCCGGATACAAAGTACGTCAGACTCCTCACATTGGTGTCCCATCCTGCGGAACTAACATCTCTACGCAAGCAGGGTCGATCTACCTTTATCTCCTGAGGTGACCGGATTTTCTTTCACTCATTAAATTTTCCATAAACTTTTCAATTTCCTGTCAAACTCCAAATATGATAATAGCAACAACACAAACACCATATAATAATCTCCATAATGTGACATCATTCTCAACATAATCCCCAGATAAGGAAATAAGCTAAAGAAATAGGCATTATTTAGTGGAGCAAAATACGAAATAATATGGCTTGTGATGCATAAGCATATGTAAGGCTAAGGTAATAATATATGGAAAATAAAGTCCCATGGCCTCTTATTTTGCAACATGTCAAAAGCAACATCAAATTTACCTCGTTTCATGGTTTTCATAAAAATATGCACTTCATTGTGACTTCCCTTTACTAGGCCATTTCATGCTATATATTTCTAATGAATCCAATTTTCCATCATCGAGTTCCATATAACTTACATGACACTAATCAAAATTTTTAGGGGGTGATAAAAAATAAACTTTGGAAAACACTTGTAAGCACATAGATGAAATATGAAATCCAAAGTGACCATGTATGAACAATTCGAGAAATATGATAAAATATGCACAAATATGATGAAAGTAAGTCTTTCCCCCACCCCATACTTAAATATTACAGTGTCCTCACTGTATAAAAACAAGCGTAAAGGAAGAAACTTACTAGACAGACGTGCAAATGCTCGAAATAGATGTTGTAAGCGTCTGCCAGAAGTCATCAAAGGGAATGAAAAACATGCAGGAAGTAAAGAAAAGTGTGTGGGGGAGGGGTGGGGGTGGTATAAAAAAGATCCAGGATGCACGCACAAAGGAAGATCCATTATTAGCAACCCTAGCATGCATAAAGGAAGATATAAAGAAGATCTACATACCTCATCATCATATCTCTTCTGCTTCATTGGTTGATTTGGTTGTGCGTCTCCACCAGAGCATAACGGTGGAGCAGGAAGAGATATTTCCTCCTCATCCTCTGGAGCTTCATGCCACTTTGCTAGGACCCCATACTTAAATATGAACATCGGTTGCTCAAAATTGTCGGGGATGGCCTTCACCTTGTAAGGTAAAAGCTACCTTGGAACACCGTGGGCAACAATGTCCGCTTTCTTTTCTTCTAATGCTATTTCGTCTTGGGATCCATCATATGATTCATCAACAATAGGTAGCAAAGTAGGAATGAAATTCGAGGAAGGACATACCTGGTTGTCGACATCGAGTGGGTCAATTGGCTCATCGGGAGGAGGGCATGGTCCTTTAGACTAAATGGAAGCCTCAAGCCTTCGGATTTCGTCTTCCAACCGAGCTATTTCCCTAAATCTTGCCTCCTCTCACTGCAAGCGTATTTTGCCGTCTCAATTCTTGGAACCATTCTTCCCATTCGGGATTCCCTTCGACAAAGTCTTCCATCTTTGTACCTAAGCTTTGAAATCAAAATCAGGAAAACAAATTAGTAGCGAAAGCTTGGCACCTAGTTGGTACCGATGAGGTAGGTGGTGGTAGGGCATGTGTTAAGAAAAAGGGATGGGCTTTCCTGAACCTTAAACACAACTAAATTAGGCGCGATTGATATCTCCCCGGCAACGGCGCCAATTTGTTGTTGCAGGTGTATAAGTCAAGTATTAAAGTAAATTAAACTAAATAAAAGCAAAGCAACTCCTGTCCAAGCAAATAAATACAAGACTTCCTCACGTTGTAGTAGAAGACTTCCGCCCGCCTTTTTAGTCCAGGAAACTCTCGAAATTGACTCAGGAAGTACTCGACGTAGACTGGTGTCCTCGAGATCGACTACTCAGTTGAGTAAAAATCTGTAAAACAGAGAGCAAAAGCAAAGAAACGCAAGAAAACAAAGAAAAGCTGGTCGATCTCGAGTAGGGGTACTCGACGTCGTCTACTGTAGCACTCGACGTCGATGACGGTCGTCGAAATCGAGTACTGTAGAACCAAAATTCATAACTTTAAATTGCAATAAAACGGAAGTAAACACGAAATAGGTGGGAATAAAATCAATAAAATAAAAGACTTCCAAGATCAGGGTTTCAACACCACAACGATAACCATATAAAATAATGCATAAGGTATAAAAGATCATGGATTTTCATTAAATAACTGTCGTTATTAACAAATTGGAAAATAGAGGCTCTCGCATATACCGTAATTGTTACTAACCATTTTCACATAATTAATCCAAGTTGCATTAAGATCACTTTCGCATCAATAACACAAATAAGGATCACCTTCAACTTTCGCAAAAGAATCATGCTCATAGGGATGCATCAAAAGATTGTACCTTTATCACATTACCTTACATGGCTACCGTTGGGCTCACCCCGACCCTAGAAGTTGGGTGACTACTCACTCTTCATCACAAATAAACTCATCAATAACAAAAAGGAACTAAATTGCATTAATGAAAACTGAAGAAAGTACAAGCCGAAGATAGGCAGACAACTTCCGCTTCCTTGCTCCACTCGGCCTCTCTCTCTCTCTCTTCTTTAAGGGGTTTGTGAACGTGAACCCATCATTGAAGTAGTTTGTAGAATAGTATGGATTGGCTCTGGCAAAGCGAGCGAGGGTGGAGGATAAAGCGCATTAAGTATCTAGTTTTTGCCCAACTCAATGCGCCACGGGGCACAAGTTCGAGCATGTGTTCCATAGATTCTACACGGGGGCTAAGTTCGTTGAGTTTCAAGTTGAAGTCAAGTTAATGAAGTGTGGCAATGCGTATAAGACTAGTGATGATGGGGATGCCTGTGTGTACGAGATAATTGTGAGGACGCCAACAAATGGTGGGGGTATAAAGGGAGCTATATATTCACAGTGAAATGAGAAACAACGAACATTAATTAGTTGTGACTGCAAAACCTTCGTGTTCAGAGGGATTTTGTACAACCATTCCCTTTAGGTCCTTCACATGGAGGGATTTTGTACATTCTTGATCAATTGAGAAAGGACTAGCCAAGAGACTATATACATGAAGATATCTCTCCCATACTATTCATTAGAGCTTGCAAAATATGACCCGACCCGAAAACCCGACCCAACTCACCTGAACCCGACCGGGACCCGGAAATCTGGAGTCATTCATAACCCGAACCCGAGACCGAACCCGACCCGAACCCGACCCGACCCGAAACAGACCCGAACACAGATAAACCCGACCCGACCCAAACCCGACCCGACTTTGAACCCGACCCGACTCTCAACCCGACCCCACCTAACCCGACCCGAATTGAAATGGTTATTTAACATCAACATTTTAATACTTGAATGTTAAATTTTTTTTATTTTAACACAAGTTTATGATTATACTTTAACATATAAAACACCAATTATTTTTATTAATTGTTATCATATGAATAAGAACCCAAGTAAAATCAATAGATAAGAAGATAAGTCAATGAGTCAAGTAAGTCAACCGCCATACATCAAATCAAAACATCGATACATATTATGAGTCAGAAATGCTAAAAGTTTATTAATCGTTGCAGATGATATAGTGTGCAACCCAACAGCATATCCTTCCAACAAACCAACTATACCGCTATACCCACTTTGATTCGAAACTCAAATGAGACCGATCCACCTCTTGACCCGAAACCCGAACGAGACTGATCCGCTTTGACCCAAACCCGAATGGGCATGACCCAACTTAACCCGAAACCCGACCAATCTAAAATTCATTATGACCGAACCCGACCCGACCAATGTCCGACCCAACCAATACCCGACCATAAATTTTACCCGAATTGACCCGACCCGAGCAAGCCTGACTTGAACCCGACCCGAGCGACCGACTTGCCAGCTCTACTATTCATTGATGCAAAACAAGCCCAAGGAAATGTTGAACAACGAGTTCATGAAATATGAATTCAAAAGTATCGCCACTTCATCAATGGCTTACGATGAGATGACATCCATAAGAAAGTGGAGCTTGGCTGATATAGACAAGAAGTTGAAGCAGTTTGATTGGTCTCATGGTCTTCAAGTCCAATCGTTGGAAAATATTGGGAGAGTTTACGGTAGAGAGTTGACCAGAGTTATTAGAGCAAGCAACTAGGAGTCGGTGGACAGACAAGCAGACACGCTCGACCCTCTAGATAGGAGAATGAAAGGTCGACCACGTTTATGGAGAAAAGGTTACGACACTGACAAGGTCATGAGATGAGAATTCATAAAGGACAACAGTCAAGAAACAGTCACAATCACCCAACCTCTCTCATGTATATAGATATCAAGTTTCTATGCACCTCGTATCACACAAATTTTATATCAAATGAAATATCAACCGCCCAACTTGTCTTTTAGGGTAGTTCAAGTGGACCAGGCATTGCACCGTCCTACCCGATCACCAATCCACCCTATGAAATAATATCGGTAAGCATTTCACCCACTATTGTTAATAATGCCTATCATCACTCTACTAACCACCATTCCATGCACAAGATTTCAGTCGTGGTGATGCACTACCTTCCTCTACAAGTCAGATTCATTTTGGTATGCAGTGATGCCATCTGAGGTTGTTTTATTTCACATTGTCTAATTATTTTGTACTCACCCTACCAATGTCAGTGCAACATTTGACTGATGAACGTAATTGAAGTGCCGCATCAGCAGTGGCGCGAGCCCGATTTGTTGCAAAAACAATAGCTTATCTATGGTAATATACTAACACATTCATGCAACAAGTGCAGTTGGCTAGCATCAGCCAAAGTTGTGCAGTCCAATTGTCTAACAAACAACATATAATTCTAACCATTCTCGCCTTCTTTTGAAATCACATTTTTGGAACTCATTGTTAACCTTTGCATCAAAGACATTGATTGATAAGGTCGTGACTCGTGACACAAGGGTACAATTGTTGTGTTATTATAATCTACATCCATGTTGGTGATTTCAATCTAACTTCCTAGGTTGTGATTGATTTGGGCACATATCACTTAACATTGTTTATCTAGCCATATTATTATAAAATACGCAATTCGATTTGCCAATAAACACAAAGATTGTCCAAAAACTTTGTCTTGTCTGTACACAACCTCTAGACCACATAAAAAAACAAAGGTTCCGATGTTTCAACAATGAGATGAATCATTTAAAGAAGACCCCTGGGGCTGCTTGGTATACAGCGGTGCCTGCAAACATTTTATATCTAGTCATATCATTATAAAATAAGCGATTCGAATTGCAAATAAATGCCAAGATTGTCAAAAAACTTTGTCTTGCATGTGCACAACCTCTAAACCACATAAACAACAAAGGTTCCGATGTTTCAACAATAAGCTGAATCATTTAAATAGGACCTCTGGGGCTGCTTTATATACAACAACGCCCACAACCATTAAGGCGGCCATAGACCTCTGGATCATGTCGATCGACTTCCGCCCTTGACTCGTCTAGCTGGTGGGCCGTCTAGAATTGGCATGACCTTAGGAAAGCCACCCTCTCCTCCAGCTGCTCGTTGTCCTCTTTCAGCTTCTTATTATCTTCCATCACCTTACATCTCTCCGCCTCTCCCTTCTTCATGGCCTCCTCTTGCGCTGAGATCATGGCAGTTTGCTTGGGGACCTTCTGCTCCTGCTTCGTGTTAAACTCCTTCCACTATCGAGTGAGTCGAGATTCTATCAAATGTTGGTGGCCATCATCGGTGGAGTCTGCCATATATGCATCGTCTCTAAGGTAGCCTCTAGTTAATCATCGCTTGATTCATCCGAGTTATACTAGATAAAGCCTCTCCTATCCATTTCTAACTTAAATAAACGCATATAAGGTATGTCCGGGATAAATACTTTCAACTTGATAACAATTGACGTCCAATAATAAAAGTTATTCCTAAAAATAACAACTTTTTCAATGAACATTGAAGATGCACTTGCTTACCCTCACCCGAACATATACGGACGTGAAACTATGTCTATTATACCAGAAATCAGTTTATTGTTATTGATGGCCTCATATTTTACAAGTCATTGCACAAAATCAAATGTAGACGGTATATATTTCAAGATAGATTTAGCGAACCTTTGTACTTTTGGAAATCTCCTTAAGATCTAAGGTAGATTAGTAATACCTCTGATTTAAACTAACAACCAAACGAAAAACTTATTGCACACAAGTCACGCAATAACAAATTTGTTCACAACAATATGAAATTGAATAGAATAGTGATTGCAACTAGGTTTCGAACCCAAATCAGAGAAGGTTGGAGGGGACAATACCAGCACTTGACGAATCAGCGATCGTATCTTTTTTGTGGTCACTGTTCTGTTGGATGTTTGATGGGTTCTTATGGTTGGAAGTTTGATGGACGTTGATGCAAGTGGTAAGCTCTAGGTTATCAACGGTAGTAAATAGGGAACTTTCATTGATTATCCCCTACTTGAGTACTTCAGTTTTTTTTATCACCGCGTTACGTTTTCCTTCTTTCGGACTGGGTTAATAATTTAGGACAGTTCAATTTATTAAAATTGGTCTTCTTATGAATGGGCGTCAAACCCATAAATCAAGCCCACTTTATCCATGCCCATACCAATGTGTGCATGATTCAACTCGAGCAATATAAGGCATATAACCCAAGTCGACCCACCATTTTGTAGTGTTCCCACCGATAATTATTACCTCTCTCAGTGATTTTATTTATCTTTTTTCCACTTTTGATAAAGAGTAATTAACCCTGAGGATCATATAAACGTTACAATTTTGCTTCATATATTTATTAACGGAAATTTCGAGTGGTACCCCTGAGGTAAGGGGTATTTCGCACGGTGTACCAAAGTTTAGCATAATTCGTGTGATACCCCTGAGGTTTTGATTTATTTTGTCTCGTGCCCCTCCGTTAGGTCTCTGTTAATATTTTCGTTAAAGAAATTGAAAGAAAAATATAAAAGAAAAAAATAGCGATTTGGAGAACAGAGAGGACGCGGTGAGAGAAGACAGACGCCGACGAGAGGAGGGTACCAAGATTGAAATCGAATGTGGTGACGCCTGTAGAGGTAATTTCTTCTCGTGCCTTAGGGATTTAGGGTTTAGAGCTTGTTTTGATTTTGGGGTTTTTGGTTGGATTATAGTTTAAGGATCTTTGAATTGGGATCAAGGATTTATATTTAGGGAACAATTTTGTGTATTGTTGTTCCAATCGGGGTTTCTGTCATCTGTTCCCAATTGCTTATGATGAAATCGAAAAACACTTGTTGAATTAATGCAAGTCGAATTGGGGTTTACTCTCCATTCTCCAATTGCATTGATATTTTACCTATAATTGTCGAACACTTATGAATTTTGTTAATTTCAATTGTAGTAGAAAATATTGAATGGCAAATTATTTACTCTTTGGTTTTAAAATTTTGGCCTATTGGTCTGAAATTTTTAGTCAATTAGCTCAATCGGTAGAGCGATGTGCTTAGGCACAATATGTGGATTCAAATCCTACATAGACTATCTAGATAAAATGCATAAATGTTATGTTGTTTCTACATCATTTATGCAAACTATGAGAATGATAATTGAAGCTAATTCTTCATTGATTTAGTAGTAACTAGTAAGGGTTCAAAAAAGACAGCAAGTGAGATAAAACAGTGGTAGACATGGGTTTATGACAGCAACTTAATGCAAAAGATGAGATTAACCGATTTGAACCTTGAGGACAAATTCACTTGGTAGCTTCCAAGCAAGTTTAGGCATGTATTATTGCAGGGCTAATATAGCTTGCATTCATTTATATCTGAAGTGAAACAATAGCTTATGAAAATTAGCTAGGCAAACAAATATCCTTAGTTTAGAAGCTAAATATATGGCATAAAAAAAGGGCTAATCTCGGCAACCATTTACGAGGTAAGGGTTCCCTCTATATCTAGAGTTATAGTTGGTTGCATCTATATCCAAGACCATTATCTGAATCAGAGCAGTAGGTGTTCTCCTTGCATGCATAGCTCGTTAGGTTTTTCTGTCTCGCAACATGTTTCATTTCCTATGACCCAATCAAGAATCATAGGAAGCTTGACTGCTTGACTAGCTCCTTAGTGTATGTCCTTGCTGTCAAAAAATTATCTGTATGAGCATATGGATAAGCTTATCAATTTGATCTCATAAACTACTGTAAATTGCTGTCACAAAATCAGAAATCCACTAATCTTATCAATCTGAAACTCTATTCTTTATGCTATTTAGCAAAAGCTGGTTCAAAGTGAAAGTACCATAGTTATAGCTTGGTGAAATTTTCTTATATTTAAACTAAAAGAACTATTATAGCTTGTACTCCCTAATGGCTATTGAAGTATTTGCCTATATTACTTCATCATAACCCCACAAACATAGAGAACCTATGCAGGAGTTGAACCTGCATCTTTGTGCATGAACACAATGTTCTTCCATTTGAGCTAATAGGCTTAAAATACTTTGTTGTCGTACCAAATAAATACTTCTACTCACAAACAACGGAATCAAAGATTCCACCAAAAACTAAAGAATCAAAGAAAGGTCATGGACAACTGTTACAAAAAAAAAAGAAGCAAAACTACACCAATCATAGCCATGTCACTACAAGAATCAACATCTTAGGTAGTGCGATGTAAGGATTTTGTGACAATATGAACAACTTTCAAGTAATCACGAGGGCAAAAAATCAGTAGCAATGTGTAAAAAAAACACAAGCACCTAGGTTGATTGTCGGATGAAAATTTCAGTAGCAATTTATCTCTGAATCTAACCTTCATACTCAAATTTGATGATCCTAAACCCCCTTAATTGGAACAACAATTGGAAGCCTAAAATCAATTTGATGATCATAATTCCAAAAAACACCAAATCTAAGAACTCCTATAGGTGTATCCTCTAAAATCAATTTATCAAAAGCATTGACAAAACCCCCTAATTCGAACACCAATTGGAAGCCTAATTTGGGTCTGTACTTCAGCTGGTGACATAACCCTCCAAATAGAACAACATTGACATAAATTTATCTCTGAATCTAACCTTCATACTCCAATTTGATGATGCTAAAACTCCAATTTAAAGATCATAAGACTAATCCAATCCAAAAACCCAATTCAATAAAAACCTAAATCCCCAAATTGTATACCCCAAAACATGTGGAAAACGAAACAGGCCATACCTTCAAAGGATTCACAGGCGTCGACCTCCTCCCTCCTCCCTCCTCGCATATGTAGCTCCACCGGCGCCGAGATCTTCAGCGTCATCAATCTTCTCCCTCTACATCTCTCGCGCACGCGCGTATGCCGAGTGCTTGGAGTCGTTTGCTTCTTCCTTCTCACGTAGAAATCTCGAAGTCGCCTGCCTTCTCCCTCCTCGCGTATATGCCTCCCGTCTCCACCGGCGTCAGGAACGGTAGGGTTAGCCTCCCTATTCTGAGCTTTATCCCTCCCTTGTCTTCTCGCTCAGACAACAACAAAAGGAAAGCTTTCTTTTTCATTTTGTTTTCTTTTTAGTTTAAAAGCTAATGATTTAGTTTAAAAAATGAAACGGAAGGCAACGGAGGGGCATGGGACAAAATAAATCAAAACCTCAGGGGTACCACACGAAGTATGCTAAACTTTGGTACACTGTGCGAAATACCCATTACTTCAGCGGTACCACGAAAAATTTCCGTTTTATTAATATATATATATAGGTGTGTGTATGTATGTATGTATACATATATACATATATATACATATATACATGTATATACATATATATATACATGCATATACATATATACATGTATATATAGGGGGTGGTTCTTGGGTGCACACCTCTTAGAGTGTAACTTGTGCACAAATAATAACCATTGATCTTAGTAGAATGGAGGGCTTACCTTCTGTCATATATACGGATAATTAAAAAAAATCAATCTTAAACCTGTGGTGTATGCATGACGCGCATGAGACAATTAGGAAAAACCCTACCCCAATTGATTTCTTCCTCTTCAAGCGTCAACGCGTCGGCCAAAAGAGAGTGACGCTTCCACCACCCTCCCCAATTGTCTTCTTCACCGGCGAGGGGCCTTGCTTTTGGCTTATCCGATGGCGATTCGAGGAGGAGAAGACTGGAGTCTAGGCGGTGGCGCACGAGGTTAAATCAGAGGCGACTCAAAGGCGGTGTTGAGACGGCGTCGAGGAGGCCACTATGAAGGTCGAGCTCTCCGGTCAAGGGTCGAATCGAGTCGACTTGGTGAATAAACCCGGTGTCCATACGAATCGAGTCCAAGGGGTTGCGATGAGGCGGTTGTGGTCTTCGTTTGGTGCGCGCTGTCATCGAGCTTCATGCCTCCATTAATGGGTAAGCTTAAATCTATTTCTTCGTCCCTCTTGTCGTCCTGGGATTTGGCGGATTTGAACCAGAAGGTGGATTATGCAGAAGGTCATCCACTTTCTAAATGTTATAGTTAATGGAGGTTCGTGTTAGTAAAAACCATCAATTGATCAAACTTATTGAACATCAAAGTAGAAAACTCATCTGAAAACATGAATTACTGTAGCGTGGTATATATCCGAACCCACAGCCTTAGAAGCGATTTTGTCCTGACCACAGTGCAAGTCGGCTTCAGGCATCGCCCCCCAAGGTTACACAGCACCTCCGATCGCGTGCACTCACCAAATGAAGTTTGAAATCATTCCATGAACTCAGAAACTTTTCTCAGAGAGGAAGAAGAAGAGATGGAGAACACGTGTTACTTTTTGAAACCCTAAAAACCTGTTTTTGAACGTGTGTTAGACCCCCACTCTCCCCCCAACCTACTTAGTTGGGAAAATCCTCAAAAATAGTTAAAAATATTTTTTCTTCTTTTTCTTTTAAACTTGGATTAAATAGCGGAGAATAAAACCCTTTTATAACCCTTTATTTAAGCATTATTCCATTCCCAACAAATGTGAGGAAATAGATTTTCTAAAACAACTTTGCAAACAATGTTCTGAGCTGGTTTTATGGAGAAGATACTTAAATATTGGTGAACAAGTCTTGAACCAACACATAGTGAAGCTAAGTGTCTCGCTTGTCATAGAAGTGAACGAATCTTGAACTTCCAGACTCGCGAGTTGACCTCAACAGCAGATACCTTCACCACGATCCTGGTGATTCCGCGATAAGATCCTCAAATATGTATGTAGTCATCTCATACCTTGGGTGCTAAAGAGTGTTCTAGAAAGACCACCCTAGCTAGTCTTCCATAGAAAGTGACCAACCCCTTCACACTCTTGTAGGTAGCTCCATCAAGTCTATCTCACATAGACCACCCTTATTAGGGCTATGAAACCATTAAGAGCATTATGCTCATCCTCTTCCATATTCCGTGAATCCATCATGTCCTTCTCAATAAGACCACCCAACTCTGGGCTATGGACTCATTAAGAGTACATGACTCAACCTTTATCAATATACCTGTCACGGGAAAGAGACGTGGTGTATCTCTCCTCATATGGGTTTGAGTCTCATTCCCTTAGACAAATCAAGGGTTAGTCTCTCATTAAGCCCTTTTGTCAAAAGACCATCAAGTTCCTCTCGGAGCTCACATTCTCTAAATAGATGACACCATTCGCAATCAGCTATCTCATAACTTCATGTCAAATCTGCGTGTGTCTCTTCTTGCCAGTTTATGTATTGCTACTAGATACACAAAAAGCAAATGTGAGTCACAATGAAGAGAATTATATAGAGCTTCTTGCCCCCACAAAGGTAAGTAAGCCAGAAACATTCTCAACCACTCAATCTCTTGTCCAGCTAAATCTAAAACTATGATCTCATATATATTTCATAGTCGATGTAGCAAACATGACAATTTTGATGATTTTCACAATATAGCACCACCACATAATGTCAAAACAAAACACTAGTGGAGTTATAACATCATCATAATTAGAATGTTATCAACATTTCTCTACATAATGAGATAAAGCACTTTCCTTTTTTCTAGTTTCTTTAACACTTAGAAACATATCAATTTCACTCATATCTTTCATTTCAAAGCGAGAGGAAACAAATTTTTAGTGTCATTTATCATGTGCATGCTAGTGCCAAATATCATCTCATATCCACATAAAGGCACATAACCAATTTAACACATCTTGGCATAAAACATGCATTACATACACAAAATGAAAACTTCAACACAGTTTGGTCACATTCTAATAAAATTTCAAATATGCTTTGTTAAAGCCATATATTGATTTCTTAAGTGAACACAAAATTCTCTTTTCTTGGAACCACATGCTCGCAGGTTGTTCCTCACATCCCTTTCTCTATATCGTCATTTAAACCACAGTTCAACATCCATTGATGCACTGTTGATTTATAATTAAATGCTAAAGCAAATAATAAATGTATATGAAAATCATAATTATTTGAGAATATGCATTAACGAAATCAATTTCATATTTTGTATAAATCCTTTAACCACTAGTCTTGCCTTAAACCTTATAATAGAACCATCAGTTCTAAAATTCCTTTTAGAGATTCACTTACACTTAATGGTTTTGAAACCTCTAGGCAAGTCAACTAGTTCCCAAGTAGGGATACACATAATATATTCCAATTCATTGTCTATAGCATCTTTTGGAAGAAACTAGTATGGGTTGAACTCATAACCTCTTTAAGTGTTTTAAATTCATCTACTATAACTTAAGAACATAAATAAGAGGTACATCATTTTCAATCATATCAACGAGTTCATCCAACAAAGTTGTCTCAAACTTAAGCTCACATCTAGTTTTAGTTATATCTCATTTACTCCTCCTAGACTCGCTAGGTTCAAGCTTGACATTTGAAGTAAATAAAGATAAAGATGCAGACGCAACATATGCATGAATACTATTACGATTTTACTTAAATTAAACATCACTAAGAAGTTCAACATCATGATATTTACACACATTTATATGATGCAAACACATACGCTCACAAGCAATACAATTGTTCTCATCATAATCAACAAGTATAAATACAATCAACCATATTAGATCCAACATCATCTCACTTAAAGGAAAGTACAACCACTTTAGTCAAACACCCCCACATTTCCCATGTGCATGACTAGATAGGCTCTAAGTCATTTCCAAACCATATAAGGGGTTTTGTCTAACTTCTCTCATGTGGTATCTTATTTCCTACAACAGAAGGATCTAAATAGTTTGGTTCTAATCAAGTTGGTTTTACATCTCATATGTATATATCAAGAACAATTATATTCTTCCTATACTACATCTTTGATCTTAGCAAATGCATGCAACTTGGTATATCCAATAGGGGTGGGCACGGGACGGGACGGGACGGGATTGAGCCGGGACGGGACTCGTCCCGCGAAATTTTTACAGGACGGGATTGACACTTTTTTTTCGGGACGGGATCGGGACGGGATGGTGTCTGGACGGGACGGGATCGGGACGGGACGGGCCTTGTCTCGCATATAAAAATAATAAAATATTATATAAATTTGCAAAGTGAAAAATGCTTTCATAATTCATTATTTTGTATAATATGTTGAATACGGTATTCTTCTCAACTATATTATTCAATAATAATATTATTATTATTATTATTATTAATATTATAATACTATTATTAATTCATACAATGATTGTATAATTAATTATAATGTTCAACATATTTGGCTACATTATCTTACTATTTGCCTCTTGGGAAGAATATCATATTTAGCTATTTGCCTCTTGTAACTCTAAATGGGTATAATAATAATAATAATAATAATAATAATAATAATAATAATAATAATAATAATAATAATAATAATAATAATAATAATAATAATAATAATAATAATAATAATAATAATAATAATAATAATAATAATAATAATAATAATCCCACATTATAATTAAAAATAAAATAAAATAATATTACTTATTTTTATTGTTATTATTATAAAATAATTATACTTTACAAGAAAAAAAATATAATATGATATAATAATATAATAATATAATAATAATATTAATAATATTAATAATTTTATTATAAATTAATATTATTATTAAATTATATTATAATACTATATAATAATATTATTATTATTATATATTGAAAATTATTATAATAGTTATAAATAATATTTGCTAAAATAATAATAATATTATTATTATAAACAAATCTTATTATTATTATTATTATTATTATAAATGGAAGATTATGATTATAATTATAATTATAATATTTGCTCAAAATAAGAATACTAATAATATATTATTATTATTCTATAATATTATAATATTATTATTATTATAAAAATTATTATTATTATTATTATTATTATTATTATTATTATTATTATTATTATTATATGCGGGACGGGACGGGATTTGCGGGATCCCACCGGGATCGTCCCGCGTTTCGTCCCGCATAATTTTTGCGGGACGGGATCGGGACGGGATTCGCTATTTTGTCCTAAATCCCACCGGGATCGGGACGGGATCGGGACGGGATCGGGACGGGATCGGGATTTGCGGGATTTGTGCCCACCCCTAATATCCAAAGATCATCAACTTAACGTGATATATATAACACGCACTACAAGAAAAACAGGTTTTGGCAACGGCAAAAGTCGTTGCGAAAAACCCATTGTCGTTGCCATAAAGAGCTATTGCAACGACATTTGTCGTTGCGGGGTCGTTGCTGGTAAGGGCGTAGCGAAAGGCTATCGCAACGACATTGGTCGTTGCGAAAAATAGACTTTTTGCAATGACAAATGTTGTTGCAATACATTTGTCATTGCTAAACACTTATATCTAGGATAATAATTCAAAGGCATGTTTTAGCAACAAAAATGTCGTTGCAAAAGGCATAATTCTTTTGCAACGACATTTCTCGTTGTTATATATACTACATTTTGCAACGAAAATGTTGTTGCTAAAAGTGTATAAAATTTTCGGGTATGTATTGCAATGATCATAGTCGTTGCTATAAATGCTACCTTTTGCAACGACAAAAGTTATTGCTATAGACTCTGTCTTTGGCAACGACTTTTGTGGTTGCAAAAGGTTATACTCCCTCCGTCTCGAAAAACAAGTCGTTTTAGACTAGTTGAGTTGTATCAAAATACATGTCGTTTTAGGTTTTCTAGGTAGGGGGATAGTAATGATTTGTATTAATTTTTGTGTTGTTGACTTTTTAAAAGAGTTTGATTGGTTAAAAAATATAGTGGGTATTTAAAAACAATAAAATTAATAAAAAAAGTTAGTGGAATGATGATGTTGATTGATGGGTGAGTGTTTTATTAAAACTAGTGCACAATGTTAAAACGACTTGTTTTTCGAGACGGAGGGAGTATTAATTATGATAAAATGAAATCTTTTGCAACGACATGTCGTTGCAATAGAGGTGTATTTTACAATAAATAAGATATTTTGCGGCGACTTTGTCACTTTTTTTTCGCAATTCCCTGTTTTACAGTAGTCTTGCAGTTTCATCAAAGCATATTCATTCAGAACATTGTAAGCAAATACACATGTCATCCTTCAAATCAACCATATACATAGATTGTCCAAAGACCTTACAAAATGTATCCGTTTCTAATACATAAATTCATCCATACAAATTATTAGCATGGGGACCAGCTACAAGGATTTTTGATGTTTTCTTAGGAATTGGAAGCAGAGGAACATTTGTAGTTTTTGCGTTCTTTAGAAGCACAAGAGACTTTCTAATAGCTTCCCTAGCTAAGTCTTTGTGTGGCTGTTGAACAGGATAAAAAATCAAGTTATCAACTATTGCTAAATGAAACATTAAAAAAAAAAATTGTGGGTTTTCTTCAAGAACAAACACAAATAGAAAAAGAATTAAGATTTAGGAATAAACTAAACTGGAAAAAGGTCATCAGGAAGCTGAGAGATGTAATCAGTGAATGGTAAACCATAAGAAAATGAGGCATTGCAAAGAGAACCAGCTGACCTGACTACCGAGATGATTGACTAGACTAAGATCAGCTGTAGGGTTCTCAAAGATACCCATTGTAAACTTCACTAGTAATATCCTCTGAACTGCATCATCAATACGAGCATTGGGGTTGAAATTGGTCTTGACAAGGGACTTAAGATTGTCGATGAACTCGGTATGATTAAAGAGAACCACGATCTGTAAAATCACCAATAGAACACAATTTTAAAAACATATTGTGGTGGTAATCTGCATATTAGGCCCGAGGAAAATATGTCCTTACTGCTCAGACGTAACTACTAGAACAATATTTCCCAAAAATGGCAACTAACCATGTCAATGCCAGCTTGAACTCCAGCCAATACTGAGTATGTATAGTTGGCATGAGCTGGTGATGTTATCATATATGTCAAGACCCTGCCAATCTGAGATGACAAAACTCTAATACCCAGTACATGATACAGAAGTTAACACATGTTACCTCTTTTTATTGGTTACATTATAAGAAAACACTTCTTCCTCAGTATTAGTGTTTGCAAGATAAACATATTTTGTTGCTATAACGTAAGCATATAAACATGACAGTGGAAGGGAGAAAGTTTTTGAGATAAATATATTGTCACTATACCTTAAATTTAAGGATGCCTTTCAGAAATTCAGTAACTAAATCATGATTGGCATGCATCTTTACTCCATTCCAACTTGAGTATGAAACCATGGCCTTGGAAACACCTTTGGCTATAGAATCATAGTAGGCTGGCATATGAATGCCAAGCAGCCCATTCCAGTGAATTACAGTATTGTTCTCATTGATCCCATTAGTTGTACCACCATTTCCGACAAAGTGCTTAGCACAAGATGCAAATTTTTCCCTCACACATTCAATATGTGGGGTAAAAAAAAAAGATGAGAAAAGGCCACAAAAAATTAAAAAAATGAAACTATATCGGTTCAAAGAAATCTAACAAACTTCTTTTCTTGCTCTAGTAGTACAAATAGTCAAATACTCACAAAGCTACCATATTTAGCAAAATTAAATTGAGACAGAAAAACATTGCTCTGTGTACTGCAATTTTAATGAACATATTGTCAGTAGTGCATTACTCATGATTCATGAACTGCATAAGCATCTTTCATTTATACCACAGTCTAAAAATAATATGGAAAGATTCGACGTTCATCAAGTCTATTTGAGAGAAAAGCAGGCAGGTTGCCCTAAACCATTTGCAACAATCATTTCACACAAAGAAAGTAACTACTCTACATCCACTAGAAAATTGATGCAAAATACTAATAGATCTTCATCTAAGATATATCAAACACTACTAGCAAAGATATCAGTAATCATATACAAGTTCTTACTTCCCACCAACATAAGGAACTCCCTAGAACGATCAAATTAGCTAAACACGATGAAAGAAAATAAATCAAAAGCAAAATAAGATGACATAGCTAAGAAGAATAAGAGAAATACTTGATCTTCTATAGCGGAAATAGTCTCAAAGCTTCTAATTGCAATCCCTTATCATTCAACTGATAAGCCCTTTTTCCCAAAAAAAAACCCAATCTGAGTTTTCAGCCCCTTAGTGCACAACGAAACCCCTTGTTCATACTCAATTCTCAGTATTTAACCCCCCTTAAAATAATCCAAAAACAAATTAAATAAATACTCGGAAAAATGAAAGGTTGAGCTTTACCTAGCTCTGCCACGACTCGTGAAGGGTCTCCCACGAGTCGTGAGACTTCTCAGCAGCTCACAAAATAGCCAGATACACTTGTCACGACTCGTGAAGGTCTCCCACGAGTCGTGGGACGTCACTTGAGCTCCATAGAGTGATTCACTTGATATACTTGCTTCATGGGCCATCTCTTTTGCTTGTCTTTCAATCCCCTTCCATTAGATGCATGAAATTCAGCTTGAATCACCGACCCATACCTACAAAACACGAACAACACTTGTGTAGATATTTGAATATCAAATAATACAGAAAACACATAAAAAGACAATTAAACTACTCTAAAATGATGCATGAAACTAAACTAAATGCACATGAAAAATATGCAAAACTAGATGTTATAACCAATCTTTTCACCAAACCACCAGGGAGAGGGAGTCTACACTGGCCAAGAGGTAAAAGCCTTACGTGTTATAGATTTGAGAAATGGTTAACACAAGTGATAGATTTGAAGAAACCATATTTAGCAGTTGCTCTTCTTGATCCAGGAAGATACTATTGAAAATAAATGCACTTGAAATGTCATAGATTTAAGAAATGGTTAACACATGAAGCATGATCTGTCTTAAGACTAGCATACTCATATATAGCTTTGTATGGTATAACCACAAAGAAAAGAAAACCCAATAGGATTCCATTTAATCTAAAGAGGCAACCAAGGCTTAGAAAGACATGATACATCACACAATCACACCTTGATAACCATTATAATATAAATATTCATTTAAATAGCCCCACTTTGATCCTAAAGAAAAGGAAACAACTTGGTGCTGAAGTTGGTAAAAGCTTGATCCTAAAGCAAGGTTAAAAGGATTTACTCAAAATTCAATCTAAGCAAACGGAATACCAAAAAAAACTACAACTATAAGAAGAAAGATTCCACATTAGGTGAAGCCAATTATAGTTAAAAAATCTAAGGCAAGAAAATAAAATCATATACGACCAATGGATAACGGTAAGAAAACAAAGTATATGTGAGCAAAGCATTACCAAGTTGTCTACGACACAACAATGTTGTGTACCATATAATTCACAACTTACACCGTAAACGGTTTCTTTTGCCTAATAAGAGTGGCTTTAGAGCTTTTTTTTAATTATGTTGTTGGAAAAAGATTTTTAATAAGATTTTAAGTGTCGCGAAGTAGTGGGATATTATTGTGATTAGAAAAAAAAAAGGCTTAATTTACTTTTGAGTTTCCACAGGCTAAAATTTTGAAGCTAGACCAGGAATATCCTTTAATTGCTTTTCTAATCCATAAATCTGAACTTGGATGAGACATATTATCTTTTACCATCATGAGGCTTCACTTGGAATGATGACTAAGGATAGAGAGGTTTCTAGTCAAGCCCAAAGCTGTTAAAAAAAGGAAGGGTAATGTACCCTGTTTCATACAGAATAAAAACTTTCAAAGTTCAATAGTGTTTACAGCAATTAGAATGACATAGGATTCTAGCAAAATCATTGCCACATAATCTCTACAAGAAAGGGCAGGAACTCAAAGATTCAAGAAAAGAAACCACCACATGAGATAGGAAAGATAGGCAACTAAAAACAACATCACCATGGTCTACACACATGTTAACCAGAGCAAATTGAGTTGGAATAACCTACTTGCAGAATTTATATTATCGTTGTAATTGGTCTAAATTCTGGTTCCTACTCATCAAAACATAAATTATGTCAAAAAATTCACTGCCTAATATCACACGAGCCTAAATTTTGCAAAATCCCAAAAAACCTATAATTCTATCTATTCCAAACATAAATTTGCAAAATCTATCAAAAACCCTAAAATCAAAAATCTATCAAAAACCCTAAAATTGGAGTTGAAGAAATCCCAAATCGACGCAAAACATTGAAGAACAATTATATATTGAAACTTACAAGCGTTCCAGGAGAGATGTCGGCGACTCAGGGGTTGCAGGGGTTTCGACAGCAACTAGCGACTCAGGCGAAGGAGAAGACGAGCAGGAGATTCGCGCGCACAGGAAAAGAAACCTGCAGGTCGCACGCACGAAGCTGCCGGTGAAAACCTAGATCTGAACCAAAGAACCCTAAAACTAGATCTGAAGCATCAATGGAGGAGAACTAACCATTGTTGGCTCTTGGAGTGTTTATGGAGTAGATTGAGTAGTCGTCGTTGCAGGGTTTAGCCACCGACGACGGGTGGAGAAGGAGAGGGAGAGTGTTGCTAGAGGTGGCGTCTGCACAGTGTCGGAGTCGGGAAGAGATATACCGGCCTCTATCTTCGATTTGGGGTCGAGATTCGAGGGATCTAAGAGAGAGGAAGAGAACAAGGATGGAGAAAGATTGAGTGAGAGTAAAAGAGGCAATAGTGGAAGATTGACAGAGGGAGGTAGAGAAAGAGGGACGAGAGAGATCTCATCTCGAGTGTGAGAGAGGTCAGCCGAGGAGGAGAAGTTAAGGATGAACGGGAAAGAGGAGAGGTTGAGGTGGCGGTGGCAGTGGCGGTAGTGGTGGTGGTGGATGCGGCGGCGATGGCGGTAGCAATGGTGGTGACGACATACAGGCGAGGGTGAGACAGAGAGTTGGGAGAAATTTTCCAAGTATGCAAGTCTGGAGGATTAGCTCTAGTTTTTTCCTTTTCAAATGATTTTTTATAACTTTTTTTAATGAAAATATTTTTGTGTTTCCTTGTAAAATTTTTGGTTTATGTATGGAAACAATTTTTTCTTGCCATATTGTTACTTGATTTTTAACAACAAAAATTGTTGTTGCAAAAGATAACCTTTATCTGTGTAAATTCTATTGTAACAATAATGTTGTTGCTAAAGATATAATCCAAATTTTCAACTTACCCGCCAACACTTGGACGAGCGCCAAATGAAAGTTTTTATTATTGCAACAACCTTTTGCAACGACAATTTTTAGTCGTTGCAAAAGGCATATCTTTTGCAACGAAAATAAAATGTCGTTGCCAAAAGTCGTTGCGATACACTGTTTTTCTTGTAGTGACCTTTACCACACTTGCTTTTAGAGTTTAACAAATTAACTCAAACAATCTAGTGGTCCTCTCAATTACGGATTGAAAGGTATTTAGCAAGTTTAACATTTATGCATATATCACCATAATTTTGATCAACAACCAATTTGGAGGTTAGGAGCAATTATGGAGTTCTCTCAAAGAAACTTCCTATATATGTCCTAGTGTTATGTCAAAGATCAACATTCATAAAGATGCCATAAAGCAACATTCTTTCAAGACAAACTGAAAGTCATATCATGATCATCATTTAATAACACAAATGCACATGAGATCAATCAACATATATGCATTTTTATATAGTTAAAACTAACAATTCAAGCAAGAATTGCTCACCAAGCTTAACTCACAAAATAGGCCGACACGAGTGTTCTCGGTAGGAGGAGATCATTCGTATGACCAAAGTGACGACTCAACTGGTTCATCATCACTCCTGGGCTTCTTTACCTCAGGCCTCTAGCAACTATAGCAAATGATTTTTGCTACCAACATCCCATTGCCTTTCCTCATACAACCACATCATGAAACCGCACAAGTTATTACTAGAATTTATACAATTAGACCACAAAAAATTTCACACGCAATAATCCACCAAAAATTTCACATGTACGGTTATGATGGAATTTACAAGGTAATTAAGGCAGTGTTGAAGATAGCATACATATATGTAGTCTAGAGATATCGTCACAACTCACGATCTAATAGACCGAGTCAACTAATCAAGTAATGATCCTCGTATCTCAAAGCAATAATCCGATCAACTAAAGAACGGAATAGATGATGAGCCATATATAAGCTCAAACTCTCAAAGCCCACAAAGATATAGACGATGGATCAATTCACACATGATTATTAATTAATATATACTCAAAACAAGGTTAATTAATTAACTCATGTCGAACCTGTACGAGGAGTGCCTCACGCCCTCACCCCACTATGCCATTATTGTTACAACAATGGATGACTTGAACTACTGTGTTTGTCCCCTCTTATATCCAACTGTGAACCAGCAAAGATGTTGAGCCCGAAATTGAACGCTTCTATCAGGCGCCATATGATATATGGCTGCGGTGTAGCATCCAACTAGATCAAAACTTCAGATTTCCTACTTTTTCTTGAATTTGGAGGGGCTTAAAGGTGGATCCGGTGATGCAACCAAGGCGTTGGTGACAGTAGAAGAAATCAAGAGCACAGCCACCGCTCATCTCGCCGTCGATCGAATTCCCTTCTTCTTTGCTTTGCTTTCTTCGGCATAATCGATTCGGGAGCCAGATTGAATCTGCATATCAAATCAACAACCAAGGAAACAAACTACCGGTGATCGTGGTGTTCTATTTCTCTGCTGAGCATAAACTAATTAGTGTTATACGCATGACCAGGCCCGGCCCTGAGCAAGTGCAAGGTGGGCGACTGCCCAGGACCTCGGATTTCATGGGGCATCGTTTTAGTAATTTTAGTATATAATAAATGTTTTTAAGATAAATCGAAAATTCATCTTGGCATAATGGTTTATATAGCAGAGGAGAATAAGCGTGCATGATCTCTTCATCTGTAGTTCTAATCCCACCACCACTTTTCTAATTTTTGCCCATTTTACCTCCCTTTCTTTCACTTCATCAATATTCAAGGGGATTTAATAGGGTTGGGCGGTGGTAGGAAAATTACTATACCAACCGAACATTGGTACCAAGAAGTCGGTAACCGACTGAATCGGTAACCGTAATCTCGGTACCAGGGCTAGTCGGTACGGTACACGGTATGGGCAATCCAAATACCGTGGTACCGTCGGTATCGAATATATATTTATTTATTTATTAAAAAAAATTAAATATTGTGTAGGCCTGAATATATATATATATTTTTAAAAAAATTAAATATTGGTACCATTGGTACCGATGGTACCACAGTGTATAAAACGCAAATTTAGGCATGAAAATAGTGTCTTCGGTTACCACGGTACCGACATTCGATAACTGATAGTTTCGGAACCAATAGTTTCGGTAACCGAGACTAGTCGGTTGGTACGTGGTACAAAAAATCCCATACCGAGTGGTATCGGTATGGTACGTGGTAATCGAAAATTTACCATGGTACCGTACCGTGCCAGCTCTAGGGATTTAAATGGAAGTGTTTTTTTCCAATGACCTCATTAATTAGATCACCGTAATTTTTTCAAACAAGTTTTAACAGTACATAATTTTTTTTATAGCCATGAATATTTAACTGCTAATTAATCACTTTAAAAAAAATGATATTTGTTGTGAGCTGAATCTGCCATGTTTTAGAGTAACTTTTATATCGATTTCTGCATGCATTTCATGCATATTGGGTTAGAATACTATAGAATCTGTGTAGTTTACACTTATTTGCAATACATGGAGGTCTACACAAGTTTTGGTTATATTTCGCAGAAATCGGACGCACTTTGGAGCTTAAAGGAAACTCATGGAGAGGCTAAAAATGGTGCTGGAGAAAACGCCATTTTTCACCATTTTTCGTTCTGAATCAAGCTTTGAAGTCTTCATGAGAGTTGTAGCCCTCGGAAAGAGCTTTCCAACGCATGGTCATATGCGTCAATCCGACGAACGAGGACTCGGAAAAGTGCGTTTCAAGAACAGAGCAGAAAGCTGAGAGATTTACTCGATATCGAGTACTTTTACTCGATATCGACCAAAACTGTCCGAGGAGTGCCTGGTCGAGGAGGAGCTGGTCGAGAAGCCGAAGACGAAGACATGCCGGGTTACACTCTACTCGAGATCGAGGACCTTTCTCGATATCGAGGAACCCGGAAGCCGGCACCCGAGCCATGTCGAAGAGAAGCTGCTCGACGTCACCAGGCCAAACCATGATCGATCACCTTTACTCGAGATCGAGTAAGATGCTCGAGATCGAGGAAATTTGTGAGCCACTTCCGAGCATGTCGAGTACCAGTTACCCGAGACGCCGAGCCGAGCGAAGTCGATGACCGACGTTACTCGAGATCGAGTAAACCTACTCGAGATCAAGAAGATCTGTCCGGAAGCCGCGTACGCGGTTTAAGCTGTTCTACTCGGATTGGGAGTCCTTGGATCCGATTCTATCCAATTTTGGCCGAGATCTATCAACAACTATCAAGTTCTATCTATGGAGAAGACCTATCAACACATGGAAGATATTCTACCTATTTTAGATTTATTTCCCTTTTAGATTAAATTCCTTAATTGCATTTATTTATCTTAAAGCCTTTAGATATAGATTTAGATAAAGATAGAGATATTCTATCCTTGAATAGCAAGGAATAGGAGGCTATAAATAAAGCCTTAGGGGTTGGTTTTTCATCATTCAATTTCAGTAGGAGAAGTAAAGGTAGAGAGAGAGAGAGAGTGAGTGGCCAAGAGGAGTTTGTGAAGCGAGAGCGGAATTGGCCTCCTTTGGTTGTAAGCTCTATTTTATTTCATTAATGCAAGTTTATTTCCTTTTATTATTGATGTCTTTAATTATGATGAAGCACGAGTAGTCCACCCACTTCTAGGGTTGGGGCGAGCCCGACGATAGCCATGCATAATTGAGGTAAAGATCCGACTTTTATCAAGTTTTGAGCATCTACTACTTGTTTATGTGTTTATTACCCATCTAATGGAGGTCCATGATAACAACTTGGATTGTAAACATAAAATCAGTAGAGACAATTAGGGTTTCTTGAAAGAGTTGTCTAATTGTTGGAAAAGGCGAAAGCTTAGTCCTTTGATGCGAATTACATGATTATCTGTTTTATTTCTGCCTTACGCATGCTTGGTTATCGTTGTTGCAAACCCCAATCTTGGAAGTCCTTTTTATACAGTTTAATTCAAAATCCCCAAAGCCTTTGCATTTATTTTCTTTCGTTTTATTCTCTGCTCTCCTCGAGATCGAATTGCACTACTCGATCTCGACTACGGATCTTCGACCCAGGTCGCTGTAGCTTCTGTGTGCAGGTACTCGACCAAGACAAGCCGACATCGACGAGGACTTTACTCGATCTCGAGTAACCCTTTGTCGAGATCGAGTAGCTTTTGCCGAGGGCCTGTGCTTGCTGCTGCGCTGTGTTCGACTGTCCGATCTTCTGTCGAGTTGCTGTACTCGAGATCTAGGACCCCTGTTGTCGACCACTTCTGTGAGATTTCTCCGCTGCCTAGGATCCGATGACACGCTTCCTCGTGGATCGATCCTGACTTCTCGCTGCTGCATCAGGAGGAGGTCTTGTAATTATTTGCGTGGGCAGAATCTGGTTTGATTTATTTTGTTATATTTCATACTCGATTTCCTTCCTACAACAAATTGGCGCCGTTGCCGGGGAAGCTATCATTCACGCCTTAGGTAGTCAGATCTCACTTTTCTTTTGAGTTACTTAGCAGGTATATGCGATGTTCTGGAATGCAAGACGCATATGATATGGAGGCTAAGATAGCGGAGCTTCGCCAACGGATAGCAGAGATAGACAGAGAGAGGGCGGAATTAAAACGTAACGCGGATGCCGATGCCGCCAAGACCCGCCGGATCAGGGAGCTATTGGATGTTTGGCGTAGAAGGGACAATGTCTCCTTCTATGAGCCAGTCGACAACGACTACCTGGACTCGACATATACACATTCTGGAGGAACTGATCCAGAAACACCAGCCGAAATCATCTGTACCACAGAAATCCAAGTATGTCCTCCCTCTATTTCAATATCTACTTCGCTATCTATCTTTAAAGAATCTTCTGAAGGATCCCAAGAAGACGAAGAGCTACCAATGCAAAATCCGGATGTCGTTGCCCATGGTGTTTCAAAGTCGCTTTTACCTTACAAGGTGAAGGCCATCCCTGACGATTTTGGGCAACCGATGTTCGTGTTCAAGTATGGGGTCCTCGCAAAGTGGCATGAAGCTCCACAAGATGAGGGGGAAATATCTCTTCCCACTCCACCATTTTGTTGTGGTGGAGATGTGCATACAAATCAACCAATGAAGCGGAAGAGGTATGATGATGAGGTATGTATAGTTTCTTTATATCTTCCTTTATGCATGCCAGCTGGAGCCCAGGAAGATGAATGGGTGAAGTCATGGAGCATTCACTCAGGGAGATTTAAGCTTCTTCACATGATGCCCCCGGATGACATTCCACGCTTCCCACCACCAGAGGAACCACCAGATCCACCTATACCTCCTGACAAAGATGAGCCAGGCTAATGCTTAATGGAGAAGTCGGTCTAGCGACTATAAAATCTAGAGCTTGTACATAGACATTTACCTTTTGAGACTTTGTTGCTTTTGTTTGTTTTTGGTTTTGATCACTTTTAGTTTTTCTATTGTGGGTATATGTCTTCTACACTTTTCAGGTCCATGGATAGAAGCAAGCTATGTTCAGACTCGGCCAGGCATTCTTTTATTCAATATTTGGGAGGCCCTGTACACCTGCCTAGTGAGTTTCTTTCTTTACCCTTGTTTTTTATATACAGTGAGGACACTGTAATATTTAAGTATGGGGTGGGGGAAGGGCTTACTTTATGCATATTTGCCATATTTGACATTATGTGTGCATATTTAGAGGTTTATTTCTTGAATTGCTGCTACATGGCTATTTTGGAATGCATTGTTGATTTATGTGTTTATATGCATGTTTTCCGAAAGTTTGAGAAAAATGACCCCCATTGAAAATTTTGATAAATGTCATAGAAGCTTTATATTAAACTCGACGATGCAAAATTGGATTCATTAGAGATATAGCATGAAATTGCCTAGTAAAGGGAAGTCACAATGAAGTGCATATTTTCTTGAAAACCATAAAAGGAGGTAAAATTTGAAGTTGCTTTTGACATATTGCATGATAAGAGGATGGAGGACTTTATATTTCCATATATAATGCTCATGTGTTTATATCCTAGCCATACCTATGCTTATGCATCACAAAAGCCATATTATGCCTTATTTCATATATTGCTCCACATGATCTAAATATTGTCATTCTTTACCTTATTTCCTATCCGGGGATTATGTTGAGAATGATGTTACATTATGGAGATTATTATATGGTTGTTGTGTTATTATCATTATTGGAGTTTGGCAGGAAAATTTTAAAAAAATATATGGAAAATTTAATGAGTGAGAAAAAATCCAATCACCTCAGGAGATAAAGGTAGATTGACCCTGCTTGCTAAGATAATAGTTTGGCGAGATGGGACACATTGTGAGGAGTCCAAAGCACTAAGTATCCGGGGCCATTCATGACACCCATGTTTGCGACTCGCGAGAAGGCAGTGCTGAGGTTAGAGAGGTAAAAGCATCATTATTGAGAAAAAGCATTATGAAAGGTGATGAATCTTATGAGAAAGGAGTGTGGTATGAAAAGTTTGGAAATACTCCATTTTCCCGGATCATTAGCACCACATTACGAGAAATTGCCCACCTTTAGCCTTTTACCAATCCACTCCTTATTGAGCCTAAATTAAAGTCCTCTTGATTATTAATGCTTTGTCACATGAATTGTTTTTGCATAGCCCTCCTTTTGTGAGTAGATGTTGCTTTTGTATTGCACATGCATGAATTTGTGACACTAGTACCTTTTCGATGATGGTAATTGATTGCAGGGTTATATGAGAATGAATCTGATATGTTGAGAGTTTTGATTTCTTCCCCTGAATGACAATTAAAAGTATTGCTTGAGGACAAGCAAGCTTAAGTATGGGGTGTTTGTTGTGAGCTGAATCTGCCATGTTTTACAGTAACTTTTATATCGATTTCTGCATGTATTTCATGCATATTGGGTTAGAATAATACAGAATCTGTGTAGTTTACACTTATTTGCAATACATGGAGGTCTACACAAGTTTTGGTTATATTTCGCAGAAATTGGACGCACTTTGGAGCTTAAAGGAAACTCATGGAGAGGCTAAAAATGGTGCAGCTGGAGAAAACGCTATTTTTCACCATTCTTTGTTCTGAATCAAGCTTTGATGTCTTCATGAGAGTTGTAGCCCTCAGAAAGAGCTTTCCAACGCATGGTCATATGCGTCAATCCCATGAACGAGGACTCGGGAAAGTGCGTTTCAAGAACAGAGCAGAAAGCTGAGAGATTTACTCGATATCGACCAAAAATGTCCGAGGAGTGCCTGGTCGAGGAGGAGCTGATCGAGAAGCCGAAGACGAAGACATGACGGGTTACACTCTACTCGAGATCAAGGACCTTTCTCGATATCGAGGAACCCGGAAGCCGGCACCCGAGCCATGTCGAAGAGAAGCTGCTCGACGTCACCAGGCCAAACCATGATCGATCACCTTTACTCGAGATCGAGTAAGATGCTCGAGATCGAGGAAATTTGTGAGCCACTTCCGAGCATGTCGAGTACCAGTTACCCGAGACGCCGAGCCGAGCGAAGTCGATGACCGACGTTACTCGAGATCGAGTAAACCTAATCGAGATCGAGGAGATCTGTCCGGAAGCCGCGTACGCGGTTTAAGCTGTTCTACTCGGATTGGGAGTCCTTAGATCCGATTCTATCCAATTTTGGCCGAGATCTATCAACAACTATCAAGTTCTATCTATGGAGAAGACCTATCAACACATGGAAGATATCCTACCTATTTTAGATTTATTTCCCTTTTAGATTAAATTCTTTAATTGCATTTATTTATCTTAAAACCTTTAGATATAGATTTAGATAAAGATAGAGATCTTCTATCCTTGAATAGCAAGGAATAGGAGGCTATAAATAAAGCCTTAGGGGCTGGTTTTTCATCATTCAATTTCAGTAGGAGAAGTAGTAGTAGAGAGAGAGAGAGAGTGAGTGGCCAAGAGGAGTTTGTGAAGCGAGAGCGGAATTGGCCTCCTTTGGTTGTAAGCTCTATTTTATTTCATTAATGCAAGTTTATTTTCTTTTATTATTGATGTCTTTAATTATGATGAAGCGCGAGTAGTCCACCCACTTCTAGGGTTGGGGCGAGCCCGACGATAGCCATGCATAATTGAGGTAAAGATCCTACTTTTATCAAGTTTTGAGCATCTACTACTTGTTTATGTGTTTATTACCCATCTAATGGAGGTCCATGATAACAACTTGGATTGTAAACATAAAATCAGTAGAGACAATTAGGGTTTCTTGAAAGAGTTGTCTAATTGTTGGAAAAGGCGAAAGCTTAGTCCTTTGATGCGAATTACATGATTATCTGTTTTATTTCTGCCTTATGCATGCTTGGTTATCGTTGTTGCAAACCCCAATCTTGGAAGTCCTTTTTATACAGTTTAATTCGAAATCCCCAAAGCCTTTGCATTTATTTTCTTTCTTTTTATTCTCTGCTCTCCTCGAGATCGAATTGCACTACTCGATCTCGACTACTGATCTTCGACCCAGGTCGCTGTAGCTTTAATGTGCAGGTACTCGACTAAGACAAGCCGACATCGACGAGGACTTTACTCGATCTCGAGTAACCCTTTGTCGAGATCGTGTAGCTTTTGCCGAGAGCCTCTGCTTGTGTTCGACTGTCCGATCTTCTGTCGTGTTGCTGTACTCGAGATCTAGGACCCCTGTTGTCGACCACTTCTGTGAGATTTCTCCACTGCCTAGGATCCACTGACACGCTTCCTCGTGGATCGATCCTTACTTCCCGCTGCTACATCAGGAAGAGGTCTTGTAATTATTTGCGTGGGCAGAATCTGGTTTGATTTATTTTGTTATATTTCATACTCGATTTCCTCCTACAACAATATTTTATATAACTTTTAGATCTTTAAAATGAGTGTGGAAAAGTCAAACGAAAAATGTGGATGAAAAAATCAAACCACATGTATTTTAAATCAAGAAATAGTTTGTAAATCAAGAATGGTGCATTAACCCTTTAACTTTTGTTGGTCGAACACTAACCCTTAATTTATTGAAAAGAAAAATTACATATAGTTTATCTTTAGTTTTATTAAAATTATTTCATTATGGAGCATTTTTTATTTTAATATATTCGTTATAATATATAATTTAACTGAATAATTTGGGAATTTTTTAACTGCATGTTATATGGAATTAGAATATTATAAAGAAAAAATTAGTGAATTGTATAAAAATAATTGCAACATTTTTAAATGTCCAGTAACTAAGTTATTTTTAATATTAATTTTATAGATCATAAGATTGATAATTATGCAATAGAAATCATAATACATAACCATCCAAACAAATCCTTAGTACTATAGATTAGAGAACTTTAATTTAAAAAACAAATGGTTTTCTCAAAAGTATCATATTTTAAGGGAAATTTTGTAATATACTCTGATGTTAATAACAATTATAAAAAAAATTAAATATAAGAGATAATTAAATTAATTTTTTTACATAAAATTTATCATTAATCAATTTATGAACCGGGCCTCAAAAAATGATTGGACGACCATGCGCATGAGACCAAGCCCCAACCCATGTCTTCATCCACGTTCTCCTGAACGAGCGTTCAGCAAGCGCGCAACTATCGATTTCGACAGTGTCGGAGAAGATCAACCACTCAATTGTTGAACTCTGCGAGCCTCTATGAAAGACGGGTCCAATGCCGACGAATAGCCCTAGATATAAGCCGCTCATTGGGAAAGAGGATCCGGGTGCAAAGCTAGCAGTTTTCGTCCTCCTTTCGATCTCACTCTCCTGCAGCTACCATCAATCGCCAATTAGGGTTGGCGATAGACGTAGGACGATGGCCAGCCAGAATCCTCAGATCCGTCCATCTCCATGCCAAAAAAACCGATCAACATCGGCCTCAACTTCCGCCATGATCGGAGGTTAGGCACTAGGGTTTCGACTTCCTGTTAACTCCTCTGCCGCACACCTGACTCATCCAAAATTGCAAGAAGATGGGCAATCGATTAATTCAATCAGTAAATACTAACATCAAATCGCTTCTAAAGTGTTAGTAAAAACCATCAATTGATTTCTAAAATTGATCAAGCTTATTGAAAATCAAAGTAGAAAACTCATCTGAAAACATGAAATGTTGTGGCGTGGTATATATCCAAACCCACGGCCTTAGAAGCGATTTCGCCCCAACCACGGTGCAAGTCGACTTCAAGCATCGCCCCCAAGGTTACACAGCACCTCCGATCGCGTGCACTCGCCGAAGGAAGTTTGGAATCATTCCAGGAACTCAGAAACTTTTCTCAGAGAGGAAGAAGAAGAGAAGGGAAACACGCGTTACTTCTTGAAACCCTAAAAACCTGTTTTAGAACGTTTGTTAGACCCCCACTCTCCCCATCCTGCTTATTTGGGAAAATCCTCAAAAACAGTTAAATATATTTTTTCCTCTTTTTGTTTTTAACATGGATAAAATAGCAGAGAATAAAACCCTTGAGAAATTTTGGTGAAATATCACCTTTTGCTAATTCAATTAGGTTATTATCACCCTAAGAAAATCAATTGGCCGCAATAAAACCTTGTAAAAAAAAATTAGCCTCCTAACATGTTCGCTCTATCTCACGCTCTTCTTCTTGTTGCTCGCACCTTCGAATGTCGTCGTCTCCACCTTACTCCTCATTTGTCGCTCACCTCTCTCGCTCAGTACTCCTTCCTTTCCATCGTCAATTTCTCAGATCCAAATTAGGGGGGCCTGAATTTCTCATCATCGAAGGCAGCACTCTCCTTCCTCTGTCGTACTTCCTCCGTCGCCGCCTCTGGCTGAGCCGATCTGTGGCGCTCTCGCGCGCCTTCGCCGCCTCGTGTCTTCTATATCTGTTCAGATCTCGACTCCCATGGTTTTCGCCTTCCTTTCTCTCCTCAGATCTATGAAATCGGCGTTGCAGAGATGGTGATCGGAGAATCGCAATCCCTTCATACTTGTTTCTGACTTTTCGCCTCTAATGGATTGAATTAGGGTTTGCTTTTGACTTTTTTAGGCTGTTGATTGCTTATTTTATTTTTGTTCTTCGTGCCTTGTGCTTTCTGATTTTGGAATTTTGCATTCGAACTTGCCTTTTTGCTGCTCAATTTTCCTTTTCTGGCATAGGTGTTTGCTGCTCTTTCCAAGTTTTTGTTACTTCTTGTGGGTCGTTCAAAGTGGTTCTTCTGATTTTTTGTTGTTGGAACTTGTTGCTCGTTGTTGCCATTGTGATACTTGTGCATGAATTTTGCTCATGGATTAAAAAAAAAACAAGAGAGATAGTGTTTCAAACATGGAATTTTAAATTTTAATCATTACAAATTTGATTCCCCATTCCATATTTAACAGTATGTAGAAGGAATAATTGCTCATTTCAACAGGATACCAAATACTACCAAGTATCAGTCATCGTGTGGAATCGGGTTGTGTCATTCCTAATTCCAACACGTGAATCTTGTTTCTGGTGTACTTTGGGTCTAATACATGTCTTATTTTTGTTGTTGAACTAGGGAGCTGAGCTTCTTGTTGTTTGAAATGAGAAAAATCTAAGCAGATAATCTTTTGTTGAAAGTCTTGCAATTGAGTTGTTTGGCACACGAGTTGGAGGTGTTTTTCTCTGGGGGTGGCTACTGGTTTGGGTATTGTTCTTGTTGAGTACGGATGTGGCTGTTTCAGATTCCAATTACTTGATAGGCCTTGGGAGCCACGACATTACAGGGCCAGCTGCGGATGTTAACATGATGGGGTATGCTAACATGGAGAGGTTGCATCTGGAGTTCACTTTAGGCTGCGATCTCGTGTGTTTATTGTGGCTGAACCCAGGGTAAGCGGGTGCTTTTCGTGAACCTTGATGCTTGCATGGCTTCACAAATAGTGACCATCAAGGTTTTGGAGAGGCTAAAAGCCAGGTGATTTTTTATTTGAATTTTGAAGTAATGCTCTTTTTCTTCTTTTCATAGTTGCTTGGAATTGTTTACCCTATTCATATAATAGATCTCAATGTGTAATATCTTTCATTTGCATCTGGGTCAGAGATTTTATTACAAGTCATAAATAGGGTTATAGATCCCAAATAATATCTAAGCTAACTGAACTGAACTGACTGGTTTGAACTGCATTTGTTTTGCATTCAATTGTTTACATATTCTTTTCTCTTACTATATATACTATACTGCACATCTTATTTTATTATGTTATATGTCATCTCCTTGAACATTGTTAGTGTTTTTTCACCAATATTTGTAAAATATTGTAGAAATTAAGTTATTTTATAACTTCCATATTTAGTTAGCTATGCAGAGCAGCTTGTCTCTTTGGGACAGAGTGTGAATATGCACCAGAGATGTGTCCTTCCCCGGTCCTAAGATGTTAAGCTAACTGAATGAAAACAAGTATGATATATATGTAATGGTTTGTTCATAAATGCAGGCTCCAAGAAGGAACTGTTGCAGGGTTTTACCAACAAGAAAGGAGGACACATTGGAGATTGATGTAGGTGTTTGTAGACAAGGTGATGTCATAGAGCCAACAGGTCCAAGATGGAGCTAGGTATTATAATTATAAAAACTGGAAACTTGCTTGGTTTAATATCTAGCTAACTATTATTGTCAAGAAACACACATATATTAATATTTCCTTCTTCTTTTTTCGTGTGTTATGCACTTATGTCCTAAGGCAAGGAAGAGAAAGGACAAGAGATAGATCGAGAGAGATTTCTTGGCGATTTCTAACCCTATTCTCTTCTTGCTTTCGTATTTGTTTGGTGTAAAGGAAAGTAGGAAACAATCACTAAGAGTGAACTATTGATTCCACCTCTGTGATGCTCTTTTACTCTTTTCAAAAAAGAAAGCAAATTGATAATTGAATTCGTTCACATTTTGTTGGTGATAGGATTCGATCAAGATGCAATCGTTGATTTAGATTGGCTCTCGTTTGGAGATAATTGAATTATATTTCATTATAAATGTAGCATCAAAGTATTTCGTTGTGTTATGATCTCATATCAGTCCGTTAATATAACAAAATTCACAATATATTAAACTAATAAAAGTATTTCATCAATGAATAAAAGTCATCAATAAAATATGTCATCAATCAAGTTTAATCACATTTTACGCTCTTGTGTCATCACTAGAATAAAAATGTAATGAAAATATCACCACAAATGATTGCATCAATGAAGTGTAATCACAAACGTGTCATCAGTGAATAAAAATAGAATCGATGAAAATATATCAATATACAATTGATTAAATTAAAAAAAAGTGGCAACAAACGATTTGATTAAAAAAATGGCATCAAATAATTACATTAGAAAAAATGGCATCAAAACACTGCTTTTAAAAAGTTGCATCACATTAAAGAAAAAAATGTCATCAAAACATTACCTTGAAAAAATATGGCATCATAGTAAAAATATCATCAAAAAATTGCCATAAAAAAAGTGTAATCAGTAGTCAACGGTAAAAAAAAAGGCATCAATGGTCAATGTGGGATCACAGTAAACAAAAAAATGTCATCAAGGTTTGAAAAAAGTGGCATTAAAAAAGTGTCATCAATCAATTTTATTAGAAAAGTGACATCAAAACAAAAATAAAATGTAATAAAAAATGGCATCAAAGCGGCAAAAAATGGCATCATGTAAAAAATGGCATAAAAAAAAGTGGCATCATTGGTAAAAAAAAAATCTGAAAGAGCCGGTCAACGGTCAAACAGATAGTCAATTTGTGAAGGGTGCTAAGTTGGTTAATTAATTTTGTTTGGGTGCTAGTTAGCTTATTAGATATTCATAATATGCTAGTTGCCAAAATAACCCAAAACCCTTTTATAAACCTTTATTTAAGTATTATTCCCATCTAGAAATTTACATATATTATGATACTAATTCTTGGACCTTCACTATATTAATCAATCTTTCATCTTTGATTACTTTTCACTCTGTTTTGCTATTCAATTTCGATGTCTATTTTAAGTTGGTGGATTGATTTTTTTTGGCGGGTTTACAAAAATGTCCAAAAAAATTGCTCTAATTAGAGAAGTGTCCACAAATTTGAAAAAATTGGTGGAGTGTCCATCCCCCTTGCCCCCAGCCCCCACCTCAGTGCCCCCAGGCCCCCCCTCGCATGTCTAGTGGTTTTTTTTTAAAAAATAAAAATTTACATGTCAGCACTTTCAGATATGCAACTATAACCCGATGTTATGCAAATATAATATTATGATATGCAAATATAATATTATGTTATGCAAGCTTAAACAACCTTATGGGAAGAATATGCACATGCAATTGTATTTTAAAATTTCATTAATATATCTTATTTGCAAATAAGCACATCGCTCTACCATTGATTGACCTAAGAGGCTTTAAAATTGCATTAATGTCAACGGCGATGGTGCTGACACCGACATTCCTGACACCGTTGACACTGACAATGTTGACATTGCTGCAACTACTGACATCGGAGATGTCGCACCAGCCGACATCAATGCTGCCGAAGCTGTTGACGCGGACGTTAGGGATGTTTTTTTCGTGTCAACGCTTCTTTTTTTCGTGTTAGCACTGACACTGACATTGTCGACGCCGACATTCGAGATGCTGATGCTACTGACGCTGACATCGAAGATGTCGGTTGACACCGACATCGGATATGTTGTTGCCACCAACATTCTTGACACCATTGACACTGGCATCAGAGATGCTGACGCCGACGTCAAAAATGCTTTTTTCCGTGTCAGCAGCACTGACGTTGACATTGCTGATACCGACATTGATGCTAACGTTGCTGATGTCAGCATCAAAGATGCTGACAGCCTCATACTGCTAACGTTGATATCGGAGATGCTGACACTGATGTTGATGTTGCTGACGTCAACATCGAAGATGTTGACACTGCTGACGCTGACATCGGAGATGTCCGCTGACGCCGACATCGATGTTGCGGACGCTGTTGATGCCGACGTCGATGATGCTTTTTTTTTGTGTCAACACTTTTGCACATCAACGGCTAAATGTCAACATTTAAATTAAATGTCAACATTTAAGCTAAATGTCAACATTTAATAAAAGATAAAGTTTACAAATAACATCATTCTCAAAATTGATATCATATTACATGAGATGAGAAGCTCAAACTTCTACAATCCTCTAATAAAAGAAATGGTAAAAGATCAAGCTTTTGCACATCAACGGCTAAATGTCAACATTTAAGCTAAATTTCAAAAATTAATAAAAGATAAAGTTTACAATTAAGATCATTCTCAAAATTGATATCATATTACATGAGATGAGAAACTCTAACTTCTACAATCGATCCTCTAATAAAAGAAATGGTAAAAGATCAAGCTTTTGCACACCAACGGCTAAATGTCAACATTTAAGCTGAATGTCAACATTTAAGCTGAATGTCAACATTTAAGCTAAATGTCAACATTTAAGCTAAAGGTCAACATTTAATAAAAGATAAAGTTTACAAATAAGATCATTCTTAAAATTGATATCATATTACATGGGATGATAAACTCAAACTTTCACAATCCTCTAATAAAAGAAATGGTAAAAGATAAAGTTTTTGCACATCAATGGCTAAATGTCAACATTTAAGCTAAATTTCAACATTTAAGCTAAATGTCAACATTTAATAAAAGATAAAGTTTACAAATAAGATCATTCTCAAAATTGATATCATATTACATGAGATGATAAGCTCAAACTTCTACTATCCTCTAATAAAAGAAATGGTAAAAGATAGAGCTTTTGCACATCAACGGCTAAATATCAACATTTAAGCTAAATGTCAACATTTAAGCTAAATGTCAACATTTAATAAAAGATAAAGTTTACAAATAAGATCATTCTCAAAATTGATATCATATTACATGAGATGATAAGCTCAAACTTCTACAATCCTCTAATAAAAGAAATGGTAAAAGATAAAGCTTTTGCACATCAATGGCTAATTGTCAACATTTAAGCTAAATGTCAAAATTTATTAGATAATTTTGTAAATTATTAGAATTATTATAAACTTTAGCCTATGCGGGATTCGAAGCCACGTATTTGCGCATAAACACATCGCTCTACTATAGAGCTAAAGGGCTTTTAATTATATTATAACATAACATTCAAATAAACAATATAACCCTACGGCAAGACTTTTATATTTTAATTTGAACAATTTTTATATTTTGTTGTCTCATCACTATTTTCTTTCATCTTACATCAGTATTTCTTGCATCTTATAAATTGATGTTGTGCAAATTGTAAAAGTATGATATGCAAATATAAATTGATGATATGCAAATATAAGATTAAAATATGCATAAATTAATTCATGTTGTGCAAATATAAGATTATTGATATCTAATACTTAGATTTTAATTTTTAATAAATAAAAATAAGTTGGGGAAATAGAAATTGATGTTGTGAAAATGTATGATTATAATATGCAAATATGAATGATGTTGTGCAAATGTAAAAGTATGATATGCAATTATAAATTGATGATATTAAAATATAAGATTAGAATATGCATAAAAAGAAGAAGAAGAACCTGCGGTTCAAAAAGACAATCAAGAAGTTTGACATTAGGATTAAAATTGGCATAAACAAGAATTAGTAAATCGATTTCGAGTCTTCGACCAAATAAATAGATAAACAAAGGAAAGACAATGGATGAGAACATGGGTGAGAGTCGCAAACCAACCTAGAGTCGCAAATCCAGTTAAAAAACAAGCAATCTGAATTAAAAAAAAGTTGAAAAATAAGAAGTTTATGTTGTGCAAATATAAGTTACTGTTATGCAAATATAACTTTATAATATGCACATATAACAATCTGTTATGCAAATATAACAATCTGTTATGCAAATTGAAACTGTTGACACCGGATGTCAGCAAGATTGTTATTTCATCTTAATTTTAAGAAAATAATGTGAAAAATCATATTCCTCCCAGCAATAAGTCTAGTAAAGATCTATGCAAGTATAAATCTCAAAAAGATGACTTGTCGATCAAGAATATTACGAAAAATGGCAAGGAAAATTAAAGAAAGCACACTTTAAAGTACTAAATGAATTTTATACAAATGTCAAATCAAGTTAATTACACGTTGGAATTGAGCATGTTATATTTGCACAAGAGATCATGTCAGCACACAATTAGAAATAAAAAAAAGAACATATAAATCTACTTGAATTGCACAAAAAGGGACAATGTCAACACACAATTAGAAATAAAAAAGAACTTATACATTCTGACAAAAAAAACCTATAAATCAACTTGAATTGCACAAAAAGTGACCATGACAGCGCACAATTAGAAATAAAAAAGAAACATGTCAACACACAATTAGAAATAAAAAAGAAACATGTCAGCACACAATTAAACTTTGTAAAGCTACTAGCTAATATCTCTAGATAAGTCAGAAATCACAAGGCACTTCAATGTAAATATACAAACACGTTATTAAATAGGAAAAGTGGAACCAAACCCTAGTTGTTAAGCAATAAAAATAAAATAACAAAATTGTTGATATTGTCGAAAAAAACATAAAAACTCAATTTTGAACCGTGGTGCGATTCCCTATCCGGAAAGGTATCATAATAGAGAATCCGACACCGGATGCTTGATATCACTTCCACCGAGACCGCATACTAGGCAAGCATCTCTTGTTTCGAATTAAGCTTGCTGACATGGTCTACTTAATTACGAAAAAATAATCTTATATTGGAGATGTCAGCATTTCAGAAGATGTCAACATTTCCAGAAAAAAATAGATTAAGCATCAAAAAGAGAGATTAAGCTTCACAACTATAATAGCTATTTTATTTTATATTCTATAGTATATCAGTAGCTTTTAGCAAGAGCAATAACATGTGAACAATAAATGCCAAATCAATATAAAACATAGCATAACTAGCAAGATAATTCATACTTCATACGGAGAATGAGATAAATATAGCATAACTAGCAAAACAAATCACAAAACCTTGCTATGTTCTCACATAACCAAAAAAAAAAAAAAGGAAAAAAGAGGAAGGTAATTCATGCTTCGTATCTTTTGCTTTCATTTCAATAAACCAAAAGATTAAATACAAGTGAGAACAAACCAAGGTGGATGATAAGATAACATCCAGAAAAAAAGATGTAGATCAAGGTGATAAATATGTTAGCATTGAAGATATCATCATGGAAGATGTCAGCATTGAAGATGTCATCATGGAAGATGTCAGCATTGAAGATGTCAGCATTTACAAGCTTCATAACTACAACAACTACTCCTAAATGTTTGCAACAATAGCTAGATGTTTACAACCACATTAGCCAAATTCAGCTTGCCAAAATAACCAAATTATCACAATATCACATAAGTAGCTAAATTTGTGCAAATAATGACAGTTCCCAAATTATGACAAGAATTAATAAACCTGAAATCAGCCATTTCGCAAATTCAGCATCTCCAAAGGACAATTTCTAAGCATAGTGAGAGAGAAACCTCAATTTCTGAAGCAGCCTCGTCCTCCCAGACCCATTCCTGTAACTCCTTAGGGGAAAAATCACATTAAAAAATGCATAATCACTGAATCCGACAAAAATCGACAAGGATAACCAGAGAAGAATCGAATTACTCAAAAATTAAGCAAAATCAAGTATGAAAACGGTACCCAGATCTGCCATAAATCAAAAACAGAAAGAAGACCATGAGCAAATAGAGGCAAATCATTTTACCTGGCACTAGTGCGGCTCTACACCGGGAGGAGGGGCGGCGGGAGGCGGAGAACCCTACTTCTTGTCCACCGTCTGCAAATCTGGGATCTCTGCGTTAGAGATTTGGCAGCTAGTGTTAAGGCTATTGCGGTGATAGAGAAAACTGCGATTGGGACCACTGTTGTGGCTGGGAGGAGGTGGCAGTGGTGGCGGCGGCGGCGGCGCCAGTGGAGGTGGTGATGATGGTGAGGGAGGCGACCGGTGACAAAAGTGAGAGCAACGATTAGGACTGGTGTCGGGAAGAGGAGTGAGCAGCGAGGAGGAGGACTAGGGGTGGAGGACTGGCTGTGGTGATGGTGGATGCGGGGTGGAGAAGGAGCGAGCAGTGAGGAAGAGGAGCAAGCAGCGATGAGGATGAGCGAGGCCAATTCCCAAGGGAGGATGAAGATTGTCGGATGAAACGATTAGTCGGGGGTGGAGGAGAAAAGAAATAGGTTAAAAAAGATGGACATTCCACTAATTTTTATAAAACCTAGGACAAACCTCAAATTAGGGCGAAAATTTGTGCCTTCGGCACAAATTTTCTCTTATTTTTTTGGGTGGATAGATTTGCTTTGTGTCAAAAAAGGTTTGATGTTGAAGCCAGTGGGTGGGGGTGTGTGGTTTGTGTTTGCCCCGTTGAAATTGGGTTAGGGCTGAAATTTTGTTGCTTAATTATCATGATTTCGACATTATTTGGGGAAAAACGAAGAATTATTCAGACGAAGAATTTAGTGTAGGGTTTTTGAGATGCATAATTTTATTCATTATTCGTCAATTATATATTCAGATGTATATGTCAATTTTTCGTTAATAGTGGTAATAAGTTGGTCAATTTATTCGGTGAAATTTGATTATCTTTTGTTAGTATATGAAGTCTTTGGTTTGAGGAACAACGTAAAAAAAATTCATCGCACGAGTATAATTACACAACTAAACATTATTCGGTAAAATGTGAAATATTATTCGTTGAAATATTAAGCATTATTCGTATAAATCGTAAGAATTATTTAAGGAGAGTTTGAGTTTCTTTTATCTGAAATTGAATAACAAAAAAAAATTATTCGATATCATAGCATGTGACAAATTATTCAATGGAATTAGTAAATTTTGATTTGAACCGGATGGAAAAGATAACATAAAATTATTCAGTAGCATGCGAAATATTATTCGGTAGAATTGCCAAAATTTTAAAACAAATGAAATAAAAAACACGGCAAGAAGAGGGATTTTGTGAATTTTTTTCCACTGGGCCCAAACGAAATAAAAAATGTGATTTTTTTTTTAAAACGAACGAAAACAACCTATTTATATGGAGTAATCGAGAACCTACAAATATCTTTGATTGCATAACAACTGAAATTGTGAATCAAATTAATAATTTATTTTGATCTAAATTTAAATCTTTACAAATAAAAAAAATATGGATAAACTACTTTATAAATTAAAAGTAAAAAAAATAAAACAAAACGGAAATAATGGATTTTGTTTTGATTCTTAATTGATATGGGGGTCCCACTAGTCACCATTATTACTCACCCCATTCCGGTATCAACACGTGCACACATTGGGAGAGTGGCTGATTTTGCATGTGGGTCCCACGTCTCATTAATAAAAAAATAAACAAAAACTCCTTTTGATCTAGGCCGTCCATCACAAAATATCGATGACCCAAGTTGTGCACAAAGTACACCCTAAGGGGTGTGCACAATTGATATATCCTATTATATATACATGTATATACATACATACAAACAAACATACATACATACATACATACATACATACATACATACATACATACATACATACATACATACATACATACATACATACATACATACATACATACATACATACATACATACATACATACATACATACATACATACATACATACATACATACATACATACATACATGCATACATACATACATACATACATGCATACATACATACATACATGCATACATACATACATACATACATACATACATACATACATACATATATATAAAAGGTAGGGTTCGGGCAGGGGCGGAGCCAGAAAGTTATATATATAGGGATTGACTCTGGTGAAAACCACAAATTGTGGTAAAAACCGTGAGGACTACTTTATAACTTGGTTTATTTGAAACATATGCTACAAACCTCAATCACACGGTGACTTTACAACTCGGTTCAACCCAGTGGCGGATCCATGATTCTCGTTAGAGGGGGGCTGAAAACTACAAAGGACGAAAGGATCGGTGCTTCTCATTAAACATGATTTTTGTCCCTATAAAACAAATAAGTCATTATAACTAATGTTATTTGTCAAATTCCACAAATCATTCAAACCAAACTCTATCAATATATAAAATTCAACTTAAAACTCCCTACCCCCAATCCACATATTTACCCCAAATTGCTACTTAAGTCCACAAATTTATTAGTAAAATCACAAACCCTATATTTTATACTCCTATAAAAAAATTCACAAACCACAATTCCAAATCACAAACCGCAAAATTCACTTATTCATTTCTCACAACCACAATCACAAACTACAATTCCAAATCACAAACAACAAATTTATGTCTCACCACAACCGCAAACCACAATTTCAAATCATAAACCAAAAATTTATTTATCACCAATTACAAACCCTAATTTAAATTTCCCCAAATTGATTTACAAACATATACAAATTTATTTATCATGGTATGTGAAAGCGAATAGGGTCTGTTCGTGCGTGTTAAAAAAAAACTGGGCGATTTTTGTAAAAAGAAAAAAAAACATATGCAAAAAGCGTGTGTTATAAAAAAACCTGTGCGATTTTTGTAAAAAGAAAAAAAAAACAGATGCAAAAAAAAAACTGGGCAATTTTGTGTGTTAAAAAAAAACTGGGCGATTTTTGTAAAAAGAAAAAAAACAGATGCAAAAAGCGTGTTAAAAAAAAACCTAGGCGATTTTTGTAAAAAGAAAAAAAACAGATGCAAAATAGTGGAGGAAATGGGGAATCGAACCTGGGTTTAGTAGCTCCAGCTTTTCTCCATCCCGTGCCCTTTACCACTCTACCAGCAAGCCAAGTTGTCATTAATGATATGCTCTACTTAACTAATATATATTACAAACTTACCAGATATATAAACCTTTAGTTTTCGGACAGCGGGGGGCTTCAGCCACGGCGAGCCCCCCCGTAGATCCGCCTCTGGTTCAACCTAAAAACCGTGCTAAAAAACTCCAATTTTAAAATAACACATGACTTTATAGTTCGGTCAAGCCTAAAAATCATGCTAAAAAACACATATTTTAAAATTACATATTGACTTTATAGCTCAATATTATTCAAAACCGGGCTAAAATTTGTGTCTTTATAGATCGGTTCTATTCATAACCGGGCTATAAAGCAAGTGAATCGGGCTAAAAAGCCGGTCCTCACGGGTTTTTACTGCAATTTTGGTTTTCACCGGAGGACACCCCTATATATATACATACGTACGTACGTACGTACGTACATACATACATACATACATACATACATACATACATACATACATACATACATACATACATACATACATCATACATACATACATACATACATACATACATACATACATACATACATACATACATACATACATACATACATACATACATACATACATACATACATACATACATACATACATACATACATACATACATACATACATACATACATACATACATACATACATACATACATGAAAGGTAGGGTTCGGGGAGGGGCGGAGCCAGAATGTTTTGAGCGGGGGGTCACCATAATAGTCCACAATAAGATCGAGAAAAAAAATCACAAAACGCAACGTGTTCGATAGTACAAACTAGTGTCAACCTATGGTTTCGAAAATACTACTGACGATGGCATAGAAAATAGGCTATATAATAAACACGGAATATGACGTCATAAATAGGTCACCCAACGCAAAAGGATGGTCGGTCCCACCATTAGTACATCGCGAATAAAGTATTCAACCAAGCCCGAAGGAATGGGCTTAGCGCTCCAGAGAACTATTAACCCTTATTTCCCTCGCGACTAAAACCTAGTGTAAGAATCAGAGTGAACTCTCCAAAATGTCTCGTAAGCCAACGAAGTCCTAGCAAGCAGCTCGCTGGCTCCAGCACCTCGCCTCTAATGGCTCGACGTGTATTGCCTATGCCCCTAAGCGTGTGGGCATGCGTTGCACGTGTCCTAGATAGAACCACGAGGTTGCCAGCCAGCTCCTCGCTTAGTTTCCCTATAAATACCCCCTCCGATCTCAGAGTAATGGATCCGATTCTGAAGATAGAAAAGCATAAGAGCTCTGATAATCCCCCTGACATAAAACCCCGGGAGTTGAGTTCTAAAGATCTTCAGCCGGAGAAGAACGTTATTTGGGATAACGACCCCGCCTAGCTTCCTCTGTAGACGACGATTGAACAGTAACATAATTCATCGTGAATCAAACTCGTAACCCACATCGCTTGGATTAATAAGTGTACAACCTGATCATCATTCCCCCAGGCTAAGGCTTGCAGGTATTTTAAAGCATTATGTCGTCACATGTGAGGTAATAAGTATAGGCGAAATCCCATAAACGCGTCATTGGCGCCGTCTGTGGGAACCTTTCACGACGAGAGGTTTTGCGTAGCAATACGCCTTCTTTACATCACTTTCTTTCCATTGCTTTTATTTTATCCCTTTTTTTCGCTTTATTCTTTTTTATTCTGCATAATTTCTATCTAAAGTAAACTAACAATAGCGCTTATTTCCTTGTTAAACACCGATGTTTTTACTTGTAGGAATCATGAATTTTACCGTATTCGGAGTGGAATTTGGGAACCAACACCATGATACCGAGGAAACAAACGGCCTCAACCTCAACGCTCCCCCCAACGAGGAAGCCCTGGACAGCGGCAATGAGGGCACCCCTCCACAGTCGACATGGGACACTGCGCAACCACCTCCGTTCGCTCCCTACGGAATGTCGGGCGGCTACCCCTCGTAGCAATTCTTCGCGTGGAACTACCCGCAAAGCATGTACTTCAACCAACAAGCGAACGGGGTGCCTTTCCAACACGTGAACGGGATGCCACTCCAACACGACCCCCGTACTTACTACCAACAACAAGGACCAGTGCCCGTAACGGTCAACCATTTCCCCAACCCCGCTGGTTGCCCTCTCAACCCTGATCCAGCACCCGACGAAAACATCAACAAGGTCGATCGTTCTGGTAGGGCCCGGAACGTGTCTTCGCGTTCAAACTCCCTTGAGGCACCTGGACGAACTCGCAAAGGCGAGCCAACCTTTCCATTGGCTTTTTGCAGACAAATATGAGAGGCACTCGTCCCCAAGAGATGGAGGGACATCTCCGTCTCCAAGTACAAGGGAGATACCGATCCCAACGATCACCTCAACCAATTCACCACGACAATGGGAATGAACGAGGACAATGATGCTTTGGATTGCCGCTCATTTCCATCCACGCTGAGTGGGGTAGCTTTGACATGGTTCACAAATCTGGCCCGGTCATCTATCAGCGACTTTGCGCATCTATCAGGTACATTCGTCGCTCATTTCGGCAGCGCTCACACAAGAAAAAGAACCATGTTGGACCTTAATTCCATCAAGCAAGTAGCAACCGAGTCCTTGGGAAACTTCATCTGCAGATTCACTTATATGGTGGTACAAATCCCGAGGTTCAACCAAGAATCCGCAAGCACAATACTAATGGGCAATTTGGCTGAAGGAGATTTCAAAATTTGCCTATTTCGAAAGGAGCCGGCAAACTACGACGTTCTGAGAGAACTCGTGACTAAGCAGATCCACGCCATGGAAGCTGCAGGCTCTAGCTCACGACCTGTCGAGTATAAGCCATTGTTGCGTCCACCATCTTACCGCCGGCCTCCCAACAAACGCCAGGGGGGAGAAAACTTCGGAGATCAACAACCTCGCAATCCTCCCTGGCAATACCCAGCCATCCCACTGCGCCCTCTAGTCCAAGAAGTAAAATACAACCACAAATCAGGACCCAATCCACTTGGTGCCCAAACCAACGTAATAATGGCTCATCCTGACCATATCTCACCCCCGGTCTATGAGATTCTGCCAGCCCTTCCCCAAAAGGAGACACCCCTTCAAATTTGCGCCCCACTAGCAAATCCTGGTAATCCAGTAGCAATACCACAACAACACCATCCTCCTGAGGTCCCTCCCCGACAATATAAGCTTCCTAATTCACCACCAAGACACTACAATCCCCAATATGCGATTGGGGGGAGGGGTAGGGGAACTTACCCCTAAAACAGGGAAGAAAGGAATGGTGGTAGAGGAGGAGGGTATCAACCTCCTCCTAGGGACACGAGAAATGCCCCCGCGGCAAGGTCCTCGTCCAACCGACCTGAGCATTCTAACCGGGATCACCGGAAGTCTCCTTCTCGGGATGGGTGCATCAACACCATCGCGGGAGGACCCGCAACATCTGGCACCAGCAATCAAGAAAGCAAAAATTATGAAAGAGAAGCTCGACGCCCCCCATCTGAGGCCAGTGTCAAACAAGCATTCGCTGCGCACACTATACCAAGTTTCTCTGTTTCCGATACACGTGATGCTCGCGATCTCAGAATGCCTCACTCAGATCCCATGGTCATTTATGTATAGATAGGAACCAAGACCGTCAAGCGGGTCATGATAGATACGGGTTCATCTGTGGACGTCCTTTACTGGGACGCTTTTGAGCAACTCGGGATCGCCGAAAGAGCCCTACATCGCTACTCAGGGAAACTAGTCTCCTTTTCCAGAGATGAGGTTGAAGTAGCTGGAACGATCGAGTTAGCCCTAACGCTAGGGACCACGCCAAATAGAAGGACCCACATGATTGAGTTCACGGTGATCCGACTGCCGTCCATCTACAACGCCATCATGGGCCGCGTAAGTCTATTCCAGTTCCAAATAGCATGCTCTATATATCATTTTAGCGTCAAGTTTACATGCGCTGATGGAAAGGTGGGCGAAGCACGGGGAGAACAAGATGAAAGTTGAATTTGTTACTTATCCTCACTAAGAAAGGGCCATAATCGAATATTCACGATTAAAGGGTGCGTTCGAGGATCTCTAAAAGAAGAAGCAAACGACGAGCGCAAACAAGAGGCCACATCTGAACAACAACAGGCGGACTTTGGAAGTTCGACCAGAGAAGATTGCTAACAAAATTGTGGAAGAAAAAGTCGCTTTCTTTCCTTTCCCAAATTGTTGGAAGGATCGCGAGACGTCTTTGCGTGGTCCCCACAAGATTCAAAAGGGCTTCCCCGAGAAATCGCGGAACATTCTCTGAGACTTAATCGCGAGGCAAACCCGTCTGCCAGAGAAAGAGAAAGATGGCCGCTGAAAAATCAGAAGCAACAAAGCAAGAGGTGCACAAGCTTCTACAAGCCGGATTTATTCGCGAGATTAATGACTCAACCTGGCTATCAAATGTGGTGTTAGTCAGAAAAAGCAGTGGCAAGTGGAGGATGTGCGTAGACTTCAAAGATCTGAACAAGGCATGCCCTAAAGATAGTTATCTTTTACCGTCCATCGACGAGCTGGTGGACACCACAACATTACATGCCACCCTAAGCTTTCTAGATACTTATTTCGACTACAATCAGATGAGTCCTCACGACGAAAAAAGCACCACCTTCATCACCAACCTGGGAACCTTTTGTTATATGGTGATTCCATTTGGGCTCAAAAACGCAGGAGCCACTTTTCAGCGAATGATAGAGAAAATGTTTGCGTCCCAGATCGGAAGAAATGTCTGTATATGTCAATGATATCATGATCAAGAGCATTGCAATGGAGGACCATTGTAAAGATTTACAAGAAACAATCGATGCTCTAAAGAGAAATCGCGTTTGCCTAAATCCGGAGAAATGCATTTTTGGAGTCGATTCCGGGAAATTCCTAGGTTTCATGATAAGCCACCGGGAAATAGACGTGAACCCTTCAAAGGTAAAAACCATCATCGATATGGCTCCTCCAAAGACGCTGAATGACATCCAAAAGTTGAATGGGTCGGTCAACTACTTGAGCAGATTCTGTTCACGATTAGCCGTTTTGGATAAGGCTTTCAAGGGCATGAAGGATTATCTGGCCGCTTTGCCCACTCTACACTTTCCACGCGAGCACGAAAATTTACAGCTATACCGTGCTGTAGGATCCACCACTATTAGCGCGGTACTAAATAGGGAGTCCAAATTTCCTATTTACTTCGCCAGCCGCGTATTGCAACCCGCTGAATCGCTGTATACTCCGATAGAGAAGATGGCTCTATCCGTAGTTTTCGCGGCGCGAAGATTAAGACCCTACATCCAGGCCCATACCATAGAAGTACTCTCCGACCTGCCGCTCCATCAGATCCTACACTCACCATCTCTTTCCGGAAGGATGGTCAAATAGGCAGTAGAGCTTTCCAAATTCAATATTAATTTCAAACCCAGGAAATCTCGTTTAGCCCAGGCATTGGCCGACTTCGTTGTCGAAGCCGTCTTTACAAACTCTCAAGATTGCGATGGGGAGGACTGGGTAATTAATGTTGATGGATCGGTGTCAGCGGGAGGGTGTGGGGCAGGGGCCACCATCACTAACCCAAGCGGAGAGATAATTGATTTATCTTTCCAATTATTGTTTGTAGCCACCAACAATGAAGCAGAATATGAAGCCTTGATCGCGGGTATAGAGAAAGCCTTGGTTAACGGGGCCTGACATGTTCGAATTTTTACAGATTCAGAGGTGGTCGCCATGCAAGTTAAGGGGGAATACGAAGCAAAGACCGGAATGCTGCCTGCGTATTTGGCCCGCGTAAAAACACTCACTGCCGCCTTCGGGAAGTGCTCTATCACGTCCATACATCGCGAGCAAAATGAGTGCGCCGATACATTTACCAGAATGGGGGCCACGCTGCACCTAGGATTAAGTGATCGCGTGATAATCGAACAGAGGCATGTCCGAGAAATCTATCAGGGGGTATTCAGAATATCTAAACTCGGAGACTGGCGTATACCCCTCCTGGAAAACATAACTAAAGGGGCAATAGCAGGCGAGGTACGGGACATCCAAAATACCAGAAGAAGAGCAGCCCGCTTTCGAGTCAGAGATGGCCGACTATACAAAAGAGGTTTCAACCTTCCGGATCTTCTGTGCATCCCAAACCAGGAAGGCTTTAATCTCGTGCAAGAATTGCACGCGGGCCTCTGCGGCAACCACCAGGGATGGAGAGTCGTAGCTTCTAAAATCACACGCCCAGGCTATTATTGGCCCTCCCTTAGGGCAGACGCGGAAATGGTCATCCACATATGCGATCCTTGTCAGCGACACGCGTCACTCAATCATCATCCCTCTCATCCTTTGAAAATCATCTCCGCACCATGTCCATTTGCAATGTGGGGAATGGATATTTTGGGCCCTTTCCCAACGGCACCAGGCCAGCTGCACTTCATCATTGTGATAGTAGACTACTTTACGAAGTGGGTAAAAGCTGAAGTCATGGCCATCATCACAGCGGAGAAATGGCGTAAATTCATATGGAAAAATATGGTCTGCCGATTTAGGGTCCCTCAAGCTATCATCACAGATCACGGTCCTTAATTTGACTGCCAGAGAATCCGTGACTTTTGCGCCGGCCTCCGTATAGACTTATGATTCTCATCAGTGGCTTATCCGCAATCCAACGGACAAGCCGAAACCACGAATCGCCAAATCCTGAATGCCTTAAAAAAGAGGTTGGGAACAGCAAAAGGAGAGTGGGCTGAGATCTTGCCCCTGGAATTATGGACATATAGAACCTCAGCTAAGAGTCCCACCGGTGAAACACCATTCGCAATGGCTTTTGGGGTGGATGATGTCATACCAGTGGAGCTGCTAATTCCATCAGCCAGAATTTTCGATTTCAGCAAAGAGTCCAACGACGAGGCCCTTGAGTTAGAACTACATTTACGTGAAGAAAAAAGGGATACCGCTTGTCTCAAAGCAAATGAGTATCAACGTCGCCTGACGGAAGGATACAACAAGCGTGTTTTTGTACGACCCCTGCAAAAAGGAGATATGGTCCTTCGACAAGCAACGACCGGGGGAAAACTTGAACCCAAGTGGGAAGGTCCATACGTCATCCACAAAGAAGTAGGTAGGGGCTCCTTCATGCTTCAAAATTCGGAAGGCGCGATCCTCGCAAAATTATGGAACGCCAAGAATCTTAAGGCGTATTTTGCGAAAAAGCTAGACATATTAATAACCTGGTGACTTAGATTTTCTATGTATAGGGGTCACTAGGATTCCGGATTAATGAAAGTTTTAAACCCAAGAAACATTGTCGATACAAATAAATTTAGCGATCGCGTGCCCTTTAAGCACGGATTGACGGATACTAAACCCAAGAAACATTGTCGATACAAATAAATTTAGCGATCGCGTGCCCTTTAAGCACGGATTGACGGATACGCATGCAAGTAAGCCTCCAAGGAGAATAAATTTAGCAATCACGTGTCTTTCGAAGATGGGGATGTGCAAGTAAGCCTCCAAGGAGAATAAATTTAGCGATCGCGTGTGCTTTAAGCACGAATGCTCATGCAAGTAAGCCTCCAAAGAGAATAAATTTAGCAATCACCTGTCTTTCGAACACGGGGATGTGCAAGTAAGTCTCCGAGGAGAATAAATTTAGCGATCGCGTGCGCTTTAAGCACGGATACGCATGCATGTAAGCCTCCAAGGAGAATAAATTTAGCAATCACGTGTCTTTCGAACACGGGGATGTGCAAGTAAGCCTCGGAGGAGAATAAATTTAGCGATTCCGTGCACTTTAAACACGGATACGCATGCAAGCAAGCCTCGAAGGAGAATAAAACTAAGCGATCTGATTTTGCTGAATCCCATGACTTCGAAATAGGTTTGCCTATGGTTTTTCACCAATAATGGTCGTACCCATTGGAGTTCAGGTCAAGAACTTGAACGAAGAAGGTCGAGTTACCAATGGCGCGGAATCAACCACACAAGATCATTCCACAAATGGTTTTCTACCTTTGGAAAAATCATGACTCTTCTGTCAATGCTGAGTTTACTATGAAATCGCAAGGTTTATTGGCATCCCCATGCACTGTGTTTGTCTACAAAGTAAGTCACGATTTCACTTGTTTCGATCTTTGCGTCTCGTGTTTTCGATCTTTGCGTCCCTATCCTATCTCGGCATACAGGATGCCCTATTTGCCATTACCCGTGATCCTAAGCCGCTCACATAGATGTCCCTTTATAAAGAAAAGATATTTAAGGAGTATTCCATTCACTTACTTTCTTTACTCCTATTTTTTCTCTCTATGACTACTTCAAACCAGACGGTTTGGTCATTTTTTGAGCCCATCCGTTTCCCGGAGCAATTACATCGCTTGTCCCTCCCGTTGCGTTTTGAAGATGAATTTCATTCGGACCTTCCCATGAACATTCTTCTATCAACCCAAATTTTGCGGGATTTTTCTGTAGAAGTTATTCGCGGAGATTATAGGCTTCCTTACTTGGGTGGCGGGTGGAACGATTTTGCCTGCACACATAGTATCGATGTCGGTTCCTCTGTAACCTTTATTCATAAAGAAGAGGTTCATTTCGAGGTTCGTATCCTCGATGCGGTAGGGAATGAGGTAGATGCAGAATGGGCTCCTCCTCACTCAGAAGGTTCGCTTTCGAATGGATCCCGTTTAAGTCAGGCAAGGACTCGGATTATCCCAGCCAGGCCTCAGAAGAGGTAAATCAAGAACGCTCGTAGAATGTTTCTAGTTTTTTCTTCTTGAGAAAAATAACCTCGTATAATAAATTTTAGCTGCCATCACTCTATTTATGATTTACGTCAACGAGTTTCAGTGTCATTTGGAAAATTAATAAAAAAGTTATGTTTTGTTCTACTATATTTACGATTCAGGCTTGTTCGACTATGACATCAAACAATCGTTAAAATAGCCCTTTAAGATCAGACGTATGAGGTATTCTAATCCAATCTTTAAAACAAACTTGGAAAACAAGTTCGACATAATGCGTATAAAAACCGACATACAAACGAAACTTCAAAAAGGGAATGCACAGTACATTTCCATGCCAAGCTCATTCGTTCGCTTCTAGAATAATTATTGTAAGACGACTACCCCCCTCATACTTAAAGATAATAAGAGAACCCCCGACGCGTAAACCACTGTCCACAGCAAAAGCACGCCAACCTTCGGTAAGGATATAATGGCCCTGACTATCTCGAAACACCCTTACTCGAAACTCTCGCCTAGTGGGAGAGACCAAGCACACATAAGTCAATCCCTCGCAAGCATATTGGGCGCCAAATAATTCAAGAAAAAGCTGCAAACCACAAAATAAAATATCAAGTAAGAAGCACAAAAATTACAAAAGGAGGGTAAAGAAACCTACCAAATATTCCATCTTTTCTTCAGAATCAATGGAACGAAAAAAATCACGACGACAAGGATGAGGGGAGGTCATGATCCCTCACTAGAAGAATACTGCTAAATTAAACGAGGACCAAGGACAACTGCCGCAGATTTAATCCGAACATCTGCTATGTATCACCAAATAAAACAAACAAGGTAGTGTTGTCTCATCACCGAATATATGTCCAAAGCGACATTTTCAGAACCAACTGCATGCCAAACAAGTAGCAAAAATTGCAGAACCCATCTCTGCAATCCAGAGCGCCATTATCACGTTAGCGGAGGTCACATCCGGGTCGGAAAAAGACAAAACACAAAAACACATACCAAAATCATTCAGAACATTAAAATATCATTACAGAAATCTTCACGATTACAGATACCGAAGCACGCGATTAAAGGTTAATAAAAGCGCAACATAAAAACAAATATCTGCTAACACCACCACTACAGAACACCCAAAAGCTCTACTCATCTTCATCTTCAAGAACAAGGGTTTTGAAGCAATGTCCTTCCACATATTGAAAAAGCACCACCGATGTCCCAACCTTAACGCCATTGTTGGTCGCAAATCTATCCCAGCCACCAGATAACCACCAACGATTAGAGCAATCCTTGGAGACTTTGACACGAAAGGTTTCACCATTTGTAGAAACTAAACTAACGTGGTCAGACACCACATGACCATACATCTTCTCAAAAGCATCAGGAAGAGGCTGCATACGAAAGAACAGTGTTACTCAATGAACAGTTCAGACCCAAGAAAGAGTATAAAGCACGAAGAACGTGTACAACTTACAAGACGATGCATCCTCTCCTCTTTATCAACCCAACGGAAAAAATCTCGCATTTCAGAATTAGGAGACGCCATCCCTTTGCTTAAACAACAATGCTTAATAAAGCAACCCAATAACTGCAAGATTTCAACAAAAAACCACGCCTTCTTATACCCAGAAAAAGGGGTACAAACTTTGGAAATCGTCTAAAGCATTTATTGCATACGTTGAAACTAGACAAAGAATCTATGAGAAGGATTTCCCAAGATACTCTGCATGTCCTACACGTGACAAAGAATCCCTTCAGAACCAGACCAAGTACACTGGCGCATTTCAAATCCGAAAATAGTCATTTATCACAAGAGCATTTTCAAACCATCCCAAGCTACTATACAAGCTCTTCTTTCTTACGACATAAAAGACACAATCTTCTCATTTCCGGTCCTTCCAAAAAACACAAATATGGCAACAAACCTCAACGATCAAAACCCAAACAATCCCTTGATCTTTGATATTTAATTAGTAGGGGAAGAGCAATATATACGCATGATGTTGCCTTATGAATTCGGTCGACGTTTCCAACCCCATGTTCCCGAACAGATCTTGTTAACCACTCGCATCGTCAAGGATTTCTCTGTCCACATTGTAGGGGGAGATTACAGATCTCACTGGGTGGCATGCGGATGGAAGGACTTTGTTGAGTCACACGGACTAGAGCTGGAAACATCAATAATGTTCACCCACCTGGGAGAAGCAAGGTACGTTCAAAGTCCATTTCTTTGACAAACAAGGTCGCTACATAGAAGATGAGATTTAAGATAGCGACTACGACGGTCCAATAACGAATGGTTTCCACTAGACCCCGAGACCAGTTCGATGGGCAAAGTTGTTTCATTTTAAATTTCTTAAGAAAATTCGCTTCTTTAAGATTCGATTTGTCAATAATCTTTGTATAACGATTCAAAGAAAATTTACAGCATATGAGGACGCTGGAGATTGAGGCTTATTCATTAGCGAACAACGCACTAGAGATCTCTTGATCTTTCCTCCCCCACCATCTAAGGCTGCTGGAGATAATTACCTCTCAAACGCGAATCTCGCGCTGGAGATCTCTTGATTTTTTCCTCCCTAGGATCTAAGGATGCTGGAGATAGTTATCTCTCAAACACGAATCTCACGTTGGAGATTGAAATCTTTTAATTGCAAACATCACGTTGGAAATCACTTGTTCATTGGACCGACCACCGTTTACGATAACCTCAAACAAGTAGCAACACGAGATTTTAATAATTCATTAATTATACACCAAACATAACCATCCGCTGTCAGCAAAAGGATATAACAACAGCAAACATAATAAAAACGGAACGGTCTGCACTAAACTGAGAAATCCACATCACCATTTTGATCAGGACCATGGTTCATAGCAATAACATCAAAGCAAGAATGTCCTTCATACTCAAAAATCAAGCGAGTCCCAATTCGAAGTTCATTCGAAACAACAAACTCGGGCCACCCATTAGTAAACCAGTAGTTGTTGGGCCCTAAGGTTTCCACCCTCACCATAAATTCCTCGTCCGACCGCGTCTATAAATGGACAAATCCAAGGGCATCATAACCATAATCCCGGTATATGGAGGGTAAAGGCTACAACAAAAGTAAACACATCATAAACGCTTTATTTATCAAAAAGCTAATCGCATAAATATAGCTTACCAGCCTATATAAATGCCCATCAACGGCAATATCCTGAGTGAAACCCCTCACGCGAGGAAGATATACATCGGGGATGTCGACTGGCGTCGTAGGCACCATTGTCACATGCAAACTACAATAAAGCCTTGGGCTTCTTACCTTCTTATACTAACCATTGCAAAGAAAAACATCAATGTAAAAAGGCCTACCACCTAAGTGCTATCACGAGGTCAGTAAGGTTCAGATAATAAACAAACTGCCCACCACCCAGTTCAACCACGAGGGCAACAAATATCAGATAACACAACAAAACACATTTGATAGGGACAAATTCAATCCAGGCGGTGAAGAAAGTTACAGGAGAAATCCGTACACTAAGCTACACGAAAGACATGCCAGTAACAAGCACCACCCTACTTCACCGTAATTAAGAGATAACTCTGCAAGAATAACATCCCTATCTACTGCGCATAAAATTGGTATAAAAAAAACATCGGGAGAACAATTTGAATTACCTAAAAACACAATGCCAAGTTTCGACATGGTTTCAGGAGAGCTCTCTCCACCAGAAACACCTCCACCAGCTTTCGTCACAAACACTATGTTTTTTCCAAATCCTAAATTCTCCAGAATAATCCTTAGGGAGAGCCACTTACACAGGCTCCCTTTGCCATATATCTTTGTAGAATTCGGGGAGGAAATAACAAACCACATCTATCTATGTTCTCCCTCAAACCAAGAATTCTTAATCCTAGTCGAACGAGACGAGGGGGATTTGTTCTCCCTATCGGAAGGGTGGAGATCTTTTGCGAACATTACAAACCTCAGAACAGGGAGTCGCCCCACCTTCGAGTACCAGGAAGAATCCCACTTTGATATGGAAAAAGAGCAACCAGGTCCCGACGAGAATGGGGATATTTTGCCTGACTACGTATGCTACGAGGATATATAACTACAAGAAAGATTTTTCAAGATATTTCTTGTTATATTTCATCGCTAAGAAGTTTTTAAGTTCGTCCTATCATTCTGCATAACATCTAATAAATACACAAACCCTACTTTTTGTCATTTCACGATTTATTCCATAAAACGATCAATGACAGGAGATGGATAAGGGTGTCGCGAATTTACCTTACAAATAAAAGCAGTAGACAAGGTGAACAAGTCAAGATTTAAACATAAGAAAACATTAGGAAAATCGGCATGACAAGCTAGTAAGAAAAACAAGAAATAGATATAAACGAAACCACGGTAAATTCAAAAGATAAATTATTCAAAAAAAACCATGATAAGACATCGCTTACCGTAGGAATGAAAATATTCGTCATCCAAAAAAAGGATACACAAACCGCAGCAGAGTACGAGACTCTTATCACGGGTAGAAATGTTTTCAAACTTCCCCACAAACAAAATATCTTTACAAGAAAATGGAATAACGGCCAAGTCAAACATCAGTAGGAGGACAGTCTACGTGAGCAGGCTCTGATGTCCACTAAAATAGCCATGTTTTTATGCACATTTTAGCTCCTTATTCTATATACATTGCATATTTCGGGCTGGGAATATGTTGAATTTATATAATATATGCTTATTTGCAAGAAATGGAGATCTACATAAGTTTTGGTTTAATATTATAGAATTTGGAGCCATTCCAGGACGAAACCAAGAAGAGAAGACAGAAGCTGAAAGTTACTCGATTTTGAGGAAACTTCCTCGATATCGACCAAAAATGTGAGCAGAGCTTGGTCGAGGAAAGCCTGGTTGAGAAAGGAAGAAGGACAAGGCAACTCGAGTAACATTTTACTCGATGTTGACATATTTGCTCGACGTCGACCAAACCCATCAGTTGGGCCTGGTCGAGAAAGGAAGAAGGACAAGCCTGGTCGAGAAAGGAAGAAAGCCCAGTGAAGCCGAGATCGACAAGATTACTCGATATCGACCAAAATATTTCTGGGCCGCGAGACTGTTGGGCCTATCCGAAGTCGAGTTGATTTGCTTGGATGCGAAGGAAGACCGAATCTATCAAGTTTTATCAAGATTTATCCAAGGAGAGAAGATTATTCATTAATTAAGAGATGTTTAGATATTCCCTTTTAGATTTATGCTTTATCATTATTTAGTTTTATCTTTAGAAAGTAGATATAGTTTGCTTTCCCTGATTAGCAAGGATTAAGCCCTATAAATAAAGCCCATGGGGCTGATTTTCATTCATTCAATTCTAGGAGAAGTAAAGTAGAGAGAGAGAGAGGCTGAGTGGAGCAAGGAGAGCGAAAGTGATCTGTCTTTGTTCAGTTTGTACTTTCTTCAGTTTGGTTTAATGCAAGTAGTTTCTTTTTGTTGTAGGAGGAAATCAAGTTTAAAATATAGAAATATAAATCAAACCAGATTTGTGCCCACGTAAATAATTACAAGACCTCTTCCTAATGTAGCAACGGGAAGTCAGGATCGATCCTCAAGGAAGCACGTCAGCGGATCTCAGATAGCTGTAAACCTCACAAACAGAAATAACAGACAGAAAGACAGAAATAACAGATAAAAGCAGAAAAGAAAGCAAAGTAACAGAAACTACTCGATATCGAGTACAGTTACTTGATATCGACTAAAGATATCGACCAACAGAGACTCGAATTCGACAACAGACAGCAAACTCAGCAAAGACAACCCGATCTCGAGTAAACCTTCCTCGATATCGAGGAATCTCCTCGATGTGGACAAAACTTGCTCGAAATCGAGTAAAAGACAGAAACTTTAAATTGCAACCTTTCGCACGCAGAACACGAATTTCAACGAAATAAATTCAATAAACTAAAATACTTCCAAGGCTAGGGTATCAACACCACAACGATAACCATGCAAAATAACACATACCGCTCATGAAAGACGGGTCCAATGCCGACGAATAGCCCTAGATATAAGCCGCTCATTAGGAAGGAGGATTCGGGTGCAAAGCTAGCAGTTTTCGTCCTCCTTTCGATCTCACTCTCCTGTAGCTACCATCAATCGCCAATTAGGGTTGGCGATAGACGTAGGACGATGGCTGGCCAGAATCATCAGATCCGTCCATCTCCATGCCAAAAAAACCGATCAACATCGGCCTCAACTTCCGCCATGATCGGAGGTTAGGCACTAGGGTTTCGACTTCCTATTAACTCCTCTGCCGCACACCTGACTCATACAAAATTGCAAGAAGATGGGCAATCGATTAATTCAATCAGTAAATACTAACATCAAATCGCTTCTAAAGTGTTAGTAAAAACCATCAATTGATTTCTAAAGTTGATCAAGCTTATTGAAAATCAAAGTAGAAAACTCATCTGAAAACATGAATTGTTGTGGCGTGGTATATATCCAAACCCACGGCCTTAGAAGCGATTTCGCCCCGACCACGGTGCAAGTCGACTTCAAGCATCGCCCCCAAGGTTACACAGCACCTCCGATCGCGTGCACTCGTCGAAGGAAGTTTGGAATCATTCCAGGAACTCAGAAACATTCCTTAGAGAGGAAGAAGAAGAGAAGGGAAACACGCGTTACTTCTTGAAACCCTAAAAACCTGTTTTAGAATGTTTGTTAGACCCCCACTCTCCCCAACCTGCTTATTTGGGAAAATCCTCAAAAACAGTTAAAAATATTTTTTCCTCTTTTTTTTTTTAACATGGATAAAATAGCAGAGAATAAAACCCTTGAGAAATTTTGGTGAAATATCACCTTTTGCTAATTCAATTAGGTTATTATCACCCTAAGAAAATCAATTGGCCGCAATAACACCTTGTAAAAAAAAATTAGCCTCCTAACATGTTCGCTCTCTCTCTCACGCTCTTCTTCTTGCTGCTCGCACCTTCGAATGTCGTCGTCTCCACCTTACTCCTCCTCTGTCGCTCACCTCTCTCGCTCAGTACTCCTTCCTTTCCATCGTCAATTTCTCAGATCCAAATTAACGGGGCCTCAATTTCTCATCATCGAAGGCAGCACTCTCCTTCCTCTGTCGTACTTCCTCAGTCGCCGCCTCTGGCTGAGCCGATCTGTGGCGCTGTCGCGCGCCTTTGCCGCCTCGTGTCTTCTATATCTGTTCAGATCTCGACTCCCATGGTTTTCGCCTTCCTTTCTCTCCTCAGATCTATGAAATTGGCGTTGCAGAGACGGTGATCGGAGAATCGCAATCCCTTCATACTTGTTTCTGACTTTTCGCCTCTAATGGATTGAATTAGGGTTTGCTTTTGACTTTTTTAGGCTGTTGATTGCTTATTTTATTTTTGTTGTTCGTGCCTTGTGCTTTCTGATTTTGGAATTTCGCATTCGAACTTGCCTTTTTGCTACTCAATTTTCCTTTTCTGGCATAGGTATTTGCTGCTCTTTCCAAGTTTTTGTTACTTCTTGTGGTTCGTTCAAAGTGGTTCTTCTGATTTTTTGTTGTTGGAACTTGTTTCTCGTTGTTGCCATTGTGATACTTGTGCATGAATTTTGCTCATGGATTAAAATAAACAAGAGAGATAGTGTTTCAAACATGGAATTTTAAATTTTAATCATTACAAATTTGATTCCCCATTCCATATTTAACAATATGTAGAAGGAATAATTGCTCATTTCAAAAGGATACCAAATACTACCAAGTATCAGTCATCGTGTGGAATCGGGTTGTGTCATTCCTAATTCCAACATGTGAATCTTGTTTCTGGTGTACTTTGGGTCTAATACATGTCTTATTTTTGTTGTTGAACTAGGGAGCTGAGCTTCTTGTTGTTTGAAATGAGAAAAATCTGGGCAGATAATCTTTTGTTGAAAGTCTTGCAATTGAGTTGTTTGGCACACGAGTTGGAGGTGTTTTTCTCTGGGGGTGGCTACTGGTTTGGGTATTGTTCTTGTTGAGTACGGATGTGGCTGTTTCAGATTCCAATTACTTGATAGGCCTTGGGAGCTACGACATTATAGAGCCAGCTGCGGATGTTAACATGATGGGGCATGCTAACATGATGTGGCTGAACTACAGGGTAAGCGGGTGCTTTTCGTGAACCTTGATGCTTGCATGGCTTCACAAATCGTGACCATCAAGGTTTTGGAGAGGCTAAAAGCCAGGTGATTTTTTATTTGAAATTTGAAGTAATGCTCTTTTTCTTCTTTTCATAGTTGCTTGGAATTGTTTACCCTATTCACATAATAGATCTCAATGTGTAATATCTTTCATTTGCATCTGGGTCAGAGATTTTATTACAAGTCATAAATAGGGTTATAGATCCCAAATAATATCTAAGCTAACTGAACTGACCTGACTGGTTTGAACTGCACTTGTTTTGCATTCAATTGTTTACATATTCTTTTCTCTTACTATATATACTATACTGCACATCTTATTTTTATTATGCTATATGTCATCTCCTTGAACATTGTTAGTGTTTTTTCACCAATATTTGTAAAATATTGTAGAAATTAAGTTATTTTATAACTTCCATGTTTAGTTAGCTATGCAGAGCAGCTTGTCTCTTTGGGACAGAGTGTGAATATGCACCAGAGATGTGTCCTTCCTCGGTCCTAAGATGTTAAGCTAACTTAATGAAAACAAGTATGATATATATGTAATGGTTTGTTCACAAATGCAGGCTCCAAGAAGGAACTGTTGCAGGGTTTTACCAACAAGAAAGGAGGACACATTGGAGATTGATGTAGGTGTTTGTAGACAAGGTGATGTCATAGAGCCAACAGGTCCAAGATGGAGCTAGCTATTATAATTATAAAAACTGGAAACTTGCTTGGTTTAATATCTAGCTAACTATTGTTGATAGCGCCAGAAGTCCCATGACTCCGGACGACATTGACGACAAGATGAGAGTGCCATTCGGAGCTCCGATCACTAGAGCTCGTGCCAAGATGATTCAAGATGCAACCAAGGCTCTTCTTGTTCGTCTAGGTGCTACCATGGACCAAAGGCTTCGACCTTCATGGGTCACAATGCTCAAGGTTCAACCGACGGTTAGTCTTCGTCCCCATTCTACCTTAATGAGGGGCGAGACTTGATGATTTGTGGTAGAGCCAAATGCCCTTGTTCTTTTTAAGACATTTATTTACTTCGTTAGTATTAGTTATTTAGGGAATAAATGTGAGGAGATATTTTATCTCCTTGCTCTTTATCTATTTATATCTATTTTAAGCTAGTTTCTAAGATAGATAAAATTAGTAGGCTTTATATTTTATTTAGTTAGTTTTTATTATTATTTTTAGATCAATGAGAGAGCTAGGGTTCCTTTGCAAGGAGCCACTCTCATTAACCATCAAACCCTATTTAAGTTGTATTCGTCATCTTTTATTCTGACGTTGAATTGAATAGAAGAGCGCTTGGCTAAGCGTTCTCTTCTTTGTTCAACCAACCCTAAATACACTATACGCTCTCGATCTCACGCTCTTTCATCCACACTTGTTCCTATTTTGCCGATCAAATTTAATTCGATTGCAGTTTGTGTGTGTGTGTGTGACGTAGCTCTTGAGTGCGTTCGGAAGGTGGCCTACGTAATTCAATTACATTGATAGTTACGAATGCAAATGTGAGTCAAGCCGCCATCGTTGACCGTTGATTAACAATTTGTTAATTAGTCGGCTGATCCTGGGGACGAGAGTGCTGATTTAAGCGGTTGATCGAGAATCAATCAATATCGCGCATAAACGAGTCGAGATTGGTCTTAAGGCGAAGCAAGATCCGAGCAATTCGAGTCGTTGGGAATTACAACGCATCAACTGGTATCAGAGCCAAGGTTATGCAAGTCTTAAGCCTTGATTCGTTTATTTGAGTGATCAATTTCGTGCCTAATTTTTACAGCCCTATGCCAATTTGTTTTATGCTTTATTTTTCATAATTTTCGCATTCGATTACCCTAAAATTGGCACTAGTTGGTGATTTGCTTGTTGGATCTATAACTTGGAAGATGTTGAGTTCTTAGTTGCAAGTGTCATTGCTTTTATTTTGCTACATCATGTCTATGAATGAGTTCTTGGATGATTGTTTATTGATGATGTTGCACCACAAAAGAACCCTAATTCTCCCAATTTGCACTAGTACAAAAAGCCGGTTTTACCTCGGTTCCGTGTGCAAGCTTTACCACGGTTCTGAACCGAGGTAAAAGTGGCTATGATAAATCTGTTTACCACGTGAATAGAACCGTGGTAAAATAGCACACCCGTGGTAAATCTGTTCGTAGTTGTAGGGCTTGTGAACCGTGGTAAATGTGTGAATCGTGGTAAATTGGTCATGTGGTATTTTTTTTGAACCGTGGTAAATTGGTCATGTTGTATTTTTTTTGAACCGTGGTAAATTGTTGAACCGAAGTAAATATGTATTGTGGTAATTGTTACCGGATTATGATAGTAGCCTATGCGGGATTTGAACCCACATCTTTGTGTATAAACACATCGCTCTACCATATGAGCTAATAGGCTTAAATAAAATAGTAGTCACATTCAACTTTGAAAAAATAATAAATGATGATTTTTTTTAACCAGATATTTCTAGTCACATTCAACTGTGCGATTTTTTAATACTGCTCCTACAACTCTTCACCCACACTAAGGGAAGAAATGGAACAGAACAAAAGCAACGAAACTTCAAACTTCAAATTCAAGGTCTTTATGCTCACATTTAGTAAATATTGCAAAGCACCGGGTTTTTTTTTTGTTTAGCCATGGTTATTGACATTTATTTAGTTTAGAATCTAGGGTTGATGACTTTTCAAAAAGCTACTCAAATTGTAAGTACAGTGTTATCATGTTAAGCAAAACATCCCTATGGAAATAAGGTTGTAGCAGTCAAGGTTCAATAATTAGAAGGTTAAGAATACAAACCTGTGGAGCTGCTTCAAAAACTCTGAACTTTTAATTGAGATTCGCATCTAACTCATGTATCGCAGCAACATTACCACATCTGCATAGGAAACAACATTGCGAAGGTATAAGTTACTGCCTTAAGTTGTCCAACAAGTGGTAAATTTGGTTTTGAAACCGTATCTATATCAATAATTTGGAGCTGACCAAACTAAAACGATCTGGCTATTGAACATCCACTTATAGCCCTCCATAACCAACTGATGGGCACGATACATATAATCAATGTTGTTTGCATGGTTAAATGTGGAAACCACACCGCCACCAAAAAGGAACCCAACACCAAGAGGTCCCCAACCATCCACATTGTCTTCCGGGCCCGACCACATGAGGTCACACATTGCACCCTCATGAGCTAGGTACCCCTTGCTTCCGATCAATTACTCGAATCTGACACACAAATTATGTTGGATTCCAATACAAGGTCGTAACTAACCATCCCAAGGCCTTTTTTTTTGTATCAAACAGGAAGGGTTTAGAAGTGATCTGACCTGGTCTAGTGTAGATATGGAAGGAGAAAGACCACCATGAACACTAAAGACTTTGTTCTCAATCAAGGCTGACAAACTGTACAAGGAAAATAACCAAATTCAATAACCTAACAGTTGTTCAAAGAAGATAAGAATATGCTTAATTTAGTAGAGTTAGATTGTGAAAAGGTGAACTACTCGGGCTAAAAACAGGGATGTGGATGGTTTCACTAGCATTGAAATTTATCTGAAATCATTTGAAAACTTGTTTTCAGATTGTGTCCCTACCAAAGGTTTTAGGAAATGAACTGCTAAGATTAAGATCCTTCAAGCTTTTCAGATATCAGATGACCTTTTACAGAATTACAGTATAATGTAACTAACTTCACTATAACTTATAAAAGCTGTGTAACATCAACACCTACAAGTTTCTCCTTTCTAAGTTCACAACCCTTGTATGATGTGATGTAATACATCAGTGCAATCTTCAAGAACTTACCCCGGATACATATTATTTATAAGAAGAGCTTACCTTAAGTAATCAAATATATCAGTGCAATATCTCCAAACATTACTGAGCCGTATTTACGAAGGCACTCAACATAAAAACCATAGACCTGGTAGACAAAGGACAATTAGGAGACAAGAAGAAAAAATAATTGAACCCAAAATTGTGTCAGATGATGGCAGGCCAACCTGTGTGATTTGGTGGCTCTCATGGCTCCCTCTAATAAATGTAATTCGATCTGGATATCTAAACTAGATTTATACTGCATTAGAATGTTAACCAATCATTAGATCTAAAAAAATGGCAACACTTTGTGGGCAAAGGAGACTAGAGCAGCATTTAGTTGCATTGTAGATAAATAGCAAATATCTTGCCATGTGACCTGAATTCTAGAATAGTAATCAAGCTAAACAATAGCTCAATTCCATCTAAAAGATAAGAACGCGTAAATTATTTGTTGGGTTAATTAGCTACTCACAGTGGCATAGCCATGTGCTAACTTGTATGTTCCAAAACAGTGGGATCAGAACAACACTCTTTGCCAACTCAACACCTAAAATGTCAACATTCTTAGCACGGTCCCACTTGGCCTCTTACTTAGGAAGACCCTCTTCAATTTCATTTCACTTCCAAGTTATGTAGGAGACACAGAAATATACATTACGAATTGGAGCAAAATTTAAACAGCCCTCTTGGGATTTAAAATAGCAATATTGTTCTAGCATAAGAATCATGTAAACAAAATTTTTAATGCCCCTCAATTTTATTTGCTATGGTTACATTTAAGCATCATCCAGGACCAATTTAGCAGCTCTAGCTACATTTACCTCATAAATAATCTAACTTTACAGTTAATTTCCCTTATGGTAAATCTAACTAAAATAACTCAAAGAAGAACAAACTTGTTTTCTAATCTATTAGGTAAACAATAAGCAAATTCAGTCCAATTTCACATGTAACTGAAGCCATAACCTTAAAGTCTGCACTGCTATACTATATACATTACAAAGGAAGACATTAGAATTAAAGGTTCCACAACAGAAGCTCATCCATTTTTTACATAATCATGAAACCTAAGAGCTGCCAGTACTTGTTCATTTCCTGTTTCTTTCAGTCGAAATAAGCTCAAATACCTAAAATTTGGTTGAATGATCAAAGAGTACACAACTTGATTTCAGTGAACAGATGAAGGAAAGAGAGAGGAAAATTACTCAGTAGGTTAACTGAAATTGAACAAAATGCAACCACACTGACTTGTTGAACTATAAATCGAACATAACCTCTTGACTTCGCCAATAGCGTTAGACATGAATCCAATTATCAAGGATTCAACAAATGTAATCACTAAGAACTCTAACTAAAACAAAATAAAAAAATACCAAAGCATGAACAACAAACAAATAATAATTTTGAGTGTTTTATACCTTCTTGTTGATTTAGAGGAGGAGAGAGGTGTCCAGAAGTTTGGCATCGGTGTCTCGGAAACTAGATTCATCACGTGCATCACTGGTCGAGCATTGATCGGTGATAGGTGCGACTCGCTCGTGCTTTTAAGGGGACTCCTGGTCGGCGTCGGTAGATTCAGGAGGGGAATGGTACTCGCAGCAGTATCGACTTCATGCCGGGCATAGCCATGGAAGCGAAGGTCGATCCATTTTAGCATCAAAGTACCAAGAGAGACAAAGAAGATGAAAGATCGAGGAGTTCGAGAGGGAGATTGAGAGACGAGGATAAAGTGAGGAGATCGATTAAGAGATTGAGCAAGGGGAAGGATTCAGATCTCAATACTGATATGGAGGCGGACGGAGAAAGATGCGGTTAAGAGTTCTATAACCTATCTTGAAAATTTACCACGAAGAAGAAAAAGAGAGCAGTGGTAAATTAGATAATAATTTACTTCGATTCTTCTATCAACCGTGGTAAATTTGTTGACCTTGAAATTTTACCACAAAATTACACCGAACCGTTGTAAATTGATGATAAATTACTTCGGTTCTTCTTTGAACCGTGGTAATTTTACCCATCTTGCAAACTTACCACACAATGACACGGAACCGTGGTAAATTAGGTGTCGCCAAAGGCCATTTTTCTACTAGTGTTGATTAGCTATTTGCCCTAGTTGTTAATTTTGCTTACTACATAGATCATCTTTGTTTTTAATTTCCAAATTTTTTCTACTGTTGCTGTTCGACAGCCTCCCTGCAGTCCTAGTGTTGTTCGACGTCACAAAAAAAAAAAAAAAATCAGAACCACCGATTACACAAAAAGAAAGAGGAAGAGAAGTTGTCTTGCATTTGTGAGTTAGTAACTCATATATATACGTTATTCATTTGCTTATATTGCATCCATTGCTACATGATTGATGATCTATTACGTTTTAAGCTCCACAAAAAAACCCTTATTTGTGTGATTTAGAGCCGTGCCGACACCGGGGCCGTGGTCACACCCATCTTTCTCCGAGCCGTGTTGCAACCGTCGGATAATAGTCGACGGAGTGTGTGCACTTTTTAGCCCTTGTGTTGCTCGCATTATTTTCCTTAGTTGCTGAATTTTTTAGCTTCACATTGTATTCTTCATTGCATTCTCTTATTATTTGCAATTTCATATTTAGCCGCTTATCATCGATTGCATCTCCTTGCATACTCTTTCTGTGTCTATTTCTCGCATTTTGCATTGTTATCTTGCTACTTTCATCATTGCAAAGTTCTGTGTCCAGGGTAGATTGTCAATTTAGTGCCCTTGTTTTCCTCGCTTGCTTGTTTTCAAACACTTCGATCACTCATAGGATCAAAGACTTGCATTGCTTGTTTCTTTGCCTATTTGTTCGGATTACTTGTGTCGTTACTTTGCTTATAGGAACATGGGTCAAAAGTCCGACAAGTCTACCACCTCGGGCACACAACCACCATCGCGTGCTATTACGGATGAGCAAATGCGTTTCGTCATTGATTCCGCTAGCGGAGCAGTGGAGAAACGGTTGGAGTCGATGCTCTCCGCCAATAACGCCCAACTTACCGGCATATTGATGGGATTGATGGAAAAGAAGCTTGCTGAATTTCATATAGAAGGGCCATCTTCATCGACCGGTAAGAGACATGGTAAGGGTCATTTAGTTGATAACTCAATTTTTATTCCTAAACATCGTTCTAACCCATTTCCCGGCGAGCCCGAGGACGATGATGTAGTTTTTGCAGCTGGTACAACTCGCCTGGAGGGTCAGCAACAACCCCCACGGTAACCTCCTAGGACACCCATTCGAGACCATCCGGTCTTCGACGAATGGGAAGAGCAGCGGAACGAAAGGGATGTCGATGGCATACCCATTCTTGAGGACCCATTCCAGGAGGCTGATGATCCTTTTGATGACATTCCTCACTGTGTAACTCTCAAATACTTTGAAACAAAATATAAGACTCTTAAGAACAAGCAGAGAGAACACGCTGAAGAGAGATCGTAAACTTGAGGGCTGATTGTGCAATGATATTCATGAATGTACGTCCCTCCTCTCTCTCTTCTTCATCTCCTTTATATAGTGAAGATCATCGGCGCCACTTAATGAAGGAATCTTCTCCAACGGCTTGGCTGATCATGGCTATCTTCGAGATCTTCTATACTTGGAAACTTTTGAAGCCATGATCTCCGATTGTGTCCTTCTTCACTTTTCGACTTTGGAAGGAGATAATATTTGAAAAACTTCCTGAAATGTTAGTATGAATATCTGAAAGCATATAATAATATAAAATAATATTCGAGCATAATATAATAAAGTACAGGTTTTGTATTTCATCAACACTGCTAAAGCTTCAAGACCTTTGACAGAAACAGGCTGTCAAAGCCTTTGAAACGTATTCCGATTTTCATCAAGGGAGTGGAGTTATCAATCTCCCCCTTGATGAAAGACAAAACCTGTGCATCCCTGCAACTTAGTCAAACAGAGATATCATAAGCAAAATCGGACTAAGTACCTGCATGGGTTAGAAAAATATTGGATCATATAAGTTTTAAAACCAATGAAAGACATCCAACAAAATAAGGTCTAAACCACCATCAAATCATCTCCCCCTTTTTGTCTTTCAACAAAGGGAGGAGGGTAAACCAGTAACCAAAAGTTCAAATTTTAAAAAGATCCTTTCAATTCTTAAAGGCAAGAAAAGATTTATCCGATTTTAAAATAATTTCCACCAATAAACTATACTCGGATAAAATAAAACGATTTTTCCGAAAATAAAATAGGTAACATATAAAGAAGGTTTAAAATCCATTAAGACCATATTTGATCAAATATCTAATGAGATATCAACCAAATCTCTGATCCGTTATATGCACTCTACTGTTCAGTTCAAAACCTTTGAAATGAGGTTCAAGGATCTTGGCACTGAGTAGAATTTATCTTTCGTAAAAAGAAAGCTCCCCCTACGAAAGTGCATCCTTGTTAAGCATCCCAATCTCTCGTCTAATGAAGGTGAACCTGTCCTCTGCCAAAGGCTTAGTAAAAATGTCAGCCCATTGATAATCAGTTGAAATAAAGGAAATGGACACATCACCTTTTTCGACATGGTCTCTAATGAAATGATGCCTTACATCAATATGTTTGGTCCTTGAATGCTGAACAGGATTCTTTGTAATGGAGATGGCACTTGTATTGTCGCACTTAATGGGAATGCCTTTGAGGTTGATGCCAAGATCTCGTATTTGTTGAGCTATCCAAAGGATTTGGGAGCAACAGGCTCTAGCGGCTATGTATTCGGCTTCTGCAGTGGATAGAGCAACTGAGTTTTGTTTCTTTGAGTGCCAGCTGATCAAAGATGCTCCTAAGAATTGGCAACATCCTGATGTGCTCTTCCTATCCACCTTATAGCTTGCAAAATCTGCATCAGAATATCCAATTAATGTGAAATCCTTTTGCTTTGGGTACCATAGTCCAAGCTCCTTAGTGCCATTGAGATATCGAAAGATCCTCTTCACATCCACGAGGTGAGATTCTTTAGGATCAGCTTGAAACCTAGCACACATGCAAACACTAAACATGATGTCAGGTCTACTAGCTGTGAGATATAGTAAAGATCCAATCATTCCTCGATACTCCTTTTGATTGACACTTTTCCCAGTCTTGTCTTGATCTAGAGATAATGTTGAGCTCATGGGAGTTTTTGCTGCTTTGGATTGATCCATCTTGAATTTCTTCAAGAGATCCTTAGTATACTTGCTTTGGTTGACAAAGATCCCTTTCTTGGATTGATGAACTTGTAATCCCAAAAATAAGTTGAGTTCACCCATCAAGCTCATCTCAAATTCACTGCACATGATGTCAGAAAATTCCTTGCACAAAGATGTGTTAGTAGCACCAAATAATATATCATCAACATAGATTTGAATAACCAAAATGTCCTTTCCTTTGGTCTTGATAAAAAGAGTCTTGTCGATCAACCCCCTTTTAAAATCATTTTCTAAAAGATATTTTGACAAGCGCTCGTACCAAGCTCTTGGGGCTTGTTTCAAACCATAAAGCGCTTTGTCAAGTTTATAAACATGATTAGGAAATTCTAAACTTTCAAAACCTGGGGGTTGAGCCACATATACTTCTTCTTCTAAGAAACCATTAAGAAAAGCACACTTGACATCCATTTGATATAACTTTATGCCCATGAAAGATGCAAATGCAAATAAAATGCGAATGGCTTCAAGCCTGGCTACGGGAGCAAAGGTCTCCTCGTAGTCAATACCTTCCTCTTGAATGTAGCCTTGAGTAATAAGCCTTGCCTTGTTCCTCACGATCTTACCATTCTCATCTAGCTTGTTTCGAAATACCCATCGTGTGCCAATGACTGATTGATGCTTTGGCCTAGGCTTCAAGGTCCAGACTTTGTTCCTTTCAAATTCGGTAAGCTCACTTTGCATGGAAATGATCCAGTCTGGCTCTTGAAGTGCCTCATCTACCTTCTTTGGTTCAATAAGAGAAACAAACGCGTGAAAAGCACAAAGATCTTTAAGTTTAGAACGAGTTTGAACACTAGAAGTAGGGTCAGAAACGATATCCTTCAATGAGTGTGATGAGGAGTATTTGAATTTCCTTTTGCTAGTCTCAGCTCCTTGATTCGTCACACTAGTAGGATTGACTTGTGATACATCTGACTCCGTGGTCCTGTTAGGTCCAGTTACAGCAGTTTCTGACGCTTCAACACTGTTGGATTGGACACCAAGGGCTTTGGACGAATCTTCAACACCTTGGGCCAATTCTTCAGTGTTGAGAATCTGTTCCTGCATGTTCCTCTTCTCTGTGTTTTACATTATTGAAGGTTCGATAATGTAAAACTAAGTAATGTAAAGATACTCTAGAAGGGGGGTTGAATAGAGTATGCCGGTTATTCGCAGATAGTCTCAAGACTTTTGAAGCTCGTGCCGAAACCATTTGAGATTTGACTTAGTCTTTTCTCTGAAAACTTGAATCACAGAGTTAAACAATTCGAACCAAGTGCGGAAATAAGGTAAATCAATAAATAAAGGACTCGATGAATTGTTTACGAGGTTCGGCACGAACTTGGCCTACGTCCCCGCCTAGGGTTCTTCCACAACCCTAGGATTCAACAGGCTTTATTGATTCACAAAGCTTAGGATCCTAGTAGCTCACCGAGAAGCCTTTCTCCTATACAATTGCAATCTAGTCAACTCACGTGTCCTTGGAGTCCTAGACCAATCTAGAAGAGCCCCACCTCTCTCAGATATCTAGTACAATCCTCTTACTCTCGAGAATCAATAGCCTAGTGCCCACTTCCTGAGTTATAAACTCTCGAGTATAACAATCTCTCAGAATATATCCTATAAGCTCACTGTGTAACTCTCAAATGCTTTGAAACAAAATATAAGACTCTTAAGAACAAGAAGAGAGAACACGCTGAAGAGAGATCGTAAACTTGAGGGCTGATTGTGCAATGATATTCGTGAATGTACGTCCCTCCTCTCTCTCTTCTTTACCTCCTTTATATAGTGAAGATCATCGGCGCCACTTAAGGAAGGAATCTTCTCCAACGGCTTGGCTGATCATGGCTATCTTCGAGATCTTCTATACTTGGAAACTTTTGAAGCCATGATCTCCGATTGTGTCCTTCTTCACTTTTTGACTTTGGAAGGAGATAATATTTGAAAAACTTCCTGAAATGTTAGTATGAATATCTGGAAGCATATAATAATATAAAATAATATTCGAGCATAATGTAATAAAGTAGGTTTTGTGTTTCATCAACACTGCTAAAGCTTCAAGACCTTTGACAGAAACAGGTTGTCAAAGCCTTTGAAACTTATTCCAATTTTCATCAAGGGAGTGGAGTTATCAACTTAATTACACAAAAATAATCTTATATTGGAGATGTCAGCATTTCAGAAGATGTCAGCATTTCAGAAGATGTCAACATTTCCAGAAGATGTCAGCTAGATATTTGCAACACTAGTAAAATCAGAAAAAAAAAAAAGATTAAGCATCAAAAAGAGAGATTAAGCTTCACAACTACAATAGCTATTTTATTTTATATTCTATAGTATATATCAGTAGCTTTTAGCAAGAGCAATAACATGTGAAAAATAAATGCCAAATCAATATAAAACATAGCATAACTAGCAAGATAATTCATACTTCATACGGAGAATGAGATAAATATAGCATAACTAGCAAAACAAATCACAAAACCTTGCTATGTTCTCACATAACCAAAAAAAAAAGAAAAAGGAAAAAAGAGGAAGGTAATTCATACTTCGTATCTTTTGCTTTCATTTCAATAAACCAAAAGATTAAATACAAGTGAGAACAAACCAAGGTGGATGATAAGATAACATCCAGAAAAAAAGATGTAGATCAAGGGGATAAATATGTCAGCATTGAAGATATAATCATGGAAGATGTCAGCATTGAAGATGTCATCATTGAAGATGTCAACATTGAAGATGTCAGCATTTACAAGCTTCATAACTACAACAACTACTCCTAAATGTTTGCAACAATAGCTAGATGTTTGCAACCACAGTAGCCACATTCAGCTTGCCAATATAACCAAATTATCACAATATAACATAAGTAGCTAAATTTGTGCAAATAATGACAGTTCCCAAATTATGACAAGAATTACTAAACCTAAAATCAGCCATTTCGCAAATTCAGCATCTCCAAAGGACAATTTCTAAGCATAGTGAGATAGAAACCTCAATGTCTGAAGCAGCCTCGTCCTCCCAGACCCATTCCTGTAACTCCTTAGGGGAAAAATCACATTAAAAAATGCATAATCACTGAATCCGACAAAAATCGACAAGGATAACCAGAGAAGGATCGAATTACTCAAAAATTAAGCAAAATAAAGTATGAAAACAGTACCCAGATCTGCCATAAATCAAAAACAGAAAGAAGACCAGGAGAAAATAGAGGCAAATCAATTTACCTGGCACTAGTGCGGCTCTACACCAGGAGGAGGGGTGGCAGGATGCGGAGAACCCTACTTCTTGTCCACCGTCTGCAAATCTGGGATCTCCGCGTCATAGATTTGGCAGCCAGTGTTAAGGCTATTGCGGTGATAGAGAAAACTGCGATTGGGACCACTGTTGTGGCTGGGAGGAGGTGGCAGTGGTGGAGCCGGCGCCGGCGCCGGTGGAGGTGGTGATGATGGTGAGGGAGGCGACCGGTGACAAGAGTGAGAGCAACGATTAGGACTGGTGTCGGGAAGAGGAGTGAGCAGCGAGGAGGAGGACTAGGGGTGGAGGACTGGCGGTTGTGATGGTGGATGCGGGGGTGGAGGAGGAGCGAGCATTGAGGAAGAGGAGCGAGGCCAATTCCTAGGGGAGGATGAAGATTGTCGGATGAAACGATTAGTCGAGGGTGGAGGAGAAAAGAAATAGGTTAAAAAAGATGGACATTCCACTAATTTTTACAAAACCTAGGACAAACCTCAAATTAGGGCGAAAATTTGTGCCTTCGGCACAAATTTTCTCTTTTTTTTTGGGTGGATTGATTTGCTTTGTGTGAAAAAAGGTTTGATGTTGAAGCCAGTGGGTGGGGGTGTGTGGTTTGTGTTTGCCCCGTTGAAATTGGGTTAGAGCTGAAATTTTGTTGTTTAATTATCATGATTTCGACATTATTTGGGGAAAAACGAAGAATTATTCAGACGAAGAATTTAGTGTAGGGTTTTTGAGATGCATAATTTTATTCATTATTCGTCAATTATATATTCAGATGTATATGTCAATTTTTCGTTAATAGTGGTAATAAGTTGGTCAATTTATTAGGTGAAATTTGATTATCTTTTGTTAGTTTATGAAGTCTTTGGTTTGAGGAACAACGTAAAAAACATTCATCGCACGAGTATAATTACACAACTAAACATTATTCGATAAAATGTGAAATATTATTCGTTGAAATATTAAGCATTATTCGTATAATTCGTAAGAATTATTTAAGGAGAGTTTGAGTTTCTTTTATCTGAAATTGAATAACAAAAAAAAATTATTCGATAGCATAGCATGTGACAAATTTTTCAATGGAATTAGTAAATTTTGATTTGAACCGGATGGAAAAGATAACATAAAATTATTCGGTAGCATGCGAAATATTATTCGGTAGAATTGCCAAAATTTTAAAACAAATGAAATAAAAAACGCGGCTAGAGGGATTTTGTGAATTTTTTTCCACTGGGCCCAAACGAAATAAAAAACGTGATTTTTTTAAAACGAACGAAAACAACCTATTTATATGGAGTAATCGAGAACCTACAAATATCTTTGATTGCATAACAACTGAAATTGTGAATCAAATTAATAATTTATTTTGATCTAAATTTAAATCTTTACAAATAAAAAAAATATGGATAAACTACTTTATAAATTAAAAGTAAAAAAAGAATAAAACAAAACGGAAATAATGGATTTTATTTTGATTCTTAATTGATATGGGGGTCCCACTAGTCACCATTATTACTCACCCCATTCCGGTATCAACACACGCACACATTGGGAGAGTGGCTGATTTGCATGCGGGTCCCACGTCTCATTAATAAAAAAAATAAACAAAAACTCCTTTTGATCTAGGTCGTCCATCACAAAATATCGATGACCCAAGTTGTGCACAAAGTACACCCTAAGGGGTGTGCACAATTGATATATCCTATTATATATACATGTATATACATACATACAAACATACATACATACATACATACATACATACATACATACATACATACATACATACATACATACATACATACATACATACATACATACATACATACATACATACATACATACATACATATAAAAGGTAGGGTTCGGGCAGGGGCGGAGCCAGAAAGTTATATATATAGGGATTGACTCTGGTGAAAACCACAAATTGTGCTAAAAACCGTGAGGACTACTTTATAACTTGGTTTATTTGAAACATATGCTACAAACCTCAATCACACAGTGACTTTACAACTCGGTTCAACCTAAAAACCGTGCTAAAAAACTCCAATTTTAAAATAACACATGACTTTCTAGTTCGGTCAAGCCTAAAAATCGTGCTAAAAAACACATATTTTAAAATTACATATTGACTTTATAGCTCAATATTATTCAAAACCGGGCTAAAATTTGTGTCTTTATAGATCGGTTCTATTCATAACCGGGCTATAAAGCAAGTGAATCGGGCTAAAAAGCCGGCCCTCACGGGTTTTTACCGTAATTTTGGTTTTCACCGGAAGGCACCCCTGTATATATACATATGTACGTACGTACGTACGTACGTACATACATACATACATACATACATACATACATACATACATACATACATACATACATACATACATACATACATACATACATACATACATACATACATACATACATACATACATACATACATACATACATACATACATACATACATACATACATACATACATACATACATACATACATACATACATACATACATACATACATACATACATACATACATACATACATACATACATACATACATACATACATACATACATACATACATACATACATACATACATACATACATACATACATACATACATACATACATACATACATACATACATACATACATACATACATACATACATACATACATACATACATACATACATACATACATACATACATACATACATACATACATACATACATACATACATACATACATACATACATACATACATACATACATACATACATACATACATACATACATACATACATACATACATACATACATACATACATACATACATACATACATACATACATACATACATACATACATACATACATACATACATACATACATACATACATACATACATACATACATACATACATACATACATACATACATACATACATACATACATACATACATACATACATACATACATACATACATACATACATACATACATACATACATACATACATACATACATACATACATACATACATACATTCATACATACATACATGAAAGGTAGGGTTCGGGGAGGGGTGGAGCCAGAATGTTTTGAGCGGGGGGTCACCATAATAGTCCACAATAAGATCGAGAAAAAAAATCGTAAAACGCAACGTGTTCAATAGTACAAACTAGTGTCAACCTATGGTTTCGAAAATACTACTGACGATGGCATAGAAAATAGGCTATATAATAAACACGGAATATGACGTCATAAATAGGTCACCCAACGCAAAAGGATGGTCGGTACCACCATTAGTACATCGCGAATAAAGTATTCAACCAAGCCCGAAGGAATGGGCTTAGCGCTCCTGAGAACTATTAACCCTTATTTCCCTCACGACTAAAACCCAGTGTAAGAATCGGAGTGAACTCTCCAAAATGTCTCGTAAGCCTCCGAAGTCCTAGCAAGCAGCTCGCTGGCTCCAGCACCTCGCCTCTAATGGCTCCACGTGTATTGCCTATGCCCCTAAGCGTGTGGGCATGCGTTACACGTGTCCCACATAGAACCATGAGGTTGCCAGCCAGCTCCTCGCTTGGTTTCCCTATAAATACCCCCTCCGATCTCAGAGTAATGGATCCGATTCTGAAGATAGAAAAGCATAAGAGCTTTGATTATCCCCCTGACTTAAAACCCCCGGAGTTGAGTTCTAAAGATCTTCAGCCGGAGAAGAACGTTATTTGGGATAACAACCCCGCCTAGCTTCCTCTGTAAACGACGATTGAACAGTAACATAATTCATAGTGAATCAAACTCGTAACCCACATCGCTTGGATTAATAAGTGTACAACCTGATCATCATTCCCCCAGGCTAAGGCTTGCAGGTATTTTAAAGCATTATGTCGTCACATGTGAGGTAACAAGTATAGGCAAAATCCCATAAACGCGTCATTGGCGTCGTCTGTGGGAACCTTTCACAACGAGAGGTTCCGCGTAGCAATACGCCTTCTTTACATCACTTTCTTTCCATTGCTTTTATTTTATCCCTTTTTTCGCTTTATTCGTTTTTATTCTGCATAATTTCTATCTAAAGTGAACTAACAATAGCGCTTATTTCCTTCTTAAACACCGATGTTTTCACTTGTAGGAATCATGAATTTTACCCTATTCGGAGAGGAATTTGGGAACCAACACCATGATACCGAGGAAACAAACGGCCTCAACCTCAACGCTCCCCCCAACGAGGAAGCCCTGCACAACGGCAATGAGGGCACCCTTCTATAGCCGACATAGGACACTGCGCAACCACCTCCGTTCGCTCTCTACGGAATGTGGGGCGGCTACCCCTCGTAGCAATTCTTCGCGTGGAACTACCCGCAAAGCATGTACTTCAACCAACAAGCGAATGGGGTGCCTTTCCAACACGCAAACGGGATACCACTCCAACACGACCCCCGTACTTACTACCAACAACAAGGACCAGTGCCCGTAACGGTCAACCATTTCCCCAACCCTGCTGGTTGCCCTCTCAACCCTGATCTAGAACCCGACGAAAACATCAACAAGGTCGACCGTTCTGGTAGGGCCCGGAACGTGTCTTCGCGTTCAAACTCCCCTGAGGCACCTGGACGAACTCGCAAAGGCGAGCCAACCTTTCCATTGGCTTTTTGCAGACAAATATGAGAGGCACTCGTCCCCAAGAGATGGAGGGACATCTCCGTCTCCAAGTACAAGGGAGATACCGATCCCAACGATCACCTCAACCAATTCACCACGACAATGGGAATCCGGAAGCACAATACTAATGGGCAATTTGGCCGAATGAGATTTCAAAATTTGCCTATTTCGAAAGGAGCCGGCAAACTACGACGTTCTGAGAGAACTTGTTACTTGTGACTAAGCAGATCCACGCCATGGAAGCTGCAGGCTCTATCTCGCGACCTGTCGAGTATAAGCCATTGTTCCATCCACCATCTTACCGCCGACCTCCCAACGAACGCCAGGGGGGAGAAAACTTCGGAGATCAACAACCTCGCAATCCTCCCTGACAATACTCGTCCATCCCACTGCGCCCTCTAGTCCAAGAAGTACAATACAACCACAGATCAGGACCCAATCCACTTGGTGCCCAAACCAACGTAATGATGGCTCATCCTGACCATATCTCACCCCCAGTCTATGAGATTCCGCCAGCCCTTCCCCAAAAGGAGACACCCCTTCAAATTTGCGCCCCACTAGCAAATCCTGGTAATCCAGTAGCAATACCACAACAACACCATCCTCTTGAGGTCCCTCCCCGACAATATAAGCTGCCTAATTCACCACTAAGACACTACAATCCCCAATATACGATTGGGGGGAGGGGTAGGGGAACTTACCCTTAAAACAGGGAAGAAAGGAATGGCGGTAGAGGAGGAGGGTATCAACCTCCTCCTAGGGACACGAGAAATGTCCCCACAGCAAGGTCCTCATCCAACCGACCTGAGCATTCTAACCAGGATTACCGGAAGTCTCCTTCTCCGGATGGGTGCATCAACACCATCGCGGGAGGACTCGCAACATCTGGCACCAGCAATCAAGAAAGCAAAAACTATGAAAGAGATGCTAGACGCCCCCCATCTGAGGCCAGCGTCAAACAAGCATCCGCTGCACACACTATACCAAGTTTCTCTGTTTCCGATACACGTGATGCTCGCGATCTCAGAATGCCTCACTCAGATCCCATGGTAATCCATGTATAGATAGGAACCAAGACCGTCAAGCGGGTCATGATAGATACGGGTTCATCTGTGGACGTCCTTTACTGGGACGCTTTTGAGCAACTCGGGATCGTCGAAAGCGCCCTAACACTAGGGACCACGCCAAATAGAAGGACCCACATGATTGAGTTCTCGGTGGTCCGACTACCGTCCATCTACAACGCCATCATGGGCCGCGTAAGTCTATTCCAGTTCCAAATAGCATGCTCTATATATCATTTTAGCGTCAAGTTTACATGCACTGATGGAAAGGTGGGCGAAGCACGGGGAGAACAAGCCGAGAGTAGAATTTGTTACTTATCCTCACTAAGAAAGGGCCATAATCGAATATTCATGATTAAAAGGGGCGTTCGAGGATCTCTAAAAGAAGAAGCAAACGACGAGCGCAAACAAGAGACCACATCTGAACAACAACAAGCGGACTTTGGAAGTTCGACCAGAGAAGATAGCTGACAAAATTGTGGAAGAAAGAGTCGCTTTCTTTCCTTTCCCAAATAAGGCTGAAACCCTGTACCACGGTCACAGCTTGACTGGCCCCACTTTAGAGCGCCTCAAGAACTTATTGGAAGGATCGTGAGACGTCTTTGCGTGGTCACCACAAGATTTAAAAGGGCTTCCCCGAGAAATCGCGGAACATTCTCTGAGACTTAATCGCAAGGCAAAACCCGTCTGCCAGAGAAAGAGAAAGATGGCCGCTGAAAAATCAGAAGCAACAAAGCAAGAGGTGCACAAGCTTCTACAAGCCAGATTTATTCGCGAGATTAATGACTCAACCTGGCTATCAAATGTGGTGTTAGTCAGAAAAAGCAGTGGCAAGTGGAGGATGTGCGTAGACTTCAAATATCTGAACAAGGCATGCCCTAAAGATAGTTATCTTTTACCGTCCATCGACGAGCTGGTGGACACCACAGCAGGACATGTCACCCTAAGCTTTCTAGATACTTATTCCGACTACAATCAGATGAGTCCTCACGACGAAAAAAGCACCGCCTTCATCACCAATCAGGGAACCTTTTGTTATATGGTGATTCCATTTGGGCTCAAAAACGCAGGAGCCACTTTTCAGCGAATGATAGAGAAAATGTTTGCGTCCCAGATCGAAAGAAATGTCTGAATATGTCAATGATATCATGATCAAAAGCATTGCAATGGAGGACCATTGTAAAGATTTACAAGAAACCATCGATGCTCTAAGGAGAAATCGTGTTTGCCTAAATCTGGAGAAATGCATTTTTGGAGTCGATTCCGGGAAATTCCTAGGTTTCATGATAAGCCACCGGGGAATAGACGTGAACCCTTCAAAGGTACAAACCATCATCGATATGGCTCCTCCAAAGACGATGAACGACATCCAAAAGTTGAATGGGTCGGTCAACTACTTGAGCAGATTCTATTCACGATTAGCCGTTTTGGATAAGGTTTTCAAGGGCATGAAGGATTATCTGGCCGCTTTGCCCACTCTACACTTTCCACGCGAGCACGAAAATTTACAGCTATACCGCGCTATCGGATCCACCACTATTAGTGCGGTACTCACTAGGGAGTCCAAATTTCCTATTTACTTCGCCAGTCGCGTATTGCAACCCGCTGAATCCCGGTATACTCCGATAGAGAAGATGGTCTTAATCTTCGCGGCGCGAAGATTAAGACCCTACATCCAGGCCCATACCATAGAAGTACTCTCCGACCTTCTGCTCCATCAGACCCTACACTCACCATCTCTTTCCGGAAGGATGGTCAAATGGGCAGTAGAGCTTTCCAAATTTAATATTCATTTCAAACCCAGGAAGTCTCGTTTAGCTCAGGCATTGGCCGACTTCGTTGTCGAAGCCGTCTTTACAAACTCTCAAGATTGCGATGGGGAGGACTGGGTAATTAATGTAGATGGATCGGTATCAGCGGGAGGGTGTGGGGCAGGGGTCACCATCACTAACCGAAGCGGAGAGATAACCGATTTATCTTTCCAATTATTGTTTGAAGCCACCAACAATGAAGCAGAATATGAAGCCTTGATCGCGGGTATAGAGAACCTTGGTTAACGGGGCCTGACAAGTTCGAATTTTTACAGATTCAGAGGTGGTCGCCCTGCAAGTCAAGGGGGAATACGAAGCAAAGACCGGAATGCTGCCTGAGTATTTGGCCCGCGTAAAAACACTCACTGCCACCTTCGGGAAGTGCTCTATCACATCCATACCTCGCGAGCAAAATGAGCGAGCCGATACATTGGCCAGAATGGGGGCCACGCTGCACCTAGGATTAAGTGATCGCGTGATAATCGAACAGAGGCATGTCCGAGAAATCTATCAGGGGGTATTCAGAATATCTAAACTCGGAGACTAGCGTATACCCCTCCTAGAAAACATAACTAAAGGGGCAATAGCAGGCGAGGTACAAGATATCCAAAATATCAGAAGAAGAGCAGCCCGCTTCCGAGTCAGAGATGACCGACTATACAAAAGAGGTTTCAACCTTCCAGATGTTCTGTGCATCTAAAACCAGGAAGGCTTTAATCTCGTGCAAGAATTGCACGCGGGCCTCTGCGGCAACCACTAGGGATGGAGAGCCTTAGCGTCTAAAATCACATGCCTAGGCTATTATTGGCCTTCCCTTAGGGCATACGCGGAAATGGTCATCCACATATGCGATCCTTGTCAGCGACACACGTCACTCAATCATCATCCCTCTCATCCTTTGAAAATCATCTCCGTATCATGTCCATTTGCAATGTGGGGAATGGATATTTTGGGCCCTTTCCCAACGGCACCAGGCCAGCTGCACTTCATCATTGTGATAGTAGACAACTTTACGAAGTGGGTAAAAGCTGATGTCATGGCCACCGTCACAGCGGAGAAATGGCGTAAATTCATATGGAAAAATATGGTCTGCCGATTCAGGGTCCCTCAAGCTATCATCACAGATCACGGTCCTTAATTTGACTGCCAGAGAATCCGTGACTTTTGCGCCGGCCTCCGTATAGACTTCCGATTCTCATCAGTGGCTTATCCGCAATCCAACGGACAAGCCGAAACCACGAATCGCCAAATCCTGAATGCCTTAAAAAAGAGGTTGGGAACGGCAAAAGGAGAGTGGGCTGAGATCTTGCCCCTGGAATTATGGACATATAGAACCTCAGCTAAGAGTCCCACCGGAGAAACACGATTCGCAATGGCTTTTGGGGTGGATGATGTCATACCAGTGGAGCTGCTAATTCCATCGGCCAGAATTTTCGATTTCAGCAAAGAGTCCAACGACGAGGCCCTTGAGTTAGAACTACATTTACGTGAAGAAAAAAGGGATACCGCTTGTCTCAAAGCAAATGAGTATCAACATCGCCTGGCGGAAGGATACAACAAGCGTGTTTTTGTACGACCCCTGCAAAAAGGAGATATGGTCCTTCGATAAGCAACGACCGGGGGAAAACTTGAACCCAAGTGGGAAGGTCCATACGTCATCCACAAAGAAGTAGGTAGGGGCTCCTTCATGCTTCAAAATTCAGAAGGCGTGATCCTCGCAAAATTATGGAACGCCAAGAATCTTAAGGCGTATTTTGCGAAAAAGCTAGACATATTAATAACCTGGTGACTTAGATTTTCTATGTATAGGGGTCACTAGGATTCCGGATTGGGTACACCTCTTCATATATATAAATGAAAGTTTCAAACCCAAGAAACATTGTTGATACAAATAAATTTAGCGATCGCGTGCCCTTTAAGCACGAATTGACGGATACGCATGCAAGTAAGCCTCCAAGGAGAATAAATTTAGCAATCACGTGTCTTTCGAACATGGGGATGTGCAAGTAAGCCTCCAAGGAGAATAAATTTAGCGATTGCGTGTGCTTTAAGCACGAATACTCATGCAAGTAAGCCTCCAAAGAGAATAAATTTAGCAATCACGTGTCTTTCGAACACGGGGATATGCAAGTAAGTCTCCAAGGAGAATAAATTTAGCGATCGCGTGCGCTTTAAGCACGGATACGCATGCATGTAAGCCTCCAAGAAGAATAAATTTAGCAATCACGTGTCTTTCGAACACGGGGATGTCCAAGTAAGTAAGCCTCCGAGGAGAATAAATTTAGCGATCGCGTGCACTTTAAACATGGATACGCATGCAAGCAAGCCTCCAAGGAGAATAAAACTAAGCGATCTGATTTTGCTGAATCCCATGACTTCGAAATAGTTTTGCCTATGGTTTTTCACCAATAATGGTCCTACCCATTAGAGTTCAGGTCAAGAACTTGAACGAAGAAGGTCGAGTTACCAATCGCGCGGAATCAACCACACAAGATCATTCCACAAATGGTTTTTGACCTTTGGAAAAATCATGACTCTTCTGTCATTGCTGAGTTTACTATGAAATCGCAAGGTTTATTGGCATCCCCATGCACTGTGTTTGTCTACAAAGTAAGTCACGATTTCACTTGTTTCGATCTTTGCGTCTCGTGTTTTCGATCTTTGCGTCCCTATCCTATCTCGGCATACAGGATGCCCTATTTGCCATTACCCGTGATCCTAAGCCGCTCACATAGATGTCCCTTTATAAAGAAAAGATATTTAAGGAGTATTCCATTCACTTACTTTCTTTACTCCTATTTTTTCTCTCTATGACTACGTCAAACCAGACGGTTTGGTCATTTTTTGAGCCCATCCGTTTCCCGGAGCAATTACATCGCTTGTCCCTTCCGTTGCGTTTTGAAGATGAATTTCATCCGGACCTTCCCATGAACATTCTTCTATCAACCCGAATTTTGCGGGATTTTTCTATAGAAGTTATTCGCGGAGATTATAGGCTTCCTTACTTGGGTGGCTGGTGGAACGATTTTGCCTGCACACATAGTATCGATGTCGGTTCCTCTGTAACCTTTATTCACAAAGAAGAAGTTCATTTCGAGGTTCGTATCCTCGATGCGGTAGGGAATGAGGTAGATGCAGAATGGGCTCCTCCTCACTCAGAAGGTTCGCTTTCGAATGGATCCCGTTTAAGTCAGGCAAGGACTCGGATTATCCCAGCCAGGCCTCAGAAGAGGTAAATCAAGAACGCTCGTAGAATGTTTCTAGTTTTTTCTTCCTGAGAAAAATAACCTCGTAGAATAAATTTTAGCTGCCATCACTCTATTTATGATTTACGTCAACGAGTTTCCGTGTCATTTGGAAAATTAATAAAAAAGTTATGTTTTGTTCTACTATATTTACGATTCAGGCTTGTTCGACTATGACATCAAACAATCGTTAAAATAGCCCTTTAAGATCAGGCGTATGAGGTATTCCAATCCAATCTTTAAAACAAACTTGGAAAACAAGTTCGACATAACGCGTATAAAAACTGACATACAAACGAAACTTCAAAAAGGGAATGCACAGTACATTTCCATGCCTAGCTCATTCATTCGCTTCTAGGATAATTATTGTAAGACGACTACCCCCCTCATACTTAAAGATAATAAGAGAGCCCCCGACGCGTAAACCGTTGTCCACAGCAAAAGCACGCCAACCTTCGGTAAGGATGTAATGGCCCTGGCTATCTCGAAACACCCTTACTCGAAACTCTCGCCCAGTGGGAGAGACCAAGCACACATAAGTCAATCCCTCGCAAGCATATTGGGTGCCAAATGATTCAAGCAAAAGCTGCAAACCACAAAATAAAATATCAAGTAAGAAGCACAAAAATTACAAAAGGAGGGTAAAGAAACCTACCAAATATTCCATCTTTTCTTCAGAATCAATGGAATGAAAAAAATCACGACGACAAGGATGAGAGGAGGTCATGATCCCTCACTACAAGAATACTGCTAAATTAAACGACGACCAAGGACAACTGCCGCAGATTTAATCCGAACATCTGCTATGTATCACCAAATAAAACAAACAAGGTAGTGTTGTCTCATCACCGAATATATGTCCAAAGCGACATTTTCAGAACCAACTGCATGCCAAACAAGTAGCGAAAATTGCAGAACCCATCTCTGCAATCCAGAGCGCCATTATCACGTTAGCGGAGGTCACATCCGGGTCGGAAAAAGACAAAACACAAAAACACAGACCAAAATCATTCAGAACATTAAAATATCATTACAGAAATCTTCACGATTACAGATACTGAAGCACGCGATTAAAGGTTAATAAAAGCGCAACATAAAAACAAATATCTGTTAACACCACCACTACAGAACACCCAAAAGCTCTACTCATCTTCATCTTCAAGAACAAGGGTTTTGAAGCAATGTCCTTCCACATATTGAAAAAGCACCACCGATGTCCCAACCTTAACGCCACTGTTGGTCGCAAATCTATCCCAGCCACCAGATAACTACCAACGATTAGAGCAATCCTTGGAGACTTTGACACGAAAGGTTTCACCATTTGTAGAAACTAAACTAACGTGGTCAGACACCACATGACCATACATCTTCTCAAAAGCATCAGGAAGAGGCTGCATACGAAAGAACAGTGTTACTCAATGAACAGTTCAGACCCAAGAAAGAGTATAAAGCACGAAGAATGTGTACAACTTACAAGACGATGCATCCTCTTCTCTTTATCAACCCAACGGAAAAAATCTCGCATTCCAGAATTAGGAGACGCCATCCCTTTGCTTAATCAACAATGCTTAATAAAGCAACCCAATAACTGCAAGATTTCAACAAAAAACCACGCCTTCTTATACCTAAAAAAAGGGGTACAAACTTTGGAAATCATCTAAAGCATTTATTGCATACGTTGAAACTAGACAAAGAATCTGTGAGAAGGATTTCCCAAGATACTCTGCATGTCCTACACGTGACAAAAGATCCCTTCAGAACCAGACCAAGTACACTGGCGCATTTCAAATCCGAAAATAGTCATTTATCACAAGAGCATTTTCAAACCATCCCAATCTACTATAAAAGCTCTTCTTTCTTACGACATAAAAGACACAATCTTCTCATTTCTGGTCCTTCCAAAAAACACAAATATGGCAACAAACATCAACGATCAAAACCCAAACAATGCCTTGATCTTCGATATTTATTTAGTAGGGGAAGAGCAATATATACACATGATGTTGCCTTATGAATTCGGTCGACGTTTCCAACCCCATGTTCCCGAACAGATCTTGTTAACCACTCGCATCGTCAAGGATTTCCCTGTCCACGTCGTAGGGGGAGATTACAGATCTCACTGGGTGGCATGCGGATGGAAGGACTTTATTGAGTGACACGGACTAGAGCTGAAAACATCAATAATGTTCACCCACCTGGGAGAAGCAAGGTTCAAAGTCCATTTCTTTGACAAACAAGGTCGCTACATAGAAGATGAGATTTACGATAGCGACTATGACGGTCCAATAACGAATGGTTTCCAATAGACCCCGGGACCAGTTCGATGGGCAAAGTTGTTTCATTTTAAATTTCTTAAGAAAAATCGCTTCTTTAAGATTCGATTTGTCAATAATCTTTGTATAACGATTCAAAGAAAATTTATAGCATCTGAGGACGCTGGAGATTGAGGCTTATTCATTAGCGAACAACACACTAGAAATCTCTTGATCTTTCCTCCCCCACCATCTAAGGCTGCTGGAGATAATTATCTCTCAAACGCGAATCTCGGGCTGGAGATCTCTTGATTTTTTCCTCCCTAGGATCTAAGGATGCTGGAGATAGTTATCTCTCAAACACGAATCTCACGTTGGAGATTGAAATCTTTTAATTGCAAACATCACGTTGGAAATCACTTGTTCATTGGACCGACCACCGTTTACGATAACCTCAAACAAGTAGCAACACGAGAACTTAATAATTAATTAATTATACACCAAACATAACCATCCGCTGTCAGCAAAAGGATATAAGAACAGCAAACATAATAAAAACGGAACGATCTGCACTGAACTGAGAAATTCACATCAACATTTTGATCAGGACCATGGTTCATAGCAATAACATCAAAGCAAGAATGTCCTTCATACTCAAAAATCAAGCGAGTCCCAATTCAAAGTTCATTCGAAACAACAAACTCGGGCCACACATTAGTAAACCAGTAGTTGTTGGGCCCTAAGGTTTCCACCCTCACCATAAATTCCTCGTCTGACCGCGTCTATAAATGGACAAATCCAAGGGCATCATAACCATAATCCCGGTATATGGAGGGTAAAGGCTACAACAAAAGCAAACACATCATAAACGCTTTATTTATCAAAAAGCTAATCGCATAAATATAGCTTACCAGCCTATATAAATGCCCCTCAACGGCAATATCCCGAGTGAAACCCCTCACGCGGGGAAGATATACATCGGGGATGTCAACTAGCGTCGTAGGAACCATTGTCACATGCAAACTACAATAAAGCCTTGGGCTTCTTACCTTCTTATACTAACCATTGCAAAGAAAAACATCAATGTAAAAAGGCCTACCACCTATGTGCTACCACGAGGTCAGTAAGGTTCAGATAATAAGCAAACTGCCTACCACCCAGTTCAACCACGAGGGCAACAAATATCAGATAACACAACAAAACACATCTGATAGGGACAAATTCAATCCAGGCGGTGAAGAAAGTTACAGGAGAAATCCGTACACTAAGCTACACGAAAGACATGCCAGTAACAAGCACCACCCTACTTCACCGTAATTAAGAGATAACTCTGCAAGAATAACATCCCTATCTACTGCGCATAAAATTGGTATAAAAAAAACATCGGGAGAACAATTTGAATTACCTAAAAACACAATGCCAAGTTTCGACATGGTTTCAGGAGAGCTCTGTCCACCAGAAACACCTCCACCAACTTTCGTCACAAACACTATGTTTTTTCCAAATCCTAAATTCTCCGGAATAATCATTAGGGAGAGCCACTTACACAGGCTCCCTTTGCCATATATCTTTGTAGAATTCGGGGAGGAAATAACAAACCACATCTATCTATGTTCTCCCTTAAACCAAGAATTCTTAATCCTAGTCGAACGAGAGGAGGGGGATTTGTTCTCCCTATCGGAAGGGTGGAGATCTTTTGCAAACATTACGAACCTCAGAACAGGGAGCCGCCCCACCTTCGAGTACCAGGGAGAATCCCACTTTGATATGGCAATAGAGCAACCAGGTCCCGACGAGAATGGGGATATTTTGCCTGAGTACGTATGCTACGAGGATATATAACTACAAGAAAGATTTTTCAAGATATTTCCTGTTATATTTCATCGCTAAGAAGTTTTTAAGTTCGTCCTCTCATTCTGCATAACATCTAATAAATACACGAACCCTACTTTTTGTCATTTCACGATTTATTCCATAAAACGATCAATGACAGGAGATGGATAAGGGTGTCGCGAATTTACCTTACAGATAAAAGCAGTAGACAAGGTGAACAGGTCAAGATTTAAACATAAGAAAACATAAGGAAAATCGGCATGACAAGCTAGTAAGAAAAACAAGAAATAGATATAAACGAAATCACGGTAAATTCAAAAGATAAATTATTCACAAAAAACCATGATAAGACATCGCTTACCGTAGGACTGAAAATATTCGTCATCCAAAAAACGGATACACAAACCGCAGCAAAGTACGAGACTCTCACCACGGGTAGAAATGTTTTCAAACTTCTCCACAAACAAAATATCTTTACAAGAAAATGGAATAACGGCAAAGTCAAACATCAGTAGGAGGACAGTCTACATGAGCAGGCTCTGATGTCCACTAAAATAGCCATGTTTTTATGCACATTTTAGCTCCTTATTCTATATACTTTGCATATTTCGGGCTGGGAATATGTTGAATTTATATAATATATGCTTATTTGCAAGAAATGAAGATCTACATAAGTTTTGGTTTAATATTACAGAATTTGGAGCCATTCCGGGATGAAACCAAAAAGAGAAGACGAAAGCTGAAAGTTACTCGATTTAAAGGAAACTTCCTCGATATCGACCAAAAATGTGAGTAGAGCCTGGTCGAGGAAAGCCTGGTCGAGAAAGGCAGAAGGAGAAGGCACCTCGAGTAACATTTTACTCGATGTCGACATATTTGCTCGACGTCGACCAAACCCATCAGTTGCCCGAATTCGAGAATCCGAGGAGAAGCTACTCGAGAAAGCCCAGTGAAGCCGAGATCGACAAGATTACTCAATATCGACCAAATTGGTCGAAATCGACCAAAATATTTCTGGGCGTCGAGACTGTTGGGCCTATCCGAAGTCGAGTTGATTTGCTTGGATGCGAAGGAAGACCGAATCTATCAAGTTTTATCGAGATTTATCCAAGGAGAGAAGATTATTCATTAATTAAGAGATGTTTAGATATTCCCTTTTAGATTTATGCTTTATCTTTATTTAGTTTTATCTTTAGAAAGTAGATATAGTTTGCTTTCCCTGATTAGCAAGGATTAAGCCCTATAAATAAAGCCCATGGGGCTGATTTTCATTCAATCAATTCTAGGAGAAGTCAAGTAGAGAGAGAGAGAGGCCGAGTGGAGCAAGGAGAGCGAAAGTGATCTGCCTTTGTTCGATTTGTACTTTCTTCAGTTTGGTTTAATGCAAGTAGTTTCATTTTGTTGTAGGAGGAAATCAAGTTTAAAATATAGAAATATAAATCAAACCAGATTCGTGCCCACGCGAATAATTACAAGACCTCTACCTGATGTAGCAACGGGAAGTCAGGATCGATCCTCGAGGAAGCACGTCAGCGGATCTCAGGTAGCTGTAAACCTCACAGACAGAAATAATAGACAAAAAGACAGAAATAACAGATAAAAGCAGAAAAGAAAACAAAGTAACAGAAACTACTCGATATCGAGTACAGTTACTCGATATCGACTAAAGATATCGACCAACAGAGACTCGAATTCGACAACAGGCAGCAAACTCAGCAAAGACAACCCGATCTCGAGTAAACCTTCCTCGATATAGAGGAATCTCCTCGATGTGGACAAAACTTGCTCGAAATCGAGTAAAAGACAGAAACTTTAAATTGCAACCTTTCGCACGCAGAACATGAATTTCAACGAAATAAATTCAATAAACTAAAATACTTCCAAGGCCAGGGTATCAACACCACAACAATAACCATGCAAAATAACACATAAAGGCATAAAAGATCATGCTTTTCATCAAATAACTTTCGTTATTAACAAATAGGAATATAGAGGCTTTCGCATAAACCCTAATTGTTTCTAACCCTTTTCACATAGTTAACCCAAATTGTATTAAGATCACTTTCGCTTCAATAACACAAACAAGGATCACCTTCAACTTTCGCAAAAGAATCATGCTTGCAGGGATAGAAGACGAATTGCATAAAAAGATCAAATCTTTACCGCATCAACTCACATGGCTACCATCGGGCTCACCCCGACCCTAGAAGTGGGTGGACTACTCGCTCTTCATCATGAATAAACTCATCAAAGATTTCAGGAAATAAGTAAATTGCATTAAATAAACTAAAGAGAACTTACAACCAATCGAAGCCAAATCCGCTTTCGCCTTTCCAACTTCTCTCGCCACAAGCTCTCTCCTCTACTCTCTCTCTATGTAACTAATTGTAACTGAAATTGAATGCTTAGAAATCATCCCCTAAGGCTTTATTTATAGCCTTCCAATCCTTGCTAATCAAGGTAATAAAGTCTATCTATATCTACTTACTTAAAGATAAATCATGGAAATAAATAAAACTAGGATTATATCTAATGTGGATAAAATATCTTCTCCCTTGACTTGATAGCTCTTGATAGATGTGGATAGAATTTCATCTCGAAAATATCACCATTGGCTTCGGGATAGAAACTTAACAAGATTCTCGGACTTCTCGGCGTCGGCTCCCGGGATTTCCTTGATATCGAGTAGGGTTCCTCGATATCGAGTAGGGTTCCTCGATATCGAGTAGCATTTTCTCGTCTTGTGCTCAGCAACTCGATGTTGGCTCCCAGGATATTACTCGAATTGACTTTTCCTCGACATCGAGAAGTGTTCCTCGATATCGACCAAGACTTGGTCCGTCTTCAGCTTTCTTCGTCGATGTTCGGCTCCTAGACGGCATATCGACTTGGGGTTTACTCGATATCGAGTAAAGTTTCCTCGATATCGAGAAATGTCCTTCCTCGCTCAGCTTAGCTACTCGGTTCCGGGTTGTGGACTCGATGTGGGGCAACTCGATAATGACTAAATGAAGTCGATATCGACTAAGTCTCCTCAGCTTTCTCGATTCTGGCCAACTTTGGGTGAAATCGACTTCTGGTACTCAATATCGACTAAATGAAGTCGATATCGAGTTGATGTTGTCGAGTCGGTTTTTACTTGCTTCCAGCTTGATCTGTCCTAGTTCCGCTGCTCCTTGACCTTGGACTTTTGTAGTTGACTGTCGAGCTTTTCTTCCTTTCTCAGGACTGCTGTAAATTGCCTCGAATTCTGCGAATTTAAACAGAAACTAGTGTAGATTCCATAATTTGGCAAATAAGCATAAACTAAATAGATTCTGTACTATTCTAGCCCAAATGCATGAAATGTATGCAGAAAAGGATATAAAAGTAACTATAAAACATGGCGCATTCGGCTTACAACAAACACCCCATACTTAAGCTTGCTTGTCCTCAAGCAATACTTTTATTTGTCATTCAGGGGAAGAAATCAAAAACTCTCAACATATCAGATTCATTGTCATATAACCCTGCAATCAATTACCATCCTCGAAAAGGTACTAGTGTCACAAATCGATGCATGTGCAATTAAAAACAACATCTACTCACAAAAGGAGGTTTATGCAAAAAAAAATCATGTGACAAAGCATTAATAATCAAGATGACTTTAATTTAGCTCAATAAGGAATAGATTGGTAAAAGGCTAAAGTGGGCAATTTTTGGCAATGTGGTGCTAATACTCCGGGGAAATGGAGTATTTCCAAACTTTCTTTACCACGTCCCTTCTTCATAAGATTCATTACCTTTCATAATGCGTTTTGCTTTTTTCAATTATAATGCTTTTACCTCTCTAACCTCAGCACTGCCTTGTCGCGAGTCGCAAACATGGGTGTCATGAATGGCTCCGGATACTTAGTGCTTTGCACTCCTCACCTGGTGTCCCATCTCACCAAACTATTATCTCAGTGAGCAGGGTCGATCTTTGATCGGATTTTCTTTCACTCATTAAATTTTCCATAATATTTCAAACAATCCTTCCAAACTCCAATAATGACAACAACACAACAACCATATAACAATTTCCATAATGTAACATCATTCTCAACATAATCCCCGGATAGGAAATAAGGTAAAGAATGGCATTATTTAGAACATGTGGAGCAATAATTGAAATAAGGCATATTATGGCTTTTGTGATGCATAAGAATAGGTAAGGGCTAGGAATATAACAATGAGCATTATATGGAAATATAAAGTCCTCCATCCTCTTATCATGCAACATGTCAAAAGCAATTTCAAATTTTACCTCCTTTCATGGTTTTCAAGAAATAATGCACTTCATTGTGACTTCCCTTTACTAGGCAAATTCATGCTATATCTCTAGTCAATCCAATTTTGCATCGTCGAGTTCAATATAAGCTTCCATGACATTAATCAAAAAATTTCAATGGGGGTCATTTTTCAAAACTTTGGAAAACATGCATACAAGCACATAAATCAATAATGAATTCCAAAATAGCCATGTATAAGCAATTAAAGAAATATGCAAAAATAATGTCAAATATATCAAATATGCATAAAGTAAGCCCTTCCTCCACCCCATACTTAAACATTACACTGTCCTCACTGTATAAAAACAAGGGTAAAGAAAGAAACTCACTAGAGAGGTGTGCAGGATGCCAAAAAATCGAGTGTTATGCTGTAGTCCTGGTCGATTTTTAGCTTTCTTCCATCCCCATGGACCTGAAAAATGTAGAAGAGAAATACCCACAATAGAAAAACTAATAGTTCAAAACCAAAAACAAAAGCAACAATGTCCAAAAGTCCCAAAAAATAAATGTCTATTTACAAGCTCTAGATTTTATAGTCGTTAGGCCGACTTTCTCCATTAAGCTCAAGGTGGCATTTGCAGGGCCCATGTAGCTTGGGCTTCAAATAGGACTCCATTCTTGTCCATCAGCTGCAATCCACCTGAATGGATCTTGTTCACCACGAAGGGCCCCATCTTCTTCTTGTTGAATTTGTTGGGAAACCAATGATCCTTTGATTTGGAAACATAGAGCTTGTCTCCAACTTCATACTCCTTAGGCTCATCATTGGAAATCCTACATAATCGCACATACCAAGGCAAACCTCTCCCATGTATAGATAAATCTTTAATGGAAATAGGAGAAGAAAGATTCATACCTTGGCTTACCTTCGCAGAATCGGATTCGGGGGCCTCAGATTCTACTCGACATCGACTAAAATTACTCGATATCGAGGAACTTCCTACTTCTGGTGGGCTGCTGCTTGAGGAAGGTGTAGTCGAGGAAGGCAGTATTTGGTCGATATCGAGGAGTTCAGCTCGTTTGGTGGAAGCTCAGTCGATACGAAGGAGGATGGCTTGACATGGTCTGGTCGATATCGACCAAGGTTGGTCGATATCGAGTTGCCTGGCTCGATATTGGCTGGTTCTGGCTTGACAAGAGGGGAAATTGAGTCGGTGTGGTTTGGTCAATATCAACCAAGATTGGTCGATATCGAGTAGTGCTGCTCGATATCCCTCTGCTCGATTTCTGGTGGGCTCAGCTCGGTATGGGTTGGTCGATATCGACCTGGAGTACTCGATATCGAGTTGTTCAGTGGCTCTGTCGATTTCTCTTGGTCGATATTGACCCCATACTTAAGACCTGGCAAGGCATCCGAAAAATAGTTAGTCCATAACGACGTACCTTGGTCCGTGTCGAGTGGATTCTCTGCTTCTTCTTTCAGGATGGCCATGATCTTCTCCACCTGAGCTTCCATATCCCTCTTCTCCAGCTGTTTAGGAGTCATATTTCTTACCTTAGGCTCCCCGCAAGTAATGTAACCAGCTGATATAGATTTTACCTCTTCCATGGGACCTGTGTGCCTTCCAGTTTTATAAAAAGAATACTCAATTACCTCATCGCTGATGTTGAAAGTGAGTACTCCCTTTCTTATGCTTATGTTGGCATCCACCGTCGCCAAGAAGGGCCTCCCTAGAATAATTGGACAAGCAGGGTCCTCCGCCATATCAATAACTAGAAAATTAGCAGGGACAAAGAACTTACCTACTTGCACTGGCACATTATCCACCATGCCTGTTGGGATGACCACCGTGTTGTTTGCCATATAAAGCTTGGCATCCACAGGCTCTAGGGCACCTATCTTAATCTTGGACCACAATGTTAAAGGCATTATACTTACACTAGCTCCAAGATCACATAATGCATTAAATTTGTATTGATCAAATCCAATAGTTATAGCAAACTTACCTGGATCTAGCATTTTCTCAAGTATGTCCATATGGCTGCACTCCTCTGTAATCTCAGCCATTGACCGCTTCTTGCTTAGAATCTCCTTGAGGAATTTGACGTAGGATGGCATTTCATTGAGAGCTTTTGTGAAAGGTATTGTGACGTTGAGCCTTTGAAGCATCTTGATGAAGCGTTGAAATTTCTTGTCTGCTGGGTCCTTTGGAGATTTTGTTGGGAAAGGCAGCTTCTTTTTCTGGTTCAGAGCCAAAACAGATGTCGGAGGTGTTGCAGCTTTCTCGACGTCGATTTGATTCTCCTCGACATCGATAAGATTCTTCTCGACATCAACCAGATTCCTCGATGTTGAGTTGCTGTGCTGTGCAGACTAATTGTGGCCAGGTATCTCCTCGACATCGAGTTCCCTTTCCTCGATATCGAGTTGCCTTTCCTCGACATCGACCAAGGTCTGGTCGATATCGACTTGTTGTTCACCTCTTTCGTCCTGCTGCTTTCCGACCTCTGGCTCGCGTAGTTGGTGGCCGCTCCTGAGTTTTACAGCTGCGATGTGTCCTGTCTTCCCCTTGGGATTGAGCTCAGAAGATCCAGGGAGCGTACCTGACTGTCTGGGGACGCCCGCCGTGAGCTGGCCAATCTGTGTCTCTATTGATTTCCGCCATATATCAATCTCCCCAAGCCTAGAGTTGACACCTTGTATCTGAGTGTAGACGGAGTTGAAGGACTGCTTGGTGTCTGAATGGTTCCTCCGCATTTCCTCTAGGATGGTCTGTAAGTCATCCCTTTTCTGGTCCCTCTCCGGATGTCCTGGAGCTCTGTATGGCGGGGGGTTCCTAGGGACACCTTGGTTCCATTGTGGTTGCTGAAACCTTTGGTCCCCCATATAGCGATTGGGACCCCCTGCGTAAGCTACCTCTTCGTGGTGTTCTGCCAACCTAACTTGCTCGGTGTGTGGGCACTCAGTAGTGGTGTGCCAGTGTGATCCGCATTCGATGCAGGGCTGGTTGACAGAAAGATACTTTACTTGCTTGAGGAGCTTTCTATTCTGATCACTGTAGTATTGCTCCTTGACATCAGGGTGAATCTCTTTAGAAGGCTTGTAGAGAGGCATGGATGTGGCTGGCCTGGCGTAGGCATTCTCCTCATAGTTGATTGGAGTCCCATACTTGTTGTCGTAATTGGTTAGCTTGTCTAGGGCAGCCCATGCGTCAGCTGGCCGCATTGTAAGATACTCATAATGAGTATACGTGTTGATCCTATCCTTAGCAGCCAGGTCAAGAGAATTGAAGAAGATTTCCTGAACGACGCAAGGTTGTTGTCCATGTGTAGGGCAGGATCGTAGTAGATCCTTATATCATTACCATGCCTTTGCTAGAGGCTCTCCAGGCTGCTGTTTGAAAGATGTAATCTTCTGGCGGAGGGATCGTGGATGGAGACCATGTAGTGAGGGATCGTGGACGGAGACCTTCAAGCCACTTCAATGCCGGACCAGCCAGAGACCAACGGAAAGCCTTCATCAAGATATATTGCAAGGTGGTACCTTCAGCAAGAGTACGACACATATCAGTAAAGTTGGTAATATGTTGAAGAGGGCATTCATTAAATCTACCATGAAAAGCATTATGTTTAATTTCAATCAGGAAAGGAGTGCGAATTTCATAGTTATTCTCAGGGATTAGAATAGTCGATTTAGGCACGACGAGAGTCGGGTGCATGTAATCCTCTGCAGTGGTAGGGTATTGGGCAAGCTCATCTTCCAATTGCCTCCTTCGCGCAACTTCCTGTGTAGTGCGTGCTCTCTCAGTGGTGAGAGCAGTATCCTTGGCGGCTAGTTCCCTCTGAAGCCTCTCAATCAGCTTTTCTTGTGTTTCTGTGGCCGTCATGGCTCTTTTCAATTTAGCTTGGATGTGTATAAGGCGTTCCGGATTGTCTAAGGCGTCAAACTCAGGTGTTTGACCAGAACGACGCATATACCTGCAAAGTACCTCAAAGCAAAAGTGAGATTTAACTACCTAAGGCGCGAATGATTGCTTCCACGGCAACGGTGCCAATTTGTTAGTAGGAGGAAATCAAGTTTAAAATATAGAAATATAAATCAAACCAGATTCGTGCCCACACAAATAATTACAAGACATCCTCCTGATGTAGCAACGGGAAGTCAGGATCGATCCTCGAGGAAGCACTTCAGCGGATCTCAGGTAGTTGTAAACCTCACAGACAGAAATAATAGACAGAAAGATAGAAATAACAGATAAACGCAGAAAAGAAAGCAAACTAACAGCAATTACTCGATATCGAGTACAGTTACTCGATATTGACTAAAGATATCGACCAACAGAGACTCGAATTCGACAACAGACAGCAAACTCAGCAAAGACAACCCGATCTCGAGTCATCCTTCCTCGATATCGAGGAATCTCCTCGATGTCGACAAAACTTGCTCGAAATCGAGTAAAAGACAGAAACTTTAAATTGCAACCTTTCGCACGCAGAACACGAATTTCAATAAAATAAATTCAATAGACTAAAATACTTCCAAGGCCAGGGTATCAACACCACAATGATAACCATGCAAAATAACACATAAAGGCATAAAAGATCATGCTTTTCATCAAATAACTTTCGTTATTAACAAATAGGAATATAGAGGCTTTCGCATAAACCCTAATTATTACTAACCCTTTTCACATAATTAACCCAAATTGTATTAAGATCACTTTCGCTTCAATAACACAAACAAGGATCACCTTCAACTTTCGCAAAAGAATCATGCTTCCAGGGATAGAAGACGAATTGCATAAAAAGATCAAACCTTTACCGCATCATCTCACATGGCTACCGTCGGGCTCACCCCGACCCTAGAAGTGGGTGGACTACTTGCTCTTCATCATGAATAAACTCATCAAAGATTTCGGGAAATAACTAAATTGCATTAAATAAACTAAAGAGAATTTACAACCAATCGAAGCCAAATCCGCTTTCGCCTTTCCAACTTCTCTCACCACAAGCTCTCTCCTCTACTCTCTCTCTCTCTCTCTATGTAACTAATTGTAACTGAAATTGAATGCTTAGAAATCAGCCCCTAAGGCTTTATTTATAGCCTTTCAATCCTTGCTAATCAAGGTAACAAAGTCTATCTATATCTACTTACTTAAAGATAAATCATGGAAATAAATAAAACTAGGATTATATCTAATGTGGATAAAATATCTTCTCCCTTGACTTGATAGCTCTTGATAGATGTGGATAGAATTTCATCTCGAAAATATCACCATTGGCTTCGGGATAGAAACTTAACAAGATTCTCGGACTGCTCGGCGTCGGCTCCTGGGATTTCCTTGATATCGAGTAGGATTCCTCGATATCGAGTAGCATTTTCTCGTCTTGTGCTCAGAAACTCGATGTTGGCTCCCAGGATGTTACTCGAATTGACTTTTCCTCGACATCGAGAAGTGTTCCTCGATATCGACCAAGACTTGGTCTGTCTTCAACTTTCTTCGTCGATCTTCGGCTCCTGGACGGCATATCGTGTAACACCCCCTTTTAAATCCCAAAGGACTGTTGCAGCACCAGTGAATCGCAGACTTTAATGTCTTTGAATTCACCTGAGGCTTATAGGGACATGCAACCATGCTCCCATAAAAAAGATGATAATTTAAATACAATAAAATAGACGGAAGTGAGTAAAATTTATTAGTTTAAAATATCTGATCACAATAACAATAAGAATACCAAAATCATAAAGTATGAATAACTGAAATTAAAGTAGCGATGCGGAAACTTTTAAAGGTTCAAAACTTGTAATAAAATATTCAATAAATGACAGTCTGCTCTTCAACTCTCTCCTGCTCCACTGCTTGCACTAGACCTGTGGAATTGGGTCTGGTGTTTCGTGAGAACGAAGGACACCAGCCATCCAATAAATAGGATGGTTAGTACAATAAAGACTAGCAAATGATAGGAAAATGTTCAGACTTTAACCTTACAGTGACCATAAAATGGTATGTCTCAGGTTAAGGGAATGACATGAATATTTATAGTAGAAACTGAATGAAAAGGGTAAAAATTCACACATGACTCGGATGATCATAACGATCGATTATAAGATAAGAAAAGGAATTATACTTGAGGCAGATAAGTATAATAACTGTAATGATCACCTATTTAACAGCCGATAATAATCACAATAATGATAACGATAATAATAATAATAATACGTGGTACCGGTTGGGCCTTTAACAAGGACCACGATCTACATCAGATCGTTGTTTTATCACCCCGTAGAGAATGCATTCCGGGATGGTGTTTCATGAAATCTTGTAAGGCGGTGGCTTAACGAACCACAACCTACAAGTCAGTCTACTACATAACTTGCCAAAGGCATAAAGCCACTCGCATCACGTGGTGCGCATTTTAACATATCATAACTAAGCATCACATGGTGCCTATCCGATCATACATAAACAATTTATACTAGGAGATCATAATAACGACATTAAATCAAACAGGGACGAGCATGGATAATTCAAAGGGTCTTACTATCACATGCCACTAGTTTGCATGAAAGAACAAGCAGAATATCATGCACTTTAGGAAGAAGAAAATGAGCAACATTTACTTATCTCGTGTTATAAACAAACAATAACATTTAAACTACATATCACTATAATTCATTTAATAATTGCCCATTAATTTAACTCATGCCAATTTATGATTAAAAAGATAAATTACATTAAGCAGACAGGTATGCAATTTATTGAAATTGGCAAGGAAATTGGCCACATGGCCGCATTCGATACGGAAGAATTTAAAAGGCACGTCAAAGAAAAATCACGAAACATGCAAAAGGCATTGAACGAAATCACTTGCCTTGACTTTCGATGATCAGCTGATGACAACCAGTCGAGATTTTAGCATCTATCGAATCTAGCGGAAAAAAAGAATATTAATATTGATATTTTTCGAAATTAACTTTACTTAACTCAATTTCACATTGAATTAATTCTATAAAGTTAAATATTATATACCAATATGAATTCCTCGGGGAGCGGGATCCGGCGTGAGTGCTTCGAGGTTGCTTGGTGTCGCTGAAACGGGCAAGAATCGAATGGTTTAGAAATATAGGCCATCTAACTTAATAAATAATTAATTGAGGGCCAGAAGCGAAAATAATATAAGAACAAGGGAGATTTCTGCAATTGAAGCAAAAGAGATTAAAATCTCTGTTCACTTTCTTCTTCGCACGCACGTACGGGGGAAGAAGAAGACGCAGGCGAGGTCCGATGGCTCGGCGCGGCTCTCCGGCCGGCCGTGGACTGCGACGGTGGTGGACAGGGGCGGCTCCCGATTGCCGTGGCTCGGCAGCAACAGGGCGATTTGAGGCGCAGGGCGGCGGCGATCGGAGGCGGCTCGACCTGGGCGTTCTCCGGGCAGGGGCTGCAGCTCGGTTGCTGGCGGTGGGTGACTCCGAGAGTCCGGCACTGGTGCACAGCGGTGGGCGGAGGCGGTACTGCGCTCGGCTTGGCAAATTGGGAGAGGAGAGGAAGCTTTCACTACTAGAATTCTGTTAATAGACATCACATTATTTACATCGGTCAGATATACACATGATGTTAAATAGCTGTATCACATCTGTTTAAAAATTTTCGCTGTCATTGATATAATATACATCAGTTTAACTTTTTGGACAACGTTAAAAATCAATTTTAAAAAATACTCACAAAGCGCGGAATACACTTGGTTGAAATTTTACCAAAATAAAAGCGGTAAAGATACCGCCGGATTTCAAACACTGGGCCAAAATTTTTGAAATTTCGATTTTCAACTTAAAAAAAATTCCCAGCCCCTTGAAAAAATAAAATTCCCGATTAACCTCCTCTATTTACACAGACTCAAACTCCCTCGAGGGAAAGCACTTCTCCATTCTTCATTCATACGCTTAGAAGGACACCCGACTGCCCGACTCCAATGTCCTTCACAGCTTCACTCGCCCCGTCAATGGAAGCCGGGAACCCTAACCTTTCCAGTGGCCATATCCGACCTCCACCTTCATTCTCTAGCAGACAACATTCTTCGCTCGGTCTGCACCAGGTACGTTATCCTTCTTCTCTTCTCTTCTCTTTCTTTGCTTCTCTTGATTCTCTTCTCTTTCTTTGATTCGCTTGTTTATCTTCTCTTTCTTTGATTTGCTTGCTCGAATCTATGGCTAATTCCGATTTGGAAATTAGGATTCTTGGGATGTGCGATTTTTGTTTTTAGATCTAGGGTTTGTTGTTGTTTGCTGCGATTTTGTGAACCTGTTATTGAAAATTTGTGAACTTGTGATTGCAGATTTGAACGTGTAGTTCTAGGGTTTGTATGCTATGCTTTTTCTTTTTCTAGATCTAAGGTTGTAAATCTGAACCTGTGATTGCAGATTTTAACTTGTAGATCTAGGGTTTATTTGTTTTGATTTTTTTTCTTGTGGATCTAAAGGGTGTAAATATGAACTTTTGATTGCAGATTTGGAGTTTCCTTGGATATTTCATACTCCTATCATTCATATATTAGATTTGGAGTTTAAGGTAAGAATACACTCCTTCTGCCTTGTAAATTATGTAGTGCAATCATATAATTATTTCATAATGCTTACCTCTCACTCTCTTCTAATGTAGTACATTCTTGTGATTGTTTCATGCTCTTGCAGTTGTATAGTAGTAGTAACCCTTTGGAGTTCATCTGAAAACATATATGAGAAAAAGGAAGAGTCACTGTTTTTGGTTAAATCCATGCCTAGCCATATATCTTTGTTGTATAGATTGTTTACCTTCAAGATGAATGTTAATCACTCTTTGCATGATAACTTTGATAAATTTCTGAAAATGACTCAAGATTTGGAAAGATGTGATGACAAAATCAAGGATTCTCATCTTGCAATTTTTTTTTTATTGAATTCCTTACCTGCTGAGTTTGATAATTTCAAGGATGTCATTCAGTTTAGTAGTGATAATTTGACTGAGTTTGAATTCCTTACCTGTTGAGTTTGAATTCAAGGATGCCATTCCTTACCTGCTGAGTTTTAATTCCCTACCTGTTGTTGAGTCAGAAAAAGGCTCTAAAATGCAATTGTTTACTGCTGAAAATGAAGTATTTGTCAAGCAGAAAAGTATAGCATATGAGGCTACTAAGGAGCAGCAAAATAGAGCTATTGGGGCTGCTAATATGCTGGAAATAGAGGTTGTTGGGGCTGCTGTACAACAACACATGGAGGTTGCCTTGAACCAGCAAACTGGAGAGGTTGTTGCTGCTGAAAATCAGCTGAGTCATGCTCCTGAAAGACAGCAATTTGGAGGTGCTGTTATAGCTGGAAACACACCAAAAAGAGGTGTTGTAAGGGCTGTTGAAAGACAGCAATTTGAAGTTGTAATTGCTGCTGAGAAAATACCATGTGCTGCTGCTGATTAAGTGCAGAAAAATAGTGTTTGTGCTAAGAAAGAAATGCACAAAACTGAGCACCAAGAAGAAAACAATGTAAGCCATACTCACACATTAGGAGAGCAAGAAAAATAGGTGGTAAAGGTTTCTAACTCTTCTCCTCTCCTTTGATCCATGCTCTTCCTTCTCCTAAATCTGATTTTATATTAGTTGGAGAAGTGCCAATAAGATTGCACTCTACTGAAGGTTGTGACGTATTTATTGATATGCTTAATAGAACCTCTGCTGAATGATGTGCTAAAATGGCTATCAATTCTGAAATACATGCTGTTAAACCCATTGTGATGCAATCTGATGTGTTGAAGTGTGATATGCATAATCCTGGTGTATGAATCTCCTGAAAATGTTATTAAGTCTGTTGTACCTAGTAATGTGATGATGTGTGCTGATAATTCTTCTTTGAAACATGATGAAAAACCTAAGAGGTTTAGTAAGAAAATGTTCTGTCCTAGTTGGTTGAAAAGGGTGTTAGCATTGGGAGGGCATAGAAAGAAATTGCATATGACTTGTATTCAATCTTGTATGCCTGATAGACATCCTATACCTGTCGCTACTGTTTTTGGTGTTAACAGTTGTGATGAGCTGAAGGTTGGCTCCCATTTGGGAGTGCATTGACTAGGAGATCAAGGGCAAGAGTACAAGACTTTAGATTCGCTTGGCTCCACATAGTTTTATCCTAAATTATGAATTCAGCTTTGCTTTTGGTGTAGTTCTACTGTTCTTAAATGTTTAGCTGAGGTTACCTTTATTGAAATACAGGTTGTGCCTTTGACTTCATTCACTTTATTTTCAAGTGATATTATGTCAATCTTAGAATCCGACTATTGATGTATTTTGTTTTGTATTTAGCCTTGTTGTCATCTTGTATTCGACTCTATTGTCATTATTTAATGTATTGGTTATGGTCTTTTGCATTGTTTAATTTTCTGTATGGCAAAACAATGTCACAATATAGATTATTAGGTGTATTTGATGAAGCACATCGAACTTGAGAGCGAAAAGCGATGTCTACATTTTTAAATACGCTGACCATTACGATACAGATCGATTTCTAAACCCAGCATATATGAAAATTATAACAAAAATAGATGTGTATGTGTAGCAATTACATCGTTAAAAATATATAAAATGATGTTGTATATAATCAAAACATCATTTTTAAAGAAAAAACTGATTTGAAACTATATAAATAACATTGATTTTTAAAATATTCAATATGGTATATTATATTTACATAAAATAATATCACAAATTACAAATGAAAAAAAAGTATTCACAAATTGAATAATGCATAACCGATGTGTGTAGCAATGTAAGACATCGGGTTTATAAAAAATAGCGATGCTAATTTGAAATTTTGTATTACCCTACATACCTCCAAATGGGTAGAAATGAGAAATAATAATGGTTTAATAATAGATGATCAATCAAAAAGTAATTATATCCATGTATTTAAGTCATTATTAAGAATAAAAACGATGTTATAAATTACTAAAGACATCGGTTATAAATCGATGTGGTAAAGTTGGGATCTGTAACACCCCCCACTAACACGTCGATTTTTTTTTTTGATTAACATCGGTTTATACCCGATGTCTATGAACAAAATTCTAGTAGTGTTTGTTGGACTGATGGAAATTAACGGGGTTCCTCCTCTGATTTATAGGGCTGGACTTGAAAGAGATAGGGAGCAAGAGGTTGATCACAATCCAATTGCTGAGATCTCGGATTTGGTTGAGATTGGGGAGGATCCCCTTTGGGTTTATCTGAACGTATGAGGAAGAAGAAGGAAGAAAAAGGTAAAGAAAATAATAAATTCTTTCTTTACTTCCTTTACCCAATTTACCGTAGTCAAAGAAGGAAATTTGACCACTACCTTTTCTTTGGGCTCAACCTTTGGGCCGAAATATGGGTATCTATCAACCGGGCTTGGCCAAAAATTTGGCCCTCTTGCAGAAATGAAATATGGATTTGATTATATACTATATATATGAATATCTATATAGCAATTTATATGCGGAAAGAAATATTATTTAATTTAACTTTATAAATTAAATAAATTAAATAGTAAGAAGGTTTAGAGAATAAAATTAGAATAATATAATTATTCTAACTTATATTATATATCTTATGTGAATTCATTGGTTTCCCGAATTCACATAGTATAGTATAATATTATTTAAAGAAATATCCCAAAAATAATTTGGGGTATTTCATATCGACTTGGGGTTTACTCAATATCGAGTAAAGTTTCCTCGATATCGAGCAATGTCCTTCCTCGCTCAGCTTAGCTACTCGGTTCCGGGTTGTGGACTCGATGTGGGGCAACTCGATATTGACTCAATGAAGTCGATATCGACTAATTCTCCTCATCTTTCTCGATTCTGGCCAACTTTGGGTGAAATCGACTTCTGGTACTCAATATCGATTAAATGAAGTCGATATCGACTTGATGTTGTCGAGTCGATTTTTCCTTGCTTCCAGCTTGATTTGTCCTGGTTTCGTTGCTCCTTGACCTTGGACTTCTGTAGTTGACTTTCGAGCTTTTCTTCCTTTCTCAGGACTGCTGTAAATTGCCTCGAATTCTGCGAATTTAAACAGAAACTAGTGTAGATTCCATAATTTGGCAAATAAGCATAAACCGCATAGATTCTGTACTATTCTAGCCCAAATGCATGAAATGTATGCAGAAAATGATATAAAAGTAACTATAAAACATGGCGGATTCAGCTCACAACACTTTTCAATCAATGATGTCTGCGATTGTGATGAACATCGAGTAGTCCATCCACTTCTAGGGTTGGGGTGAGCCCAGCGATAGCCATGCGTGTTTGAGGTAAAGATTCGATCTTTGTCGTGTTTTGAGCATCTACTACTTGTTATATGTTTATTGCCTATTTAATAGAGATCCATGCTAACAACTTGGATTATAAATATTAAATCGGTAGATACAATTAGGGTTTCTTGAAAGAGTTGTCTAATTGTTGGAAAAGGCAAAAGCTTGATCCTTCGATGCGATTTGCATGATTATATTTCTTTATCTTGCCTTATGCATGTTTGGTTATCGTTGTTGCAAACCCCGATCTTGGAAGTTCTTTCACATAGTTTATTTCGAATTCCGCGAAGATTTGTTCTTTATTTTATTTTACTGTTTCTACTCGATATTGACCTCCTACAGGTCGATATCGACTTCTAATTCCCGATCCAGAAAGATCGTTGCTCGTTTGTGTCTCTGTAGGTTTGGTAGATTTTGAGTTCCACCAGTCGATATCGAGTTGGTCTTCTGAGGTCGAAATCGACGTGAGTTCTTCCTGCTGCCTGAGATCCGCTGACACGCTTCCTCGTGGATCGATCCTGACTTCCCACTGCTACATCGGGAGGTAGTCTTGTAATTATTTGCACGGGACGGAATCTGGTTTGCTTTGCTTTATTTATATTTTAATTGCAAGTCTCGATTTCCTTCCTACAACAAATTGGCGCCGTTGCCGGGGAAGCTATCATTCGCGCCTTAGGTAGTAGATCTCACTTTTTCTTTGAGTTTTGATTTTGCAGTGTATGCGCCGTTCTAGTCTACAACATGAGTTTGACGCCTTAGACGACCCGGAACGCCTTATACATGTCCACGCTAAATTGAAAAGAGCCATGGCGGCCACAGAAACACAAGAACAGCTGATACAAAGGCTTAGGGCGGAATTAGAAGCCAAGGACACTGCTCTCACCACTGAGAGAGCACGCACTGAGAAGGAAGCTGAGCGAAGGAGGCAAGCGGAAGTTGAGCTTGCCCAATACCCTACCACTGCAGAGGATTACATGCACCCGACTCTCGTCGTGCCTGAATCGGCCATTCTAATCCCTAATAATAATTTTGAAATTCGCACTGCTTTTCTGATTGAGATTAAAAATAATGCCTTTTACGGAAGGTTTAATGAATGTCCTCTTGAACATATTATCAATTTTTCTGATATTTGCCATACTCTTGCTGAAGGTACCACATTGGAATATGTCCTGATGAAGGCTTTTCGTTGGTCTCTAGCCGGTCCAACATTGAAGTGGCTTGAAGGTCTCCCGCCACGATCTCTCACAACATGGGCTGAAGTAAGGCAGGAATTTCTCAATAAATATTTTCCTCCTGCCAAGACAGCGCTCCTCCGCCAAAAGATTACAGCTTTCAAACAGAAGCATGGGGAGCCGCTAGTAAAAGCATGGGAACGATATATGGATCTACTGCGATCCTGCCCTACACATGGACAACCACCCTATGTCGTTCTGAAGATCTTCTTCAATTGTCTTGACCTGGCCGCTAAAGATAGGATCAACCAGTATACTTATTATGAGTATCTGACGATGCCACCAGCTGACGCATGGGTTACTCTCGATAAGCTTACCAACTACGACAATAAGTATGGGGCTCCGACAAACTATGATGAGAATGCCTACGCCAGGCCAGCCCCATCCATGCCCCTCTACGAGGCTTCTAAAGAGATTGACCCAGATGTCAGGGAGCCGTATTACAAGGATCAGAATCGCAAGCTACTCAAGCAAGTCAAGTTTCTTTCTGTCAACCAACCTTGCATAGAATGCGGCTCACAGCGGCACAACACTCCAGAGTGCCCACATACAGAGCAAGTCAGGATGGCAGAAACTCACGAGGAAGTAGGGGGTCCCAATCGCTATATGGGGGACCAAAGGTTTTACCAACCATAAAGGAACCAAGGTGCCCCTAGGAACCCCCCAACATACAGAGCTCCAGGACATCCAGAAAGGGACCAGCGAAAGTATGATCTACAGATGATCCTTGATGAGATGCGTCGGAATCAAGGCACCATCAACAATCAGCTCCAGAACATCAATAAAAAAATTTGGAGAGCTGGACATCTGGAAGAGAAACATAGAGACCCAGATGGGTCAATTTGTGGCACAGATTCCACGACCAACCGGACAGCTCCCTGGGCATACAGAACCAAATCCCAAGGGGCAGCACGGACATGTCGCTGTTGTAAGGCTACGGAGCAGTCGTAAATTGCACGAGCCAGAGAACGGAGAAGAAAGGAGCAAAACCTTCCTCGACAACGAGCAACATCAACTCGATGTCGACCAAAATTTGGTTGATGTCGACCAAACTCAACTCGACGTCGAGAACCATTCTGGCCAAGACTCGTCTACACAGCACTCCAACTCGAAGTCAACCACAGTGGTCGATATCGAGAAAAATCTTGTTGATGTCGAGGAGAAAAATGCCGATGTTGAGGAGTCTTCATCGCCTCCGGAAGCTGTTCTGGCTCAGAAAACTAAGAAGACGCTCCCGTTCCCTTCTAAGAACCTGAAAGATCCAACTGATGGTAAGTTTAAGCGTTTTGTGAAATTGCTTCAGAGTCTAAATGTTACTATTCCTTTTATAGAAGCACTTCATGAGATGCCTACCTACATCAAGTTCCTCAAGGAGATTCTTAGCAACAAGTGATCAATGACTGAGATTGCTAATGAATGCAAGAAGATGGATTTCCCTGAGAAGCGACCTGACCCAGGTAAGTTTGCTATCACTTTTGGACTTGGTCGACATCGTTTTAAGGCACTGTGTGACTTAGGAGCAAGCATAAGTATCATGCCCCTCTCCATCTGGTCAAAGGTAAAGATAGGCGCCCTGGAACTTGTGGATGCCAAGCTCTACATGGCAAACAACACGGTGGTAATCCCCACAGGTATTGTTGATGATGTTCCTGTTAAGGTTGGTAAATTCTTTGCCCCTACAGATTTTCTTGTAGTTGAAATGGCAGAGGACCCAGCTTGCCCCATCATCCTAGGGCGACCATTCCTAGCAACAGCAGATGCCAACATTGGTGTGAAAAGGGGACTTCTCACCTTCACTATTGGGGATGAGATTATTGAATACTTTTTCAATCCTGACACGGAAGAGGTAATGGAAATAAAAGCCATTTATTCAAAATTTAATGTTATCTCCTGCGATGGGCCTGCAGGAAGACTTTTGGCACAAGAAGAGGCTGTTATAAAGGAAGAATCCACGCTAGAGAAGGAACTAGTTGCTAAAGAGTCAAGCGAGGAAGAGTTCTTCGACGATGCATTATCAGCAGAGTTGAACGACTCACTCGAAATCGAGCAGATCAAGTCGACATCGACCAGTCAACTCGATTTCGAGGAATCTTGCCCGATATCGACTTTGATCACTCCTCCAGAAAAGGTAAGCCCCCCAAATCTCCTCGATGTCGAGCAGTTATCCTCCACATCGACTACCTTTTTCTCTGCAGGAACACACGAAGTTGAGAAGGACAACTCGACCACTGACTTTTTACTCGATATCGAGCAAAACTACTCGACGTCGACCAAATCTACATCAAAGGTGACTTCTGATTTTTTTACTCGATTTTGATTTTTCTAACTCGATGTCGAGTAGTTCCTTGCAGCTGTACAACCCTATGTCCGATTCAGCGTTGTCTTCGATGTATGCTTGGTCGACGCCAACTCCTGTAGCTGATTTGGATGCTTTTTTCATGAGGATTGAGACGGATTACCTAGGGGAGATCATGAAAACGGAGGAAGTGGAGCCCATCTTGATTCCACAAGGCCCTTCTCCGGTGCTGAAGCCCTTACCTGAAACCCTTAGGTATGAAGTTCTTGGTCCTAACTCTACTTTTCATGTAATTATCAGTGCTTCATTAAACACACAGGAAGTAGACAAGCTAGTGGAAGTCCTCCACACTCACAGGAAAGCCATTGGTTATTCTCTAGAAGACATAAAAGGTATTTCACCCATTACTTGTATGCATAGAATTATTTTGGAAGATGATCACAGGGAAACAATTGAGCATCAAAGGAAGCTTAACCCCAACATGAAGGAGGTGGTCAAGAAGGAGATCATGCACATGCTAGATGCAGGAATCATCTATCCAATCTCCGACAGCAAGTGGGTAAGTCCAGTTCATGTTGTCCCTAAGAAGGGTGGAATGACCGTTGAGGAGAATGAGAAGGGAGAGCTTGTTCCTAAAAGAATCACTTCCAGTTGGAGGATGTGCATCGATTACAGAAAGCTCAACACCGCCACCAGGAAGGATCATTTCCCGATCCCCTTCATTGATCAGGTACTCGAAAGGTTAGCTGAACATGATTACTTTTGTTACCTGGATGGATATTCTGGTTTTTGGCAAGTTCCTATTCATCTTGAAGATCAAGAAAAGACAACCTTCACTTGCCCCTATGGAACTTTTGCATATAGGAGGATGCCCTTCGACCTTTGCAATGCCCCTGCCACCTTTCAAAGGTGTATGATGGCCATCTTCTCCGGCATGATAGAGGATATAGTGGAGGTATTTATGGATGATTTCTCTGTTTATGGTACTACTTTCGATATTTGTCTCTCTAACCTGCGCAGGGTACTCAAGCATTGCGAAGAGACAAATTTGGTTCTCAACTAGGAAAAGTGCCACTTTATGGTAAGGGAAGGAATCGTGCTAGGCCACAAGGTATCTAAGAAAGGTATTGAGGTGGACAGGGCCAAGATAGAGCTAGTGGAGAAATTGCCCCCACCATCCTCCATCAAAGAGATAAGGAGTTTCCTTGGTCATGCAGGTTTTTATAGAAGGTTTATTCAAGATTTATCTAAAATTGCCAAACCATTAACTAACCTTCTCATGAAAGATGTTAAGTTTGTGTTTTCTAGCGAATGTCTCGAAGCCTTCAACAGGTTAAAGGAAGCCCTTATCTCCGCTCCAATCATTCAATCGTCGGATTGGTCACTACCTTTTGAAATCATGTGTAATGCCAGCGATTATGCTGTGGGAGTATATCTAGGCCAGCGAAAGGACAAGAAACTTCATGCCATCTACTATGCAAGCAAGACTCTTGATGTGGTTCAGGCTAAGTACACCACAACAGAGAAGGAATTTTTGCTGTGGTTTTTGCTTTTGAAAAGTTTTGCTCTTATCTTGTTGGATCTAAAGTTATTGTCAATACTGACCATGCTGCTCTTAGATATTTGATGACAAAGAAGGATGCTAAACCAAGGAAGTTACGATGGGTGCTCCTACTCCAAGAATTCGATGTTGAGCTAAAGGACGAAAAGGGCACAGGAAATTCAGTCGCCGATCACCTATCCAGGCTCCCCAATGACATGCTAGAGGAAGCCCAGGACACCACACCAATCGACGACTCTCGCCCTGAAGAGCACCTGATGCGGACTGAAACACTCTTCCTCGATATCGAGCAACCTTCCTCGACATAGAGTAAACCTGGTGAATATTCTTCCTTGCATGGTTTTGAGCTACAGAGTTACTCCACATCGAGCAACATTTACTCGATGTCGACCAAATCCAACTCGACGGACCACCATTAGTCGAGCACAACACCAGCAGACACTGCACCTTCCTCGATATCGAGTAGCTTTACTCGAAATCGACCAACTTCTAGTGAGTCTTCAGGTGAGATTTTTCGTACAGATTCCGGTGAGGATTTCTTCTTTACCCCTCCTACTAGTCCTATACATGATATCTATGATATAAGAGGATCAAAGGTACCATGGTATGCGGATTTCGCTAACTATCTTGCAGGAAATGAGATTCCGTCAGGACTATCCTCACAGGCAAAGAAGAAGTTCCTCCACGACGTCAAGCAATACTATTGGGATGACCCTTACTTGTTCAAACAAGGAAAGGACCATATCTTCAGACGTTGTATTCCGGAGGAGGAAGTAGAAAGTGTCATTCGCCATTTCCATACTCTCCCTACAGGCGGACATGCAAAAGGCTTCAAAACTGCATCTAAGGTACTTCAATGTGGTTTTTATTGGCCTAATCTTTTTAGGGATGTGCAGGCTTATGTCACTTCCTGCGATGAGTGCCAACGAGTGGGCAACATTACTTGGAAGAATGAGACACCACTCACAGGGATTTTGGAGGTTGAGCTATTTGATGTTTGGGGAATTGACTTTATGAGACCATTCCCAGCTTCAAGACCTTACAAATACATCCTTGTGGCGGTCGACTATGTCTCTAAATGGGTTGAGACTGTTGCAACTAGGACCAATGACGCGAAGGTAGTTTCAAAGTTTGTTAAAACTAACATTTTTCCTCGCTTTGGTGTTCCTAGAGTTCTTATTTCAGATGGTGGCTCACATTTCATCGAGAGAGGATTTGAGGCTCTTTTGGCTAAGTATGGGGTAACGCACAGGGTGGCAACACCTTATCATCCCCAAACTAGTGGTCAAGTGGAGGTCTTTAATCGTCAAATCAAAGCCATCTTGGAAAAGACAGTCTCCCGCTCAAGGAAGGAATGGTCATCTAAGCTTGATGATGCGCTATGGGCTTATAGGACGGCCTATAAAACACCGCTGCGAACAACTCCTTACAACCTGGTTTATGGCAAGTCTTGCCATTTGCTTGCCGAACTGGAGCATAAGGCAATGTGGGCCCTCAAGGAGCTCAACATGGATCTCGACGAGGCAGGTAAGAAACGCTTTATTGATTTGCAGAAGTTAGAAGAGCTAAGGCTGAAGGCATATGAGAATGCCGAAATCTACAAGGAGCGCACCAAGAGATGGCACGATAAGAAATTGGTGCCAAAGACATATGAGTTAGGTGACAAAGTGCTTTTATATAATTCTAGACTGTGTTTGTTCCCAGGGAAGCTCAGGACAAGATGGAGTGGACTTTTCGTGGTTCACCACATATACCCTCATGGAGCAGTAGAGTTAATTGGCACTGATGGAACCACCTTTAAGGTAAATGGGCATAGGGTCAAGAAGACAAAGAAGACCCAGAAGAAGAGATTCGCGCCACCCTAGCGTTTGTCAAAGCCTAAAACAGGGAAGTAGGTCGAGCTAACGACTTAAACCTTAGCGCTTACGGGAGGCAACCCGCTTTTCTTACTGTTTTTCCTTTAATTTTATTCTATTTTATTTTATTTTCTTGAAATTCGTGCATAATATCTTCTCGTTGTTAAATTCAGGCATTCACGGTCTACTCGATATCGATCAAACTTGGTCGACATCGCCAAAATTCAAGGGTGGTTCACTATATGTCGAGTTCTTCTAGTCGAGTTAAACAGGAGGATTCTTTTTCCTCGATATCGAGCTACTTCCTCGACGTCGACTAAGCTCCAAAGGTAAGGGAAGGTTCCTCGACATCGAGCAACTTGCTCGATGTCGACCAAGGCATCAGGTAAGTTTTTTTAGATTCTTTCTAAAAAAAATAAAAAAAAATAATACTTACAGTAGTTTTATTTTCGGTTTTTGCTTTTCTTTTTTTTTCTTATTTAAAAGCCTGGAAGCCCCTCTCTCCCTCTTTCAGTTTTCTCGACTTCGAAGAACCCTAGCCGACATACCCAAGCCGCTGTCTTCTTCCTCTAGCTCCCTCCCGACTTCTCTTGCTGCACCTTGCCGACCACCAAGACCAGATCCGGCCACCCCGAGCCCACCACGCCACACCCGAGCCCAGCCTTCCCTCCCCGTGCGGTTGTTGTCTTCGCAAGTCGCACACCCATCTGTTGCCTAGAACCGCCGCCGCCCACCTCCTTTCCCCAGATCCGGTAGCCTTTTCCCGTTTTCGGCCTCCTCGACCCCGGATCTAGCCGCCACGCCTCTGCCAGTTCAAAACCGCCGAGCCTAGCTTCCCCGCGCATCTGACAAGTTCGAAAAACCACCATTGTCGGTTTCTTGAACTAAAACCGAGAACACCACCCTTAATTTTCTCTATTTGCAGATTTCTTCCCACTGTTTCAACTCTAAGGTATGATGTCTCCCTCTTTTCTCTCTAAATTTCAGATTCCTTATTTTTGATGAGAACCTAGGTAGAGATTGGATCATGAGTTGTGTTTTGAATGTTTAGGGTTTGTAATTTGCGCGGAAAATTGATATTTATTATTGAGGGTTGTTATACCGGTTATATATGGATATTGCCAAATTTGATGGGCTGATTTTTTATCCAAATGATGCTTATACTTAGTTCATATATATTGTCAAGGAAATTCATGAAATTTGGGATTTATTACATGATATATTTGGAAATTTCTTGAATTTGGGGCTTTATTTAAATTCACATATATGTTGCACTTCTTGTTTCATTATATGAGTTGTTACATAATTTGATGATATGAACTTCCTTATGCTTATTTATTATTTCTTATAGGATAGTTTATGAACTAAGTATGGGGTTGTTACATTTGTTAGATATTATCTTATAAAGGGTACTTTATTTTGCAGTTTATGTTTAGAACAAAATACCCAGAAATGGATTATTTGAGGATTGATGATGAGGAGACATGCCAGCGAGCTCTGGATCTAGCAGAGCGGGCTGAGAATGCTCGTTGGTATCACCAGCCGAGCATGGAAGAGCTCGACATGCACTTCTGGATGATTCAGGGGTTTAGCTGGATAGATACTGAGCGACTGATTCAACCACTTGACCACCATTACCCGACGCTGACAAGAGAGTACCTAGCGACTCTTCGGATTCCAGATTCCCCTGCCTCCCACCGCCGGGTCCACTTCCAGCTAGCCAACAGGCGGATCACCATGACTTTGGAGGAGTTGAGTGCCACCTTCGACTTCCGCCACACCAGCAACGCCTTTCACTTACAAGACACAAATGTAATGTGGCGTTACCTGTCTGGCCTGCTGGCGCCTACCCCTGATACCACTCGCACCAGCAACATCGCTAGTCCTCTATTCTCTACTATTCTGAGGATTCTTGGGAGCACTATTTGGGCCCGCCCCGAGCTGCGGCGGCCCAACCAGCCAGAGCTAGAGTGTCTGCGGCAGATGCTTTTCGAGTCTGGCCCCCTACCGCTTGCCTTCGCATGGCTACAACATTGCATTACACGCTGGAACCTCCCGTAAGTAGCCATCTATGACGGTTGTATGGTGACTATCCTAGCCGTCCACCTCCAGCTCCCTGTCAACCAGTACACTGCGTGGAATGTGATGCGGATTGATCTGACGTCCCTACAGAAGGGACATATTATAGCACGCCGCGACGGGAGATGGGTCCATTATAGGTCAGAGATACCTATTCGCCAGGATCGGATGGACCTACATCATGTTCACGACTAGTACACCACATGGACCGGGATGGATTACAACCCTACCATCAACCCAACCGCTGACCCTACACTTTGGGACCATCCTCTCCTCTACGACCACCCCGACTACGCCCCTATGGCCGTAGACCCCCAGCCAGCTCCTGCAGATGATGAGGATGTCGGGGATGACGACGACGAAGAGGCTGACAGCCCACAAGCCTCTCACCACTCTTACCACTCTCACCAACAAATCCCCTCTCACCATACTGGGGGGGTATCCACATGAGTTGGTAGCTGAGATGCGCCAGATGCGGCAGTTACAGGAGGCCATGTTTGACCGGATAACTTCCTTGACACTCAGAGTAGACACCATAGACCATCGCCAGGAGCAGTTCTATTCGGCTTCCATGGATCACTATTCCATGGTCAGAGACCCTCTTCGACGGCATGGATCAGCGCCTCTGGGGCCACCCATCATAGTTCCAGCAGCAGGGGAGTACTCATGACCATGGGGGATCTTCTTCACAGCAGCCTGGTAGCTCTTCCCATGGAGGAGCTCCTGACTACCAGGTCGGTTTCCACCTCCCCTACTACGGTCCACCGCCCCACTAGTGAGTAGCTCTGTAAGTCTTTTCCCTCCCTTTGGTTATATTTCTTTTAAGTATGGGGTGGGAGTAAAGACTATGTCTATGTTTATGACTTTATTGTTTTTATGTGCTTCAAGGACTATATTTTAAAATTTTATTGCATGGTTTGTATCGGATTATTTAGGACATGGCACAACTCTATATTGAGTTGAGTGGCATATTTTGAATATCGTATTTGCATGGTTAAATTCTATAGTATTCGAAATATGCATTTTTAAAGAGAGTTGTAAGGATATCGCCCAAGCTTGCAAAAAGTTCAAAAAAGAGAGTCATGGAAGACAAGGCAACACTCGACAATGCAAATGATGGATTTATTAGAGATATTGTACAAGATTGCCTAGAAAAGGGAAGTCTCAATGACGTGCGATTTTTATGGTAAAACCACAAAAGTGAGGTAAATTGATGTTGCTTTTGACATTATGCACAATAAGAGGATGGAGGATTTTAAAATTTCCATATATGCTCATTTTCATACTTCTAGCCATACCATTATCCAATTGCATCACAAAAGCCTTATTATAAGCCTTATTTGCCTTGATATCATTATTGCTCCACATATGCCTTATATTGCCCATTTTTTACCTTATACCCTATCCGGGATTATGTTCAAAATGGAAGTCATTTTATGGAGATATTATATGGTTTGTTGTGTTGTTATGTCATTATTGGAGTATGGCAGGATGAAGTGAAATCATGGAAAATTTAATGAGTGAAAGAAAATCCTATCAAAGATCGACCCTGCTCACTGAGATAATAGTTCAGTGAGATGGGACACACATGTGAGGAGTCCAAAGCACTAAGTATCCGGGGTCATTCATGACACCCATGTTTGCGACTCGCGAGAAGGCAGTGTTGAGGTTAGAGAGGTAAAAGCATTATTATTGACAAAAGCATTATGAAAGGTGATAAATCTTATGAAGAAGGAATATGGTAGAGAAACTTTGGAAATAATGCATTTTCTCGGATTTAGCACCACATGGCAAAAAATTGCCCACCTTTAGCCTTTTACCTATCTCCTCATTTTTTAGCTTAAATAAAATCCTCTTGATTATTGTTGCTTTGTCACATAAAATTGTTTTTGTAGAAACCTCCTTTTGTGTGCAGAAATTGCTTTTCATTCACAGGCACAGATTTGTAGGCACAAGTACCTTTTCAAGGATGACAATTGAGTGTTGGGTAGTATAACAATGAATCCATTATGTTGAGAGTCTTTGCCGGTTTCCTCTGAATGACCATCCAAGTTATTGCTTGGGGACAAGCAAGCTTAAGTATGGGGTGATTTGATGTCCACTAAAATAGCCATGTTTTTATGCACATTTTAGCTCCTTATTTTATATACTGTGCATATTTCGGGCTGGGAATATGTTGAATTTATGTAATATATGCTTATTTGCAAGAAATGGAGATCTACATAAGTTTTGGTTTAATATTATAGAATTTGGAGCCATTCCGGGACGAAACCAAGAAGAGAAGACGGTAGCTGAAAGTTACTCGATTTCGAGGAAACTTCCTTGATATCGACCAAAAATGTGAGCAGAGCCTGGTCGAGAAAGGCAGAAGGAGAAGGCAACTCGAGTAACATTTTACTCGATGTCGACATATTTTCTCGACATCGACCAAACCCATCAGTTGCCCGAATTCGAGATCCGAGGAGAAGCTACTCGAAAAAGCCTAGTGAAGCCGAGATCGACAAGATTATTAGATATCGACCAAATTGGTCGAAATCGACCAAAATATTTCTGGGCTGCGAGACTGTTGGACCTATCCAAAGTCGAGTTGATTTGCTTGGATGCGAAAGAAGACCGAATCTATCGAGTTTTATCAAGATTTATCCAATGAGAGAAGATTATTCATTAATTAAGAGATGTTTAGATATTCCCTTTTAGAATTATGCTTTATCTTTATTTAGTTTTATCTTTAGAAAGTAAATATAGTTTGCTTTCCCTGATTAGCAACGATTAAGCCCTATAAATAAAGCCCATGGGGCTGATTTTCATTCATTCAATTATAGGAGAAGTAAAGTAGAGAGAGAGAGGCCGAGTGAAGCAAGGAGAGCGAAAGTGATCTGGCTTTGTTCGGTTTGTACTTTCTTTAGTTTGGTTTAATGCAAGTAGTTTCTTTTCAATCAATGATGTATGCGATTGTGATGAAGAGCGAGTAGTCCACCCACTTCTAGGGTTGGGGTGAGCCCAGCGATAGCCATGCGTGTTTGAGGTAAAGATTCGATCTTTGTCGTGTTTTGAGCATCTACTACTTGTTATATGTTTATTGCCTATTTAATAGAGATCCATGCTAACAACTTGGATTATAAACATAAAATCGGTAGATACAATTAGGGTTTCTTGAAAGAGTTGTCTAATTGTTGGAAAAGGCGAAAGCTTGATCCTTCAATGCGATTTGCATGATTATATTTCTTTATCTTGCCTTATGCATGTTTGTTTATCGTTGTTGCAAACCCCGATCTTGGAAGTTCTTTCACATAGATTATTTCGAATTCCGCAAAGATTTGTTCTTTATTTTATTTTATGTTTCTACTCGATATTGACCTCCTACAGGTCGATATCGATTTCTAATTCCCAATCCAGAAAGATCGCTGCTCGTTTGTGTCTCTGTAGGTTTGGTCGATTTCAAGTTCCACCAGTCGATATCGAGTTGGTCTTCTGAGGTTGAAATCGACGTGAGTTCTTCCTGCTGCCTGAGATCCGCTGACACGCTTCCTCGTGGATCGATCCTGACTTCCCACTGCTACATCAGGAGGGAGTCTTGTAATTATTTGCACGGGACGGAATCTGGTTTGCTTTGCTTTATTTATATTTTAATTGCAAGTCTCGATTTCCTCCTACAACAGACTCGGGGGTCTTCTCACCATCAGGAGGAGGGTCAAGGATAGCTGCATCATTAATGGGAGCATGATAGGGGGGAGGCAGCTCGTGTTGAGGATCCTTAAGCTTCAGGTCTTCATCCTCGTAGCTAGGAGGAAACATCCTCACCACGTCGCCAAGATGAGCAAAGCGATTAACACTCTAAGTAATCCCATCCATGATCCCGTCCATCCACGCATCGAAAACCTTGTCATAAAGGACATCCTCTCCGTCCCTCTCAAGGTAGCGATCAAGCCGACCCCGACCGACACCCCCCAAGAAACCAGATAGCCACCCCTGGCCTTCGTCACTAAGCATGAACTCATGGAGCAAATTCTTGGAAAGAACAACCTCATCCCCAGAAATAAAACGCTCCAACTAGCTCTTCGCACCAGCCAACTCCTCGCGAACCACCCCCAACTCACCCTCAAGATCTTTGAGATGACTTTTCAAGTGCGTGGCCTCCAGTTCATGCCGAGCCCCCACCTCTTGAGCTTTCGCAAGTTCAACCCGCGATAGATCTAACTCACTCTTTGCAGCTTCCACGTCTTTCTGGGACTTCGTCAAAGCATCATTGAGGCTCTCGATAGTTACCTCCCGGAGCTCCGCGTCTTTTAACTTTTCCACCTTCGTCTTCAGAGTTGCCACAATCGTCCTCAACTCCCTCACTTTGTCATTATAGCTTCTCAAATGTAGAGCCACTTCAAACCATTGCAGATTATCCTACGGCAACATGCGGATTAAAATAAACGCATAAGTAAGAAAAGAAAGAAGAAATGAAGACATGAATCGCGACGAAAGTTACCCTGCCTCTGCTTTTTCGGCCATGTTCAACTAATTCTTCATCCGTCAAATGATGAAGATAGTCTCTTTCGGCCAAACAAATCTTTGGAGGGATATCCAACTTCTTGATATCAATAGGGTCAAATCACGCAGCCGGTAAGCCATCGTTGACATCCCTGCACGAGTAATCGGCTCAGAGCTTAAAAGTGTGGTGCCCTCTGTACTCTCCATTGGTCATTTTCGCCCACGGTGGGCCAACGGTTGGTCATCAGACAAAATGATCTCCTGGTCCTCGATCGGTTTTTTCCCTTTCGAACTCTTAGCCGCAGTAGGAGACCCGCGGGGGACACTTTGACGACCACCGCCCGGACGCGTTGTGACAGTAAGAGCCGCCCCGGACCCACCTCTCATGGCGTTTTTCTTCTTCGCAAACGCAGAAACCTTCGACTTGTCAACTACCATATCTGTGGGAAAGATTAGAACAAGTCAGGACAATAGAAAACCACGGCCAAAACACCAAAGGATTTAAAATAAAAATTTCTGGACACCGAACCGGTCGATGGGGAAGGCTAATTAAGCTTGGCCATTTCCAAGCGAACCGGGGTCACAACCTTCCTATAACCCCATACAATCGCAACCACCCTCTCAAACGCAACTCTCCACCTATCCGTTGCATAATGCTTATCACCAGGCGCAACATACTTGCCAGGTTTGATCACGAAGTTCAAGATAGTTTTGGTTGGATCGCGAACAAGGAACCACTTTTTCCTCCATCCCGGGCTGCTGGACAACCTCTCAACGATCTTTCCAGCCAGGGAGGCGGACACCAGTCCTTCACCATGCCTCAAGGAAAGAACGGAGAAAAGATGATCTGATGATGGCGTTTGCTTAATGGTAGCACAACGCATGATGTATACCACCAAATACATCCATACGTTAAAGGCAAGCTGGGCAGGGCATTGGTTTATATGAGCTAAAAAGTCTACATAGAGCGGGGGGAAAGGGAGACGGAAATCTTGAAGCAAGCTGTCAAGATGGACGACAACATGGTCCTTGTATTCATTCAAGCACCCACAACCGCCAACGGCCAGACCTACCTCCACCCCAACCGGCCACGGATAAAACTTCACCACCTCTTCCAGATGCTTAACATCTAAAATCGACCCCTCACCCAGAGTTTTTGCTACAGTAGGAGCTACGCAATCCAAGAATATTGTCGGAGGAGGAGGGGGCGCCGCGAAAGTATGAACTTCGCAAAAGCTATAGCTATCAACCCCCGTTCAATCATAAGGAGGTAGAGCGAAGTCACCCGGGACCACTCGGGTAGGTTTTTTAGACTCCTTGGGTACGCGAGACGACTCGCCCTTTACCAGGTCATTTATAGACTCCAAGGTGTGGCAATACTCAGGGTTGTCCCTCTTTAAAGGACGGTTAATGGTTTCCACCATCTTCCTCTTCTTTGCGCTTGGACCAGCCCCGAGGTTCACCCTTTTTCTCTTTTCCTCGCGAGGTTTTTTACTTATTGGAGGAGGAGCCGGAATCGCCACAGACTCCGAGCTAACACCGGCATGGGACCGGGTTCGCGAGGAACAAACTTCTTCATATTCATAGCCTACGCTACGATTCTGGCTATCGCTCTCCTGCGACATCTCAACTCTAAAAACAAAGGAAAAACCCCCTGGACAAGATGCAAGAAAAAGGAAAAATTAACAAGGGGAAACTACCTTTTCAACATCGCGAGTAAATAAATTTGGCGCCAAAAAGTCCTCTTGGAGGCTCATGTTGCCACCTCACGCGCCCCCCGAAGGGACGCTGAAAAGACATCTTCCCCCCACAGGACGACGGCTAAAAGGCGCCTTTCCGTATCCTCCATAAGGATTTCTCGATTCTCAAGAAATCACCCATGAGAAAGGCAAAAAGGGGAGACGAAAGGTTTCTTCCGCCCCTTATCGTCGGAGATTTCCCGTAAAAGTTCGAAAAAGACGTCAGAAGAAATCCAAAAAACTCAAATGCAACACTACTCCCACTCAACACCACCCCACCACTACTAAACTATCCATCTGCTACTCCACAAAGATCAGTTACGACTAAGGAAGCAAAAGGGAAAGTAAGGGATGAGACAACAGGGCGTACCCCGATCACCACCCCAAAACCGCCGCTGGTTTCGGTTTTCCCGACTCACCCTAAAAGTCTCGAGAGGATAACACAAGCCTAGAAATTAAAAGCGGCAAAAGAAATATCAGAGACGACTTACTTAAGAACTACGAGAGGGAAGCGCCGGAAAACTTCGGAGACTGAGAATGGACCACCACCCAACTCCGATCTCGGTTCTTCAAAAAGCACAAGAAACCCTTGAACTTCCTCTCTCTTCCCTCCTCTTTGAAAATTCAGAAATGTGGAATGAGGAGGAGCGAGGGTAAGAGCCCCACTTATAGGTCCATGTGGGGCCAATCCGCCCAATGGGCCAAAGAGCACGATATGCCCAGATAAGGCCCGTCCAATAAGCGAAAAGCTTTGGCAGGGAGCATCGTATTTGTCGAAACCTAATCGCGAATGGGGTATCACTCGCGATCCGGTTACGAGGAGATATGACGATGCCGTAGAAAATAGGCTATATAATAAACACGGAATATGACGTCATAAATAGGTCACTCAGTGCAAAAGAATGGTCGGTCCCACCATTAGTACATCGCGAACAAAGTATCCAACCAAGCCCAAAGGAATGGGCTTAGCGCTCCTGAGAACTATTAACCCTTATTTCCCTCGCGACTCAAACCCAGTGTAAGAATCAGAATGAACTCTCCAAAATGTCTCGTAAGCCCCCGAAGTCCTAACAAGCAGCTCGCTGGCTCCAGCACCTCGCCTCTAATGGCTCCACGTGTATTGCCTATGCCCCTAAGCGTGTGGGCATGCGTTGCACGTGTGTCACATAGAACCACGAGGTTGCCAGCCAGCTGCTCGCTTGGTTTCCCTATAAATACCCCCCTCCGATCTCAGAGTAAGGGATCCGATTCTGAAGATAGAAAAGCATAACAGTTCTGATTATCCCCCGGACTTAAAACCCCCGGAGTTGAGTTCTAAAGATCTTCAGCCGGAGAAGAACGTTATTTGGGATAACAACCCCGTCTAGCTTCCTCTGTAGACGACGATTGAAAAGTAACATAATTCATCACGAATCAAACTCGTAACCCCCATCGTTTGGATTAATAAGCGTACAACCTGATCATCATTCCCCCAGGCTAAGGCTTGCAGGTATTTTAAAGTATTATGTCGTCACAAGTGAGGTAATAAGTATAGGCGAAATCCCATGAACACGTCAACTACAAATATATAAAACGAAAATAACAATAAAAAAAAACAACGATATAAAACGCAATAAATAAACATTGCATTATTAAAATTTAATAATGTATAACTAGATATACAAAATTTAAACTTGCATAACTTCTTACCATATTCTCAAAATAAGTAATATAACCAATGGTTTCGAAGCTCTCGAGATGAATTATAATATGTGAATGTCAATTTAAGTAAAATATTAAAGTATTATAGTATATTGAAATAAAACTAAAGTGATTAATACTGCTGTAATTTTCAAACATTCATAACTTTTTACTCAGATTTGGGATTAGGGCGTACGTATTATATATACCAAAACGAAGTTATCAACGAAGAGAATACACCTAGATATTTTGTCGGATGATGGGGGGTCACGTGACCCTTTAAGACCCCCTAGCTCCGCCTCTGGGTTCGGGTGAGATCACCTCTATCGGTGTGACCGAAAGAAACGATTTGAGTGATCCGCGCGCTCAACAATTTACCCATTCTCCATGTGCATGTGATTCCCACTCTCACCTTCCACTACTCTCCGCGCGTCAGATGCACACGCCAAGTTGTGAGGTAATTAAAAATTATTTTATTGCCTACAGTCAATGTTCCAAAAAACGCTTGGCGGGTGCTTGGCGGTAGGGTGGGTCAAGGGTCTAGGCAGGGTGTAGGCGGGGTCTATGCGGATTTCATGGCGGGTCTTTGCAGTCTAGGTGGGTTTTTATGACCTTGACGGCCTTGGCGGTGGGGTGAGTTCAAGGGTTTAGGCGAGAGTCTAGGCGGGTCTTGAAGAGTTTTTTAGAACAGTGACTACACTGCGGATGAAAATCAATCCTTGGCGTTTAGAATACACGTTGATACTTTGACCCACAATCCAATTAACTGTTTCTCCCTCCCAACCCAATTAATTAATTTTTCATTTCACACTACAATAATCAATAATTAATTTATCGGAATTTTCACTTTTTCAAAAAATATAAAAAAAAATATTTTTTAATTTAATTTAATTTTATCAAAACATACACACCCACTTTGTATATGTTTTGTGGAAAAAAAATAAATAAGAAGTGAATCATTTACGGTTAAACCACACCCAGTGAACCACAACTAGTGAAGTACACCAAGTGAACCACAACCAGTGAACCAAAACCAGTGAACCACACCCAGTGAACCACACTCAGTGAACCAATCTTAACCAAATCACGTGAATCACACCCAGTGAACCAATCTTAAGCATTATTAATGAACCAATTATAGAATAATTGACAAATCCTATTAACCACATTCACTGAACTAATCTTAACCAAATCATGTAAATCCCACCCAGTAAACCAATGTTAATAATTATTAATAAACCAAAGAGTGATTGACAAATCATTTGAATCAAGTGAACCAAAATCTCTTTTAACATCTTTTTTAAAAGCATTTACAGTAACTTTATACGAAACTTGCATCTCCATTATAAAATCTTTTTTAAAAATTGGAAGATTTACAATTTTTTTAATTGTATCATAGCACACCATTGGCTTTCCATGGAAGAAAACCATCATCTTTCAATCTCCATGACTCCATGTCTGAACCAAATGGTTGCTTCGACAATTCTAAACCTTGACGATGCCTTCGACAATTCTAAACCTTCGACGGCAAGCTCCGCACTCAGAGCGACCGATCGATTCCATCTCCACTCTCCTTGACCGCCACGTTCGCGACTCCGACACCTTGACGATGCCTTTTCCGTTGACGAGCTCAGCCAGGGAGGGGAAGGCCGAAGGCCTCGGCCTCCTCTGCAATGTCGTCGTCATCGAAAGCGGAAAAAAGAGGCTCCAATGAGAAACATAGCTTGGAGGCTCGCCTCTGGTTGACGAGCCTGGGGCCGAGGACGATTGACGTGCCCAAGTACTTACCGGACTGATGGTGATCGATCTGGAGCAGTGGAGGCTGCGTGGATGCACGAAGCGGATCGAGAGGTGGATGGAGATCCAAAAAGAACGGTCGGCGGCGAATCTACTGGCAATTACTCCGTGGAGAGGATAGAGAACGAAGAGGAATCCACGAAAGATAGGTGCGCCTGAGGGTATTTTTTAATTTCATTTTTTTAATTAAATTTAACCGATAAGAATATTTTTTATATATATTTTGCGAATTATGGTCACTTTTTTTATAAATTATTTAAATATATTATTTTAATAATTTTTTTTTGTTGATAAAATTTTCCAACCATGAATGACATAATATCACATATAGAAGATCAAATAAGACAAACCATTTATTTAATAATTTATAATAGGAAAACATTGCAGGGGCACTCAACGAAAAGATATATGGTGCCAACCGATCGAAGAACAAGAAGAAGAAGCACACCCCAAATTTAACAAACAGCACCCATAATTAAGCTATTTACAACTTCAGCTCTGAATTTCAGATGGATTGCAGTTGTTGCCCCAACCGTTGTGGTTGGATTCACTTGGAATGGTTCGATCAAATGGAGGCGCTCCTGAACGACCCGAGCGACTTGGAACCACTTGCCCTTAAAACGAACTGGTGGTAGAAGGCCGCGATCGCCGCTCCGATCATCGGCCCCACCCAGAAGATCCACTGTTCATACCAAATTCAATCCCACAAAAACCATTCAATCATCAATTATTTACACCAAATTAATAAATTGTGTATTAATACTCTGTTTTACAAGTAGAGATACATACCTGGTCATCCCAAGCCTTGTCCTTGTTGTAGATCACTGCCGCCCCTAAACTACGGGCCGGGTTGATCCCGGTTCCGGTGATCGGGATCGTGGCCAGGTGCACCATGAACACTGCGAATCCGATTGGAAGCGGTGCCAATACCTGTTCATATTATCCAATTCAAGCATCACATTAAAATCAATTCAATTCAGTTCAGTTTAGTTTTTTTTAAGGAAAAACCATCTGTTAATTCTGGTAAATAAGACTTACGGGGACGTGGGAATCCCTGGCGTTACGCTTCGGGTCGGTGGCGGAGAAGACTGTGTAGACCAGCACGAAAGTGCCGATGATCTCGGCGGCAAGGCCAGTGCCCTTGCTGTATCCGTCGGCGAGCTCGTTAGCTCCGCCGCCGTAGGTGTCATAATGGGCCTTTTGGAAGGCCTTTACGAGTCCCACACCGCAGATAGCGCCGAGGGATTGGGCCACCATGTAAAGGATGGCTCGCACCAACGACACCTTCCTCGCCACAAACAGCCCGAATGTCACCGCTGGGTTTATGTGCCCTCCTGCAAACCAAATCAAATCAAAATTTGATTATTATATATGTAACACAAATTAATGTGATTGAATTTCATCAATTTCAAAGCAGTTGTGAATATTCAAGTTGATGTTAATTACTCACCGGAGATTCCGGCGGTGCAGTAGACAAGGACAAAGATCATGCCGCCGAAGGCCCAGGCGATGCCGAGTATACCGACGCCACCACACTGATCACCGCCATTTTTAGTATCGGACTGGCTCTTGTAGCCGATGACGGTAAGGACAGTGATGTACAGGAAGAGCAAGGTGGCGATGAACTCGGCGATGACAGCCCTGTAGAGGGACCACTTGGTGAGCTCCTCGGCGTCGATGAGAGGGGCCGGTGGGGGGTCTTGGTAGTCCCTGGCCACCTCTCTTTCGTCTCCGACCTCAATGTCCTTTGCCATGGATTGATCAAAACTGAATAATTTGGGATGTGAACTAAGAACAGAGGAAATAGTTGGATATGCGAAGGTGCTTTTAATTAAGCTGTGTTGGGTTGGATGAACTGAGTAGGGAGTGGAGTTGGTATTTATATATTCACGGACTTTTGGAACTTTGTGGAATGTTCGAACTTGATAAATGAGTGCATTTTAATTTTATTAAATTAGATTGAATGATAAAATAAACATTTCCTACAACTTATAAATGTTTATTGTAGTAACCGCCCACCTTGACAAATCACCGTCCTAGCCCCAATACTCAAGTAGCATAGTATAGAGTACGGTTGATCTCGGTTTGGGATCGACTTGAAAAAGGCCGATTCGAGTTTGCTCACTTATTTACACAAGTCGAGTTTGAACAAAATTTTAAACTCAGTTGAAAGCTCGACTCATTTGAATAAACATCAAATAGTTCGTAATATATATATAATTTCTAAAATTTCCTTTAAGTTAACATGTTATAACCAAGTAAAACTACTTGAAGATCGAAAAAAGTTCGGCTCGAGCTCGTTCATTTTCTAAAGATGTCAACATTGAACAAAATAAAAACTTCCTTCAAAAACTAGGCTCAACTCGACTCGAGCTCGTTTAACAAAAATAAAAGTGAACTAAGCGAGTATAATTTCATACTCTGGTACCATAGTATTTCACTTTTATAGTTTTATTTTTATTTATTGTTTACTATTTACATACGTTTTTAGAATGTAAATCTTATTAAAAAAACTTGTCATTTTAGTTATATTGCCATTCACTTTATAAAATGACCCTTGAAATGATTAGATAGGTATTAGTTGTATTTTTTAATAAAGTAAAAAGTAGAGTAATAATTAATTAGGAGTAAATTATATTTTTTGTTTGTTTTCTTAAAAAGAGTGTAGATTTTTAAATGACAAGTTTTGATTAACGGATGGAGTAATAAGTATGATATTATTGAAAAAAATTATTAAAAAATAAATATTTTATATAGATCGTATCACCTCAAAAAACGTGTATTAATAGTAAAAGGACAATTAAAAGTGAATAGAGGGAGTATATGGATACTATATTTTTGTAAATCATAATTATTTTTATTTATATCCCTTTTTTATTATTTTATATTTTCTAATATAAAATATAATTAAATTATCAAATTAAAATTATAACTAATAAATCTATATTATCAAATTGAAATTTGATAAATTTTAATCAAACCAAAACTAAACTCATACTAGTAATAATACAACTACTGTGCAGTTTCTTTCTTAAATGATGTGATCTACTCCGTCTCAAAATGGTTTTTGTTGCCCAAGTCGGGGTGGCCTGGTGGTAAGGATTAGGGGAAAAGTAAGGAGGAGGTCTCAGGTTCAATTCCTCCCTTCTGCCTCTTACTTCGTGTGAAAAAGTTTTACCTTGCTCTTTATCAGTGGGTCGAGTCGGTCGGCGCGAGCCGGTTAGTCTGACACATTGCTCTTACCGGCTAGGTAGGTCACATGCTTGGATTTTACTATCGAAAGTGAGTTCCTCGTCATAAAAAAATGGATTATGTTAGTTAAAAAAATTGCCTTCAAATTTTTCATGTTTTAACACATCATAATCATTTATTATTTTATGTAGTTCTCTACATTTTAATACAACTCAATTTGAAGAGTAATTAAACACACATTTCCTCCTTTAGAAAAAGATGAATATAGTAGAGTTGTGAGCACTCGTGTTGGGAGGGTTTCTTGATCAATCTAGCAAGCAAATAAATTTATAAGATCAAGACCCTGCTGAGTATAGCAGAGTCAGGTTTGTCCACAGGATATAGTCGATCATTTACTAATTTAGTTACTTTAGAGAGGTGTAGAAATAGTGAGAAGATGTGAAAAATATAGATTGTTGGGGGTTTGGTTGCAAATTTTAGGAATTCAATCAATAGGTAAAAAACTTCTAAGGTTTAGAGATCACCACACAATAATAACCATGCATGCATGCAAGCACAATGAATCACACAAAGATCGCGTCTTTACCTATAAAAGAGTCAACATTCATTAACCAAGCAAAGCAATTAATCAACTTTCGTTCAATTAATTAATTTTTATACATTTTCTTAATTAGATTATTTAAACTCTCGTTTCAAAGTCCTAATTACTATCCAATTAACAATTATTTCTTTCAATCTAATTGCAAACAAGAAAATTCATTGACTTTCATTGAAGAACTTCAGGATGGACAAAGGCATATTGATAGATAAAAACATTCAATTCATAGAGTCATTGCATCCGACTAAAGATATTAAGCATAACAGACATCTTTTTTCTTGCAGATTGTTGGGCTCGCCCTAACCCTAGGGGAAAAAAAACTACTCACACATATTCATGCTGAGCATAAAAAAAAGACATAGAATTGTGTAGAAGAAACTGAAATTAAACTTGAATAAAACCTAAAAAATAATGCTTAAAGCGTCTCAAACAGCCTCACAAAGCGTGCCATTTTGTTCGCTTCAAACACGCCCTAAAAGGTTCTGAAATCGCTCTCAAACTCGCTCCAAACTTACATGCAGAGTTCCTGAAAAAGTGCTGCTGAAAATGTAGCGAGTATAGGTGAGAAAAACATCAAAAGAAGATGACGTTTATAAATCATCGTTTGACAAAATCAACTAAGTTTAAATCTATTTGTATATTTTTTTTAAAGGGATAAACATACTCATTTGACTTGTATGTTGTAGCCATCATGATGATGTAGGGAAATAACCACCATAAATGTAGCGAGTATAGGTGAGAAAACATGAGATCACTCAACTGATTATACCCATACACTCTACGTACGAATGCATTGTATTTTTTTCTTCCAATGACTACAATGCTTGTTGTATATCCTCACGGTCCTCTGTCTCAACCTTCTTCATCTTCTCAATAGAATTGTACACTTGACGGATACTCATCACACATTGAAAATATTCATCTTGAAGTACACTGAACAACTGCCGAGGTTTTAAATCAACCATGGCACTTTGTCGCACCTTCTGATGTTGCTTATCAGTCAACCTTCCCACAAAGGCATGTCCGAACAAGTTATTCAAAAGATTATGGTTGTGAGAACCACATACGGCAAACACTGTCCATTTACCTATCTTGTATTTATGACCATCGAGCTCAAATGCACATCCCTTTTTCTTTGACTTTGTTTCTCTATTGATGATAGTGGGAAATCCTTATCCACCTCGACTGTGTCTCTAGGATAGCCATAGTACTCAAATCAAACGAAAGACACCTAGCTCATTTCGCATGTTCTTCCAAGACCTTTGAGTTATTAACACCATATTTTTAATTCAACCCATAAAATGAGCTCACTCATTTGCATTCTTGCGGATAGTTGTAACTGTATAGGTTGAATGGAAGATCATCTTCACTTAACGACAATATAAGGAGAATTTTAGGATATTTGAAATATTTGTAAGAGGTGTAAAATTATCGATATTTGTGCCCTAAAGACGGCAAGGTATATAAAGAGATCGTCGTTGTGTATTTGTGGAAAAAAATATCTATCTTCATCAGTAAAAAAATGTGTTTGCATCTATATTCAAATATATCTGTCTTCAAATATCCTAAAGACACCTATCTTTAAATATCCTAAAGACTCATGTCTATTCACATATCTATTTTGGAAAAAAATGTAACGGCCCGGAATTATGATTTCCGGGTTACGTTTCAAGGGATAAAACCCCTTGTTCGGATCTTGCAATCCAGGTACAGGTCGAGGTTTCAAACTGATTTTAAGATTAGTAGAAAGAGAGATTTCAAACCCTAAAAACCTCGAAGGGCCGTTGGGTACCCTTAACTTGTCCTAAGACTATGTCGCGGAATCCATTTCAAACGAAAGTAAAGCGAAAGTAAAGTAAATATACAAGTGCCACGGCAGAGCCGGTCAAAACCAAATTATGAGTGGGTAATTACCATTTTACTAAGTTAGGATATTAGCCAGATTCTTCAATTCGCCAAAAGGAAACCCCGTCATATAGACATCGAGCACTCAAAATCTGCAGAAAATGCCTTTAAAAAAAGAACGGGGAAAGGAGTCAGATCGAGCCACTCATGCGGGACCGGCAGTCCTCGCTGAGGCCACATAGTATGTGCTATACCTAATAAAGATGCTCTAATGCAGTACGAAAGTCAAACACACTAGCATGCTCCTAGTTATAATAATGTGTAAAAATACTGTAAAGGGCCCAAGACAATGCCAAGTGGCATATCCCTCTCCTACCTCCACCCCCTTCCGATAGGGCGGAGACTGGCCAGCTCGTGAATGCATTCCATCATAATCGGGCGGCACGCATGCCTAACCCGCTCCACAATAAAGCCCGCAGGCATCTCATAATATAAGGAAGTTCATGACTCGATTGACTCAGGGTACCCGATGAGGCTGGGCTACCCTATGACCCTAGCAAAGACTCTAGGACGATCACAGATAACGGTCGTTCTGTTTCAAATGCATTAAGTAAGCAGATGCTCATTCAATTAGTGCAACCTAAACAGGATACTACATGGCATGCTTTTATGCATATGCAACACCTAACATAAAATGCAACAACAGGCATGAATGTCCAACCTGAGTAAGCCCCCTAGGGAACTTACCTGAAGATGCAGAACAGCAATATAACACAAGCAATGGCCCAAATGCAAGTCCAAAGCGACCCAAAAGCAATGTACACCTATCATCAAACCATTGCCATAAGCTACCAAACCAACATTCATACACACTAAACCCAAGTTCTCCACATACTCAAAACCAACCGATAGTAAAACCGTTTCCCAAAACCTTTCCGATATGATCAACATCAAACAAAATCATTCTTCCAATCAAACCCATTGATATAATCGTACCAACCATATTTTCAAACTTTCTTCTCAAAACCAACATCATCAAACCAAGACAAAAAAAGTCCTGACATTAAACATTTAAACCTTAAAACCAATTTCTCAAATTCATATTATAATGATACTTCCGACATCTCGGTTCCAAGGCCACAAACCCCTTTAAGAACATTTTCAGAAACTTGAAAACCCTTTTAAATAATTCAAACAATATTGATCGAAAATAACCTCAATAATAATATAATACGAGTACATTTTATATCCCATCTATTGGATATTTCCAAGGAATATATATTCATAAAGCTGTAAAATTCTTAAACTCATTTTATCCCATTTCACTCAAAATAAGCCCAAGGATGAAAAGCCCAATTCCTAAAAATCGGATCCAATAAGCCAAGATACAACCCCTTTTAAGGTGAACCGAGTTTAAGCCCCATTTTGTTTTAAAATAACAGAACCGGACCCAAATAAAAGAAAAACAAACCCAACCCGAAATACTGTTCATTGTCTCCCCCAAAAGACGTCCGCTCGAACTGGAAACCGGAAGAAGGGAAAGAAGAGAGGAAACTCGCCGGAGGCGACACTAATCTCCGACCACTCAACCCGACCCAACTAGCAGAGAATCGACAAGAAGAGAGAGAGAGAGAGAGAGAGAGAGAGAGAGAGAGAGAGAGAGAGAGAGAGGAGTGCTCACCGAAGAGGGCTCGAGTTTCTCGCCGGAAAACGTCGTCGGGCTCGATTGAGCTTCGTCGGAGGCGGAATCCAAATCCTAGGGGCATGAAGAGAGTACAGGGAGGTTAAGGTTCAAGCTTTTCACGGTTTTGACTCGGAACAGAAGATCGAGAACTCACCGATCGAACTGAAGAAACAGAGGAGGAGACTCGGCGGCGGCGGCTTCGTCGGGGGTCCGGAGCTGCTCGGCTCGCCTGGAAGGTTGGGGAGCTTCTGGCTGCTGCTCGACGGAGGCTCCGGGGGGGGGGGGTCCACTGCACTCTTGCTTCTGCTCGTCGAGAGGAAGAGGGAAGAACAAGGTGAAAAGGGGAGGATTGGGTTTGGCTCGGCGCCGGCGGTTCCCTGGCGGTGGATCCCTTGGTTGCTGCCGACTGGTGCTCGGGAAACAGAGAGCAGAGCGGTGTGTTTGGTTTTGGAAATCAGAATACAAGGGAGAGGGAGATGCTTGGGGTTTGGTTCGGCAGGTGAGAGGCAAAAGATAGAGATGTGTGTGTTTGTCCAGATTCAAAGAAAGTGCAAGGAAGGGATAAGTTATGCAAGCTGTAGCCTGCAAGGTGGGTTATTTTTGAACAAAGAAGACAAATAGGTGTGCAGGGCTCCTCCTCACGGGTATGAGAGTGAGAGAGAGAAAAAAAGAAAGGAAATATAATTAAAGTATTCCAAAAAAAAAAATATTTTGAATACCCTAACATATATTTCGAAACCCACTCTCTAATCTTATCCGATTCAACTCAAAAGATTTTTAAATTCCTAAATCCGAGTTTAATAAAAATTTCGCATAGGCAAGCGGGATAAAACATGTTTTAAATTTTCATCTAAAAATTGCCGGAACTCGTTTTGTAATATTTAGTATAAAACCAATAGCTCAAGGACGGAAATTCCAAATTTTAGAAATCGGAATGATTATAAATCACTATTTTAATAATTTAATATTTTAAAATTTCCCGGTCTTTACATCATCCACCTCTAAAAACAAGTCTCGTCCCCGAGACTAAAATCACTCTAAAACAAGGGGATGAAGTTTTAAATTTGGTGAGTCCAAGGGTCATGCCATTGATTCTGTAAGCATATCATAGGGCCCATATGAGATCCTCACAGCACCTTGGACGTGATCATAACATTCCCAATTGGTCATAGCAAGTATGTGATATGGGCCCCTATCACACCCTTACCCTGACCTTTCGGTCACATTATAACTCGAAAAGCAATCACAGCGTCTCTACTGGGTCTTAGCAGGCATTCTATATGCGCCCTTATAAAATGCTTGTATCCACTTCGTGAGACGTTATAATATAAGCCCGGGTATGAAAATTCTCTAAAAGGGATTCCGCAATTGGAAAAGATTGGCCTCAAAATCGTTGAAATTCTCGGTAACGTTTATTCTTTAAAATTTTCAAGCCGTTCATTTTCAAACCGCTCAGAATCTTCAAATAAGACGTTTAACCAAGCAACTTTACACCAAAACAAGTAAAATCCTTTCGATCAAAATTTCGTCAAAATCTTCCAAAACCAAATCAATTTCCCACATATCAATCAATCAAATTCAGAAGGTAAGAGGTGGAATCATCCACCTCTAACGGCTAATCCTATATTCTCTTCCTAGTTTCCGAATCAAATCAATCATCATTCTCAACTCAATATGAACAAAAGTACATCAAATCATCAACTCATAACATCATCAGCCACCTCTCATATGACAAATCTCAACATCAATCACGATAATCTCAACCAATCGACATCTCAACAACATATCATGTTCCCCCCCCCCCCCCCCAAAAAAAAAAAATCATATTATCACGCCAAAGTAATAACAAAATCTCCACATCATATCACGAGTCATGAAGTATGTCTACATCATACAGAAGGCATCACAAGTGCATCATCGAATTCTCATAACTTATCACGCAAGCACACATGTCAAGAGATCAAAGAGGTTAGGTGTCATGGAGTCAGTACGCCACTACAAGTCAAATCTCACGATCGCATCTCAACATCGCAGCACCAGTAGAACCAGTCATAACAGGGGTTTTTCACTTAATGAACATATAACTCACCTAGTCATCTCATCAACCTATCCAAATTCTATTCCGCATTGCTGTAACAGATTTAGCATGTCAATTCAAACATTAGCATTGTAAAGGTAGTCATAGCAGAATCTCATCATAAGGTCAACGGACTAATACTAATTGTCAACACATTAACACACAAGGTCATGCTATTAAGAATTAGAAAAGGAAAGGTCTAACGATATGTCAATCATCAAAAGGTAGGCATATTCAATAGGCATCACCTTGACTCATCACAAAACCATATAATGATCATGCATCATTATCTCATACATACTAATCATTCTCATACTCCAAGTCATATTCATCATTTATCATATTGATAATCATGCTTGTCAACCATATAATACAACATCATGTTTTCACATAATAACACATCATTATCTCGCATATCCTATTGCAACACATCCTAACATGCTTCTAAAACAACATAACATGATAGCAAAGCATCAATATATCATGATAGTATCGATCATTCCATATCATGTTCGTCATGGTTGCTATCTAACATCATGCCAACAGATATAAATAAATCACATAAGCAAGAAAATCCTCACATCATACCAGTCAAACTAAATGCAATCCCGCTCGCCCGATTCTAATTCCCAGCCAAGACCAATCTCCTTCTAGACTCACCAACCTCAACTCAGTCAAAATTCCCTAAAGAAGTCTCAATTCATTCTCGCCCCTCATTCCACCAAGCACTACCATACCCCATCCACCTCTAAGAATCCAACTCATATCTCTAACTTCATACCCAAGTACTCTCTCATGCTATGTTCTCAATACTCTCAAAGCCATTTCTCACACTTCTCATACTACTCAAGACATCACAAGCATCATACCCTGCCAACCACATCCCCTTTAGGAAATTACTCGATCACTGCCTAGCCGGCCTATCCCTAGCCGTACTCTCGCCCAATAGTTCAAAGAAGAAGCAATCATGGATATTATTACACATAAGGACTACATCAGGTCAACCAGCATTTATAAACATAGCATCATGGGTTCATAATCAATTATTGCAACTATGTCAACAAGTCTCAATTTACCATCATGCTCAATCATTATTACAAATCATCATATATGCACATAATCAAGTCAAGATAGCAAGTTGCGTCATAACCTCAGAAGATAAACAATTCAGGTTTTCAGCATTTGCAGTTCATACTTTATAGGCAATTTAATTTATATCATACTTAGCAACTCAGAGTAGCAACACATCATGACATCATGACACATTAGAACTGTAAGGCATAAAATCATACCATCATAGACAACAGACAATCAGGCAACAATCATTACCAAGTCAGCACATCAACACGTAAATTTCATCGTCAGGTTAGGGCAATATCATCACCAACAAATTCAGGAGGAATTTAACAATTCGAACGGAGGACACTCTCGCTTGCAAGTCATATCAGTAACCGCATTCCTCGATGTGTGCCCGTTCCACCGACATCATTGATCCTGAGGCCCGTGGGTTATGGGCCCACGCTTCCGCCACACTACTCTATCGCTATGCAACTTCTTTTCTCTTTCAAGCAGTCGCTCACCCAATGTATCGCGCATGACTCCAAGTTAGCAAGGATAGGGGAGTGACAAGAGAAGACAGCCCAATGTTCCTTTCGGAACCAAACACGGACCAAGGCTAAAACGACAAGACTAAAGAAAAGACTTCGACCCGAGAATAGCAACGATGCCCTTATGAAAGTCCATTAGGTTACAATTGTGACGAGCAAAATGAATTCATCATGGAGCATATCAGTCACATTAATCCACACTAACATGTACCTATCTCAAGGAGATCGTCATACATATTCATTCTGAAAGACATAATCGAATTCTACACGGATGCATGTGAGATAAGCTAATAGCCTTTTATTCCAGGGAAGCAGATATGCCTAGCAATTTCAAGTAAGGTATGCGTGATTTAATGGGCATCACAATTATTTCATATATGAACAATGCACGAGCTTGGTGTATGCATCATACGAGAACATATAAGAGCAACATAGTAACTATCTCATCTGACACAACGATCATATGATAGGTAAAACATGGCACGTAATCATATGACGAGTTATATTTAGAAAGCGTGGGTCCTACATAATACTAGCGATACATGATGTGATATAAGCATAGTCAAGAGTCATTCAAAGGAGTTCATCATAATGTCCATGAAAATAAGAGAGATCATCACAGAGTAGCGAAAAGAACATCACGGCGATAGGTCATAATCATGCTAGGAATGAACTGTCGTAGGGCACATAAAACGGTACAATAACTATCACATTATAGAACAAGTATAGCATGTAATTATTCAGCGAGTTATATTAGAAAGCATAAACCCTATAGGATACTACTAGCACACATCAAACACGACTGCAACCAAGGTAATTCGAATAGATTCATTCCAACATTTATGTGTCATGCGTATGCGAAATCATGATATAATGTGGTGTGTGATCATGCGAGGTGTGAAGGTCATATGTTCATGCAATCACGAGAGCATATCATAGGGTAATAGGGGAACACTACGAAGCGATAACATGTAAGCATGCTAGAATTAACCATCACGGAAAGCAAGTCGATCATCGAATTCAACATCCATCTAATTAGAATGAGTAACCATTTTAAGAGGACAACGGGGGAATAACCACACTATTAGGAACCTAGCTCACAAGGAAATCGGCAATAATGTAGGCGATATATGAATTCGCACAAGTCACAACCATGAACTTACATGACACTAATGGCGCAACACAACATGCGATACATACATGCATTTAATGGTCAACCTAACGACACGTAAGAAATCAATTCAATCACATTCCAATGATATAGAAGCATGAGAAAAGTTTAATGATGTATGATACAAGTCGAAGTAATGGGCAACATGAATAGAATACGGGGACATGAGCTCAGATCAACACATACTAGGATAAAACATGCATTCATCAAGACTCAATCATACCACATGTTCTTCATTCAACGCAAGTAACACACAAAATATTAACTTGCAATTTAATCAACAATAGTTAATCTGATGAATACAAAATAGTTTGGCATGCTATAGGTTCTTGTCATAGAAGTAATGATAGACATCAAGGCATCATCAGCTAGCATGCTAAGGAGGTCATTTGCATGCATTAATACGAAGAAGAGTTTATCACACTGTCATGGACCTAATCCAGAAGAAAATAACAATCATATAGGGCATGTTGACGTCAAGTTGTAAAACGTATCAAGTAGGGAACTTGCTTCGTCAGGATAACAAAATTTAACGATCACACTATCATTAACATATTCACAGGGAGAACATAAATTACACAACTTTCTAGTATATGACATATATATTCGTGCATTAGTATAATAATGCAATATACTAAATAGATCATGTCGGGATGATATGGATATAACAATTGTAGCTTGAATCTATACAATGGTCATCATGAGCATCAAATCACATAAGCACAGGTTCACATTAAGGATCGATCCGTAAGTCAAGAAGCAGTACATATAGAATCACACAATCATGGACAGAGCAATTAAGACAACTCGACAGAGATTCCTAAGGGCAATCATTGACCTTTCCCAATTGACTCTTCACCCCTCATTCCCTTGGGACCTTGGTACGACTCTTTGTGGTAAGAAAACATTGCTGATCATAAGGATGAAGAAAGAGAGCCCCATGACACCTTACTTTTGACTTAAAAGGCTATCAAGAACCACCTTCCAATACACACTCAGACAACCTTCATATCCCTACATGATTCTCGACACAAAGTGGTTACCAACCCAATTCCCCGTGGGAGACACTGACATCCAGGAAAAGGCTAGATAGAACCGTCAAGGGGTTAACATAGTGGAAAGAGCTGTTCCACACAAGTTGGGTTTGGCCACACAGAAACAAGGGTACTCCCACTATCCCGTTTTCACAGATCAGTCAATACACATTTAATTGTTAGGCATACCAATCAGATATCTAGCATAGCAAGCACTCAACACAGAATCAGTTAGTGACACTCATAATGACCTCCTTGGAGTCTTCCAGACCCATCTGTAAAGAACAAGCTAATATTTCGCCTACCCATTTCCAACTACATCCAATAGGGATGGTCTACCGTCTTTCTACCCACTCGATCCCCTCTTTAGTCGGTTTTCCATATTTTGTGATAAGTCAAGTTCATTACTTAGTCCAATTTCGGTTAGACAGCTTAAGTTCATTTTGCCCTCTTTAAAATCCTTTCAAATCCTTTGAAATTCATGGGCGTTTTTTCCAAAACATACACTCGACCCTTGCGTACCCGAATTGCACAACCTCAGCTCTGATACCATCTTTGTAACGGCCCAGAATTATGATTTCCGGGTTACGTTTCAAGGGATAAAACCCCTTGTTCGGATCTTGCAATCCAGGTACGGGTCGAGGTTTCAAACTGATTTTAAGATTAGTAGAAAGAGAGATTTCAAACCCTAAAAACCTCGAAGGGCCGTTGGGTACCCTTAACTTGTCCTAAGACTATGTCGTGGAATCCATTTCAAACGAAAGTAAAGCGAAAAGAAAAGTAAATATACAAGTGCCACGGCAGAGCCGGTCAAAACCAAATTATGAGTGGGTAATTACCATTTTACTAAGTTAGGATATTAGCCAGATTCTTCAATTCGCCAAAAGGAAACCCCGTCATATAGACATCGAGCACTCAAAATCTGCAGAAAATGCCTTTAAAAAAAGAACGGGGAAAGGAGTCAGATCGAGCCACTCATGCGGGACCGGCAGTCCTCGCTGAGGCCACATAGTATGTGCTATACCTAATAAAGATGCTCTAATGCAGAACGAAAGTCAAACACACTAGCATGCTCCTAGTTATAATAATGTGTAAAATACTGTAAAGGGCCCAAGACAATGCCAAGTGGCATATCCCTCTCCTACCTCCACCCCCTTCCGATAGGGCGGAGACTGGCCAGCTCGTGAATGCATTCCATCATAATCGAGCGGCACGCATGCCTAACCCGCTCCACAATAAAGCCCGCAGGCATCTCATAATATAAGGAAGTTCATGACTCGATTGACTCAGGGTACCCGATGAGGCTGGGCTACCCTATGACCCTAGCAAAGACTCTAGGACGATCACAAATAACGGCCGTTCTGTTTCAAACGCATTAAGTAAGCAGATGCTCATTCAATTAGTGCAACCTAAACAGGATACTACATGGCATGCTTTTATGCATATGCAACACCTAACATAAAATGCAACAACAGGCATGAATGTCCAACCTGAGTAAGCCCCCTAGGGAACTTACCTGAAGATGCAGAACAGCAATATAACACAAGCAATGGCCCAAATGCAAGTCCAAAGCGACCCAAAAGCAATGTACACCTATCATCAAACCATTGCCATAAGCTACCAAACCAACATTCATACACACTAAACACAAGTTCTCCACATACTCAAAACCAACCGATAGTAAAACCGTTTCCCAAAACCTTTCCGATATGATCAACATCAAACAAAATCATTCTTCCAATCAAACCCATTGATATAATCGTACCAACCATATTTTCAAACTTTCTTCTCAAAACCAACATCATCAAACCAAGACAAAAAAGTCCTGACATTAAACATTTAAACCTTAAAACCAATTTCTCAAATTCATATTATAATGATACTTCCGACATCTCGGTTCTAAGGCCACAAACCCCTTTAAGAACATTTTCAGAAACTTGAAAACCCTTTTAAATAATTCAAACAATATTTATCAAAAATAACCTCAATAATAATACAATACGAGTACATTTTATATCCCATCTATTGGATATTTCCAAAGAATATATATTCATAAAGCTGTTAAATTCTTAAACTCATTTTATCCCATTTCACTCAAAATAAGCCCAAGGATGAAAAGCCCAATTCCTAAAAATCGGATACAATAAGCCAAGATACAACCCCTTTTAAGGTGAACCGAGTTTAAGCCCCATTTTGTTTTAAAATAATAGAACCGGACCCAAATAAAAGAAAAACAAACCCAACCCGAAATACTGTTCATTGTCTACCCCAAAAGACGTCCGCTCGAACTGGAAACCAGAAGAAGGGAAAGAAGAGAGGAAACTCGCCGGAGGCGACACTAATCTCCGACCACTCAACCCGACCCAACTAGCAGAGAATCGACAAGAAGAGAGAGAGAGAGAGAGAGAGAGAGAGAGAGAGAGAGAGAGAGAGAGAGAGAGAGAGGAGTGCTCACCGAAGAGGGCTCGAGTTTCTCGCCGGAAAACGTCGTCGGGCTCGATTGAGCTTCGTCGGAGGCGGAATCCAAATCCTAGGGGCATGAAGAGAGTACAGGGAGGTTAAGGTTCAAGCTTTTCACGGTTTCGACTCGGAACAGAAGATCGAGAACTCACCGATCGAACTGAAGAAACAGAGGAGGAGACTCGGCGGCGGCGGCTTCGTCGGGGGTCCGGAGCTGCTCGGCTCGCCTGGAAGGTTGGGGAGCTTCTGGCTGCTGCTCGACGGAGGCTCCGGGGGGGGGGGGTCCACTGCGCTCTTGCTTCTGCTCATCGAGAGGAAGAGGGAAGAACAAGGTGAAAAGGGGAGGATTGGGTTTGGCTCGGCGCCAGCGGTTCCCTGGCGGTGGATCCCTTGGTTGCTGCCGACTGGTGCTCGGGAAACAGAGAGCAGAGCGGTGTGTTTGGTTTTGGAAATCAGAATACAAGGGAGAGGGGGATGCTTGGGGTTTGGTTCGGCAGGTGAGAGGCAAAATAGAGAGATGTGTGTGTTTGTCCAGATTCAAAGAAAGTGCAAGGAAGGGATAGGTTATGCAAGCTGTAGCCTGTAGGTGGGTTATTTTTGAACAAAGAAGACAAATAGGTGTGCAGGGCTCCTCCTCACGGGTATGAGAGTGAGAGAGAGAAAAAAAGAAAGGAAATATAATTAAAGTATTCCAAAAAAAAAAAATATTTTGAATACCCTAACATATATTTCGAAACCCACTCTCTAATCTTATCCGATTCAACTCAAAAGATTTCTAAATTCCTAAATCCGAGTTTAATAAAAATTTCGCATAGGCAAGCGGGATAAAACATGTTTTAAATTTTCATCTAAAAATTGCCGGAACTCGTTTTGTAATATTTAGTATAAAACCAATAGCTCAAGGACGGAAATTCCAAATCTTAGAAATCGGAATGATTATAAATCACTATTTTAATAATTCAATATTTTAAAATTTCCCGGTCTTTACAAAAAAAATATATCTTACATCTTTTGTTTCCTAGTTCTCCCTATAAAAGAGTAAATGGGCACTATTGAGTTGATCTAGTCCCATTTTTGGCAACTATGTAGAGTCAAGCTTAATGGCTATGAGAAAAGTCTATGACTATTGATGAACGGTTTTTAGTCGCATAAACCGTATCAAAATAAAACTCAAACCTACAAACTAGTATAGCAAGTAAGTAAGAGGTCGATCCCACAGAGAATCAAGTATTCCTTTGCAATGTGTATTTACCAATTAGTAGAAAGGGGGGTTTTTGGTGATTGAAATAAGAAAGAAAACAAAATAAACTATAAACAAAATTGATGCAAAACAATTTAGAGAATATCGCTCTGCCTACAACTATCCACTTTATTTGGTTGAATTGATATTGTAACTTCCTCTTGTCCTTTTAGTCTTCCTATGAATGCCCTTGTCCCGACCTAATATAGTTACTAGTCCAACCAGTCCTAGCAACCCTTATCAATCGAACAGTCCCTAAAGAAGGATTTAACCCAATTGATAGCTTTAAGTTCAGAGATTAGCCAAGGTATTTGCAGTCCCTAAAGAGGGATTTAACAACACATTCAACTTCCTACTCATTCAAATAGTTCAACCAGCCCTAAAGGAACAAGTTTGCTACTTGGGTTAAGGTTCGCAACCAGGAATCTACAAAACCCTAGCAATTGAATTGATCTAACTAGTTGGCCAGACAAGATAGAACAAAACAATAAGCAATCAAGCACAAAGAAGTTGAAGCATTCAATATAGGAAATAAGGAACAAGATTCAGAAACTCACAATCAATCCAAATAAAGCTTCAAATTGCAAGTAGAACGAAGAGAGTTTAGTCGCCCATGGCGAACATCGCTTCTCTCTCTAATTGTCTGATAGAACGTAGAATAGAATGGAAGTTCTCCAAAAATAACATAAAAGTGGCCTAATAAAACATCCAAGTCGGCCTCAAAACAACATAATAGAAACTAGGGTTTTTTTCCTTAAAACGGCGCGCTGACTGTCCGCGCGGCGGGCGCCGCAAAGTTGCGGCGGGCGCAGCAACCCATGCGGCAGGCGCAGCATGAATACCGCCCCTGGCGGCGGGCGCGGCAAACCATGCGGCGGGCGCGGCAAACCATGCGGCGGGCGCTGCATTGGTCTTTCACGGAAATTCCGTCTTGAATCAGCTCTCGACGTCAACATGAAAGTTGTAGCTCTCTGAAAGAGCTTTCCAACGCATGGTCATAATAGTCGATCGGACAACCGAGGCCTCCAGAAAGTGCAAAACAAGTTCAGCATGTCTGGCGACAACTTCTGCAGACTTGTTCTTCGTTTAGGTTCGCTTCTTCTTCTCAGGACCTCTTGAGATCTTCATGTAAGCTTCTTCGATCAACTAGACATTCTCATCCAATGCGTTATCAACCCATGTCTCCTCCTCGGATCCACGATTACCTGAAATAATCAATAAAAGCATGTAGATTTCGACTCCACATAGAGAGCAAATATGCAAATTGCACTTAATCCATGCATGATATGCATCTTAACTAAGCTAAATGCAACCTATTATGCCTACCTATATGCATGCTATCAAACTCCCCCACACTTAAGCTTTTGCTTGTCCTCAAGCAATGAAAACTAAATATAGAATTAATCATCCCACAAATAAGATCTTCATGCTATAGTTTTAGAAAAGCAACATCAAACAATAGGAGCCATGAATAAGAGAACAAATATCCTAGCAAATATATGAGCGATCCAATAGTAAAAGCAAATTTAGTCCAACCTCACCGGGATGATGTGTTTCACTCAAGCTCTCATGTGTTTAGGCTTTAAAGTCCAACTCTCAACTCAATCCAAAATGCTCTGTACACCGTGAAAGTTATCACTTGCAAACAACATCATGAGGACTTTTATAAGGTTGTAATGGGGCTTTGGTAGGAACATAAGGCATGAGAAATATTTAGGCTTGTGGTGCTAAAAATCCGGGAAAAAGGAACAACAACCAACCAGAACAACACCAAAACTTCCATACTCCACAAACCATTCCAATAACATAAACTCCAATACATAACAATAAACTCTTTGATTTCAATAGCCATACAACTCATGCAATTTTTTATTTGGATGATGACTTTTTTTTTCTCTTTTATGCTTACTTTTGCCCCTAAGTGAATTTTATCCTCCTTAGGTCCAAGCTTACTAGACTTTTACTCCTAAGTGAATTTTATCCTCCTTAGGCCCCTAGTAATAAGTCATCTCTATTATGCAAGAAGGGTTACCTTATTTTGGCTATGCCTCTCGCAATGCACAACCATACATACATCATCTCCACTCAAAGCAACTCCAACATAAAGATTTTTCACCAATTCTCCTCCTAATTCCCGGATAGGGTTAGGCTAATCATTGGCTATGATATATTTTTGTGGAGCTATCAAAAATAATAGGCTTTAAGGTTCAGATTGGCTTCAAGCACAGGATAATATGTAAGGTGGATAGGGTATAATATGGCTAAAGAAAACATGCCTCAATCATTTGAAATTCACAAGAAACAAACATGTGCAATACGGTATTGAAATAAGAAGCATATGGAGAGTATAATCACACAATAAAAGCAAAAGGGAATAATATGTAAAGTCCCTATAAGGCCAAAACAAACTCACAAAGGTTATGTTTTTTTTTTGTTTTTTTTTTAGATTTCAATTAAACCTCAACTATGAATCATACTTGCTCAATTATATTCTCAATTCATGCTCCAAAATCATTTTCAAGCAATTCAATCAAATCATGGGATTTATGCAATTAAGATCATAAAAATAAATTAGAGGACAAACTAAACCAAGATGGGTATCGTTAATAACACTTAAATGCAATGCATGATATTTTTTTTTTTTTTCAAATGCAGTATATGAATAAAAATAAATATGACAACATAAATAAACATGATAACATAAGTAAACATGATATGCAAATTCTATCTATATGCAATGCAATCCCTCCCCCACACTTAAACCTTTCATTGTCCTCAATGAAACATAAAAGACAACAAAAAATAAAAACATAGAGAAAGAGATGAATGAAATACTCACAATGTGGTGGAAGGGGCGATATAGGTCGGATCTGAGCATTGCGTGCGGCGGGTTAAAGAAAACTAGCTAACTAGGAATTGAAATAACTAAAACTTACCTCGGGTTGCCTCCCGAGAAGCGCCTTTCTTTAATGTCATTGGCTTGACTTATTCTCAATCTCAAGACCTTATCTCTCAGACATTGTCAAGGCCCTTAGTAGCCTATCATATTCCTGTGCACACATCTTACAAGGCACATCATAGCACAATAAATTGAAAGCATAAAATGTGAAACTCAAGATAAATGGTTTTTAGTCGCATAAACCGTATCAAAATAAAACTCAAACCTACAAACTAGTATAGCAAGTAAGTAAGAGGTCGACCCCACAGAGAATCAAGTATTCCTTTGCAATGTGTATTTACCAATTAGTAGAAAGGGGGGTTTTTGGTGATTGAAATAAGAAAGAAAACAAAATAAACTATAAACAAAATTGATGCAAAACAATTTAGAGAATATCGCTCTGCCTACAACTATCCACTTTATTTGGTTGAATTGATATTGTAACTTCCTCTTGTCCTTTTAGTCTTCCTATGAATGCCCTTGTCCCGACCTAATATAGTTACTAGTCCAACCAGTCCTAGCAACCCTTATCAATCGAACAGTCCCTAAAGAAGGATTTAACCCAATTGATAGCTTTAAGTTCAGAGATTAGCCAAGGTATTTGCAGTCCCTAAAGAGGGATTTAACAACACATTCAACTTCCTACTCATTCAAATAGTTCAACCAGCCCTAAAGGAACAAGTTTGCTACTTGGGTTAAGGTTCGCAACCAGGAATCTACAAAACCCTAGCAATTGAATTGATCTAACTAGTTGGCCAGACAAGATAGAACAAAACAATAAGCAATCAAGCACAAAGAAGTTGAAGCATTCAATATAGGAAATAAGGAACAAGATTCAGAAACTCACAATCAATCCAAATAAAGCTTCAAATTGCAAGTAGAACGAAGAGAGTTTAGTCGCCCATGGCGAACATCGCTTCTCTCTCTAATTGTCTGATAGAACGTAGAATAGAATGGAAGTTCTCCAAAAATAACATAAAAGTGGCCTAATAAAACATCCAAGTCGGCCTCAAAACAACATAATAGAAACTAGGGTTTTTTTCCTTAAAACGGCGCGCTGACTGTCCGCGCGGCGGGCGCCGCAAAGTTGCGGCGGGCGCAGCAACCCATGCGGCGGGCGCAGCATGAATACCGCCCCTGGCGGCGGGCGCGGCAAACCATGCGGCGGGCGCTGCATTGGTCTTTCACGGAAATTCCGTCTTGAATCAGCTCTCGACGTCAACATGAAAGTTGTAGCTCTCTGAAAGAGCTTTCCAACGCATGGTCATAATAGTCGATCGGACAACCGAGGCCTCCAGAAAGTGCAAAACAAGTTCAGCATGTCTGGCGACAACTTCTGCAGACTTGTTCTTCGTTTAGGTTCGCTTCTTCTTCTCAGGACCTCTTGAGATCTTCATGTAAGCTTCTTCGATCAACTAGACATTCTCATCCAATGCGTTATCAACCCATGTCTCCTCCTCGGATCCACGATTACCTGAAATAATCAATAAAAGCATGTAGATTTCGACTCCACCAACATAGAGAGCAAATATGCAAATTGCACTTAATCCATGCATGATATGCATCTTAACTAAGCTAAATGCAACCTATTATGCCTACCTATATGCATGCTATCAACTATTTAGCTACGTCACACCTCAACTTTCTTCTAAAATTGATTCATCTGATAATACATGTTCTGAAGAGCATTACCTTACCAATCATCCAAAGAAATAGCTTGACCCTTGCCTAAGACCTGAGTTTTCAGGCTTCGACCTCTGATCGTTAATCACTGAATGAGGGAAAGCATTATGACAAAGTGAATCAATCTGGAATGCGTCTAGCCACTATGATCCGCTTCCTTGCCAATGAGGTTGAAAAGCTTCTTGGGATGTTAGGGAAAAAGGCTTTAGAGGGCGACCCTAAGGTAACTCTAATATTCGCACTTTAGAAAACTGAGTTGATCTTGATCTACTCCCACCCTTCAATTAAAAAAAACGTTTAATTTGTATACTTCTTCCACAAGGCATGCTAGCAAGGAAGTGTAAGATGTACTTCTCATCGAGTTAGAGAGGGAGTTGCTATCCATATAGAGTAATCAATTTCTTTCTCGGCGATTTGAGTTATCTTGCAGGATATATGTGCACCTGCATTGCTGATGCGTGTATGTAGTTTTTATAATAATAAAAAATTACGCGACTATGCATTGCGAATGCGCAGTTGCGAACCGTGTAATATGCGAAAATTTACTGTGTAAATAGTACGGGGGACGGACTAAAAGCAACACTCTTTTCCATAAAAACCGTTCTGGTTTATTTCTAAAAAAACATTTAGCCCGATTTTCGTGTAAAACATGCTTGAAAAAAATTAAAACGAACACAGTTTGATTTTTAGTGTGTTTCCAAAACCATATTTGACTAAAACAAACACGATTTATTTGTCAAACAAATGAAGTATACGTTTATGAAGTAAAAAAAAAAATTAAAATTTTTATTTGAAAATAATTTTTTTAATAATCATAATTCTTTCTTTTTTTTTTATCCGAATCATAATTATTTCTAAAATATTAAGTTTTGTGATGTGAATGAAAAGAGTATATTTATAAATCGGTCATTCTATCCTATGCCCTAAGGGCATAGGATAAAAAACCTAATTAGAAAAGATTCCTTACCAATAAAGCATCGACCTTAAAAAATTATTTTAGAAAATAGGCTAAAATAATTAAATTAAGATAGAAAATCCATTTGTAAATAATTAAGATAGAAAATAGGCTAAAATAATTAAATTATTTTAGAAAATAGGCTAAAATAATTAAATTAAGTGAAATAATTCCTAATTAGGCTTCTTATCTTATACTACAAGGGCATAAGATAGAAAATCCATTTGTAAATATATGTTGTAAAATTTTCATCTATTGTCCATGAGTGGACTCCAATAATGTTCCACAATCTTGCATTCGTTGGACACATAAAAAACGGGACAAACGTTGCCGAAAGTGGGTTGTTATTCGCTGGGCAGCTTGCAAGTTGCAAAGATGTGTGTGGGGCCCTATCTCACATCTGATGGTGATTTCTTCCCTTCGTTAATTAAGTCGATAGTGACTAGTGAGTTAGTGACTAATGAACTATGATACACTAAATTTCAAAGTGGTTTCACGTTTTTAGTCCTTCGTTTTTTTGTCTTCCCTCATCTCCTCCCTTCCACCCTACCTCTACTTGGTGTACTCTCCTGGTAAAATCTCACTTGTATTGCTCAGTGCTCTTCCCCTTTCAGCTCTTACAATGTCATCCTCAAATGCGAGTAGCGGTTCTAACAGAAGTCATATTGTTGAACAAAGCCAACAAACCGATTTTACAGCTGATGGAGTCGAAGAGGAGCAAGGACATTTAAAATGTTTGACATGTTTGTATTGATTTCTGTTAAGGACATGTCAAAGCGGTTTCACGTTTTTAGATATGAAGAAATTGCGAAACTCCGAAAATAAATGCTTCATAAAAACGTTTCCGTGAGGTAAAAAAACTTTGACCGTTTCGTTGACCAGAAAAGTTAGAAACCTTGACCATTTTCGCTTGATCAAAAACGTTTCTGTCTTGCCAAGTGGCATTTTCACTAATTTTATAATTGAAAAAAAAAACCAAACTCTCAATCATGGTTTTTAGGATCGGGATCCTACTGTGGGATCGAGACAAGGGTGTAGGATCGGATCGTAGGATCGGGTTGTAGGATCGTAAGATCCTAGACAAAAAATTGAAAATAAAATAAATAATAAAATAAAAACAAACCATTCTAAACAAATACCTTAAGTTTAAAATAAAACTAAGCTTTTCCTCCATTAAACAAATTAAGTAACTAAAATAGTCCAATAATAAGCACTTAACATTCATAATTTGTCAAGAATAATGTCTCAAAAGATGACAAACAGACAAGGATAATGTCTTAAAAAATAACAAACATACAAGAGATAAATCATACATCCAAATATCCAATGTCATCTCTAGTTTCAAATGTCATCATCGCAATTAACCACATCATAAACAATATCAGGCGCTCAAACGTGAATTTGTCGAGTTAAGTACCGAAACAAAGGGCTTAGGGTTTCAATTCCACGCCTTCACTCTTCTGTCTTCAATTTCTAAGGAGATGGGCTGCCAAAAAAATAAAAAATAAAAAGGCACATCGTATCCAGAAGGCCCAATATCCAATCAAAACAAACACAATGACACAAATATGATTTTTGCTAGGATCGGATATTTTTTCTAGGATCGGTAGATCCTACCGATCCCATACGATCCCATAGGATCCTAAGTAGATCCTAGCACGAAAGAGTCTATATGCCCGATCCGGATCAAAACCTTGCCTAAAATCGTAGGATCGTAGGATCGTAAGGTCCGGATAAAGATCCTAATAACCATGCTCTCAATCATGCTTCCCATTCATCCCATCTGATACTCCGGTTTCCCTCTAGCCTTGCCGACTCCTTCTCCTCCATTTTTGGTCTTCCTTCATCTCCTCCCTTCCACTGGCCCGCTACCTCTGCTTGGTGTACTATCCTGGTAAAATCTCACTTGCTCAATGCTCTCCCCCTCTCAGCTCTTACAATGTCATCTTCAAATGCGAGTAGCGGTTCTAACGGAAGTCATATTGTTGAACAAAGCCAACAAACCGACTTTGGAGCTGATGGAGTCAAAGAGGAGTAAGGACATTTAAAATGTTTAACATGTTCTATTGATTTCTGTTAAGGAGTAAGGACACTGTTTATCACGGTATTGAACATTTTACTTTATACCCTAATGTTGCATTATATATATAGTACTTGGTGATATGTCTATTGCTCTTATTTAGACCTTTAAATAAACATATAATTCATGTTGCCATTTCCTTAGCGTTTCTGTTTCATACAAAATTTAGATTGCCATTTTCCTGTTTCCGTTTTCGTTTCCCTTTCTATTTCCATTTCTGTTTCCGTGTAACATAACTAATGACAACACTTTATAGCATCCACATTACACTACTGAAAAAAAAAAAACAACAACCACATTACACTCAGCAGTGACTAAGTTAGTTTAAAAGCTCCATTTTACGCCACCGGGACATCACAAACTCAATTTCGACGGCTCCCACTGCATGTCAGGGGCTGGTTCGTATGGCTTTGTCATTCGCGACCATCAAGGGAAAATATACTCGCTCGGATCGGGCACTTGTAATAACACTTCAGCGGTCTTCGTCGAAGCTTTAGGCCTTCATATGGGTGTTGCTAGGGCTAGAAATCTGGGAATTCGTAATCTCTTGATAGAGGGAGACTGTTTGGTCGTCATAAAGGCTCTCCTGGGGGACTGGTCGTGCCCTTGGAATATCGAGCTATCGATGGCCGATACGGTTTTAAATCTCAAGTTCATTTCTAATGTTGCTATTCGTCATATTTTCAGAGATTCTAATGCGGTTGCTGACAGGATTGCGCGTCTGGCTTATTGCATCCCTGCCGATGATAGCTTGGTCACTGATCCAGAACTTCGGGTTCTCGTCCGCTCGGACGCTCTAGGAAAGAAGCCGGCTCGTCGGCGGACTTCCTAATTTTTATCTGGCTTCCAAAAAAAAAACTCCATTTTAAATTTTTATTTTTTCACCGAACCCCGATCCTCCAATTTTAAATTTTTCTTTTTTATTAAATGAATTCTTCTTATATTAAACTGATAACATAATGCATTTTTATTAATTTTATAATTATTAATAATATCAATTATTATTATTATTATTATTATTAAATATTAAATAGGTCAATTTGCGAAAATACACCAAATCGGTATTCGATCTGTTTGGAAAAGTATAACAATTTTGTTATTAGTTTTTTATTTTTAAATCACATATTTATTTTTATTATTTAATTATTTAATATAATTTAAATATACCAAAAAAAGATAAATACCAAAAAATATTTTATCTTTTTTTATTTATTATTTTTTGGGGTGGTCGGGTAGTTTTGCTAATTGAATAGAGTATTTTTGAAAATTTTTATATGTGGGTGAAATTATTTTTCAAAAGTAGGTATTTTTGCAAGTCAATTATGAAAGTGAGATATTTACTATTAATTCCTCTATTTTATAAAGGTGATACAAAAATACATAAAATGATATTTTGAACAAGATTTTCTCCCTAAAACATCATGTTTTCCTTAACGAAGAGAGTATTGTTGTTTAGATATAATCAAAAAAGTTGATAGGAATAAAAAGATATTAATTTTATTAAAAAAAAACAAATAATAAACTTTGATTTCAATGCGTCAATTTTAGTTAAAAAAGACTACTAATACTTATAAAAATTGGTAGAAAATCAGAATAATGGGAATTAAATTCTTAACCCTTTTAACTTATTCTTAACATGTACGGAGCATTAGAGCATTAGAGTGTGACCACCGCTCTCCAGCCATGTGACTGAAACTGACTCATTCCTACCTAGAGATAGTAAGGCTCTGTTTGGTATAATTGCTGGAATCGAAAAAAGAATTGAAATCAAAATGGAATAAGAAAATCAGAATGGTTCATTTCTGAGCTGATTGTTTGATATGCTATTGGGTTTGAGAATTGGCATTGGTGGCTTGCCACCTTCCCTTTTCATTTTGGTGGGCTCGGAGTGTATGCTGCTAGGGATGTCCTACATTATGCTTTTTTGGCGTCTCGAGTTGCAGGCTAAGCTTCTACGTCCTTCTGGTATCATTGTTGTTGGTCCCGCTTTTGATGATGTTTGCCACGCGTATAATGAGACTACGAGTTCTGATCTTCTACGCGATCCTAGTGAAATCGCTGCCCCCAAACTTATGAAGAAATTGACAGATATATATTTCGCGAAGGTTGCTGCTACATCGGACTCTGTTTTCTCTTTGACTACGCGGCAGGTGGCATTGTGAAAGTCTCATCAAGGTGCCCACTCTTCCAATTGGTTGCGTGCAGTTTCTATTTTTGGGCTGGGACAGACTATGAATGGAAGAATATGTCGTAGTGTGCTTAGCTATCGAATGGTTGTTCCTTTGTTTGCGGTGTCTAGGCCATGTCCGTCTTGTTCTCGGGCCTTTGATGGTGATGTCTATGGAAATCATGTTGTGTCCTGCATTGGTACTGTGGGCATTAAACATCGCATAACCTCGTGCGCGATACCTTATTGGATATCTGTTTCAGGGCTGGGATTTCTGCTGGTAATGAGGTTGATATCAGTTTGGTTGATAGGCACAATAAGCCCCTTCGTCCAACGAATTTGCTTCTTTATTCGTGGGACATGGGGCGAGATGTTTGTGTTGATCTGACGGGATCTTCCCCCTTGACTCAGTCTGCAGTGTCTGATTTTATCCCCGGTCTTGTTGTTGTTGATACTGCTCAGCGCAAGTGTATCAAGTATCGAGATTTGTGCATGACAATTGGGTATGGTTTCCTACCCTTCTCCTTCTCTTCCTTGTGGGAGCTGGATACGGATGATGTAACCTTGCTGAAGCAGATTCAGAAATTCTCAATATTCCAGGATGCCGGGGCTCGTGCTGCAACTTATATTTTTACTAGACTTAGCTTTGTTATCGCTAAGGAGTGGGTGCCCAGATAGTATCTCGGTTGCCCACTAATTTCATGTAGTATGTAATTATTTTATTTTATAATAAAAATAAAAATAAAAATAAAAATAATAAATATTATTATTATAGAAAATATACATCTCATTAAATAATAAAATATTGATAAAAGTAATCACGGTAACATAAATATAATATACAGTAATAACTATTTGTAACAAATGTAATTTTTAAAATTAAAATAAAATATATATTAAATAACAAAATAATGATAAAAATAATAATAGAAATAAAAATAAATATATTAATAATACAATTAAAAATAATATATATTTGAAATAATAAAATAATAAAAAAAATAAAAGGAATGAAAATAAAACAAAATATTTAATAATTATATTATTATTATTATTCTTAAAATTAAATAAAAATAATACTCCCTCCGTTAATTAAAATATGTCGTTTTATATATTTGCACATTTTTTAAGAGAGTAAATAAAAATAAATAAAAATACACTTATACCCCTAATTATGACTTTACTTTTTCACTTTATTGAAAACTACAAGTAAAAAATCTCTTATTATTACAGGGGTAATTTTTGGAAAGTGAACACCAAAATGCCTAAAACAACATGTTTTTCTTAACAACATTGTACTCCTAAAACGACATGTTTTTCTTAACGGAGCGAGTAGTATAAATCAAAATAAAATATAATAATATAAATAAAATAAAATATATTTTAAATATAAAATAATTTTAATAATAATATAATATAATATTTAATAATATTATTATTATTAAAAATAATAAAATATTTTTAATAATAAAATAGTGATAAAAATCAAAAGAAAATATATAATAATATAATTAAGAATAAAATATATTTTCAATAATAAAATAATAGTAAAAATAATAATAGTGATAAATATATAATATATAATATTATTATCATTAAAACTAATAATTAAATAATATATATATTAAATAATAATAATAATAAAAATTATTATTATTATTTTTGTTACGAGGCTTCCAACTAACTAATAATAAAGAATGGATGAATTTATGAGATTGGATAGAGGATTCCATAGTATTTTGATGGGAATAAAATTAGCCTCAAAAAAAATAAAAAATTAATGATTACTAGAAATTATTAATGATTCCAAGTTTTTATTATATCGAAATCAATCAGTCCGATTCTCATTTTAAGTTTCCGGAGATGCATCCAAACAAGTCCTCAAATAAATGTGTTTGTCGAGATCAAGATCTTGCCATATACTCCCTCCGTCCCAAATTATTTGTCTTTTACTATTCATACACACTTTTTTAAGAAGCTAAAAACTATATAAAAAAATCTATTTTATATAGTTTTTAGCTTTTTAAGAAAACGTGCATGAATAGTAAAAGACAATTAATTTGGGACAGATGGAGTACTTTCTAAAGAATGGATGAATTTATGAGATTGGATGGAGGATTCCATAGTATTTTGATGAGGATAAAATTAGCCTCAAAATAAAAAAATTAATAATTACTAGAAATTATTAATGATTCCAAGTTTTTATTATGTCGAAATTATTCAGTCCGATTCTCATTTTAAGTTTCCGGAGATGCATCCAAACAGGTCTTAAAAATAGGGGGTTGTTAAATACACCGCTAATTTTTACTGGATACACCGCTAATATCCGCAACTTCTTGCGTAGTTAAGTCCGCACTCGGTTGCGAAATACTCTGGACGTCGTGCCAAACATGCTTAAAAAAGAACAGTTACGCAGCAACATGCGTACCTTTTTTGTTCTTCCTCAATCAAGTATTATCACTGCTATATTGCCTAATTCCAGACTGGTGGCCGAATCTATTGGATTTGCAAAGGGTGAAAAATTACGCAATGTGATGCGTAGCTTTTTGATTTTTTTTTTACGTATAGGTAGGGACTCCGCATCCTAATGCGGACCTCACTCCGCAACGTTTTGCGGATGTTTTGTCGAGGATCTTTGAGGGCGTGTTTGGCACGATGTTCGGGGAGAACCGCATCTCGTTGCGTAGCTCGGTCCGCATGAGGTTGCGTAGCTTAGCGGTGTATCCAGTAAAAATTAGCGGTGTATTTAGCTTTTCCGTAAAAATAATGTATTCGTTGATATCAAGATCTTGCCATATACTCCCTAAATTGTAACCACACACATTATTTTACCAAGGAAAAAGGAATCACCGGCCAAGTCGCCCATCTCCTTAGGGCCACAAGTACTCTTCCATGATTGTCTTCTTGTTACGCCTAATTTGAGCGTCAACGAAATCATTTCGAAATAAAAAATGAAAACACTTACATAATGAGAGGCTGTCATTAAGCCATTTGTCATGCTCCCCTCGATAACAGTTACATAATGAAAACAATAATACATAAAAAGAAGTTTGATTATGAGGGTATTTAATTTTATAACTGGTCGGCTGTCGACTTATGTCAATGACAAATCACATATGAATTATATTTAAGCATAATAATATGCATTATTTTAACCTACAGTTTAGGTTAAATTGTGGGAAGATATTTTTTTTTTTTTTAATTTGATAAGAATTCGAGGGTCGCATAGGCCTAACTCATGACTGTTAAAGTCAGCGGATAGCGAACTATTAAATATACCACCTAAAATAGAGAAGGTGCAATCAAGGTTCTAAATATCGCCTATCGGGATCGTATCGGTTAAGAGTAAAAATGATATATCGGAGATATATCGCAGATATATCGGGATATATCGCATTTATCGGCTTCACTAATTTTTTATTATAAATATTAATTATATTTATACATCAAAATGTAAGAATACACATGAAAAATGAATATTTAAATTACAAAATTACCAAATAAACATGACAAAATAAAAACAACTTAATTCATAAAGGCTAAAGTTACCTTATCAAAGTTGGCATTTCTAAATATCCCCGATATTGACTCGATATATCGGGTCATAAAGGCTAAAATTGCCTTATAAAACTTGACAATTCTAAGGGCTCGTTTGGTTGATTGCGGGAAGTACAATTCCCGGGAAGTTAGTTCCCAGGAATTGAATTCCCGTGAAATATACTTCCAGAGAATTAAACAAAGTTGTTTGGTTGAATTTTGGTTTTTAAAAATATAAATAGAAAACAAAGAAAAATACATTAAAAAGGGAGAAGTTGAACTTACCTAGTCCCCCTAGTTAAGTTAACTTCCTGAGTTTATCTACTTCCTGGATTTTTTAACTTCCTGGGTTTTTAATTGAGTAACCAAACAAGGCCTAAATAACCCTGATATATCACCGATATTGACCCGATATATCGGCGTTAACCCGATATATTGGCAATATATCACGTTGACCGATATTTTCATTCGATATGTCAATATCGTAGCGGATTCTAAATATCCCCGATATATCGCGGATATATCGGCTGATATATCCGATATTTAGAACACTGGTGCAATATAAACAGTGACAAGCTAACAGATCCATGCGGACAAACGAACCTGACCCTAATACGTTAGGGACAACATAAACTACGATTTGATGCCAAATTCCACAAAGCAATGATACCGCTGGCCAGTAGAACATCAAATTGTGGGAAGATAGTGATGCATACCATAGATTGTATGTTTTACCCTTTTAAATGTAGAGTATTAGGCCAGTCCTAGTACGTAGTTCATAGGTCTTTGCGGGTGAGGAGTGCACTCGCCTCCTCCCTCTTCATCTGGCAAATCACTATTTGTTTTACTCATCGATAACTTTATTTTGATATCTTATAAGCCTCAATCTGATAGCCAAGTAAAAAGGACACGGACGTTTAAAAGTTAAACACGGATTAATTATTTCAAATGTCTTTTAATAAATCACGATCCTTTTATATTGTACTGAATTGGTAATATATTTCAACCCAAATGCTTCGAAATAAGATGTTATATTACTAGATTTGATAATTATATGAGAAATTATGCATGTTTAAAGTTTGTATATCTTGTTACACTATATTGCATGCTAAGAGAAGAACCAGTTGCATATTGACTTTGTAGGTTTCAAACGATATATTTTTAGACAAAAAGTATGTTATTGCATTCTTGTATGCATTTCATGTTTCAATTTAGTAGTGTCTTTATTTTTATTTAGGCATCATAAATCAAAGAAAAAAATAGAAAAATGTCAAAAATACAAAAATATCATGCATTGCATAATATATATGTTTCAAACACCCACCTTAGTTAGTGAAACTCTATATTTTCTTATGGTAATAACTTGTAAATCCTACGATAAATTTGGAGTGCTTAGCCTTATTGTTCCAAAATGTTTTCTTATGGAGCATGATTGGTGATGTAATTGATTATGTATGATTGAGCTTGAGTATGATTGAAATCCTACAAAACATGACCCTTGTGAGAATGTTTTAGCCTTATTGGAATCATTTATAATTTCCTGTTGCTTATATGTGTGATTTACTCTCCTTATGTTTCTACCTCTTGATATTGACTTCATTATCTATTGTCAAGACCGACTCACATGTTTGTTGCTTGCGGAGTTTATGCTTTTATGTTTAATATTTGGCTTTAGTTTGTTTATTTTGAAATAAAGTGGCAATGGTTGAGACACTTAGTAACCGAATCTATGCATTACACCCATGGGTATGATTCGCGCCAAACGGTGTTGAAAATTATCCACTAAGAAAGGAAGCTTGATCATTGAGTAACCGAGTTCATTCATGGCACCTATGTTTGTAACTCACGTCAAAAGATGTTCAAGTCGACTTTATTCAAATAAATTGAGGTGTTGATAGACCGAGGCCATTCATGACACCCATGTTTTTGACTCGCGTAAGGAGTACACCAAAGCCGAAAGAAACCAAAAAAAAAGAAACGAAAATGAAAAGAAAAAAAAAGAATGACATTTCGGTGGAGATTTGGTGATATTGTTGTCAATTTCTATGAGCTTAGTGCTTTTTGGATTAAGTTGGGAGTTGAACTTAAAGCCTAAACACATGAGAGCATGAGTGAAACATATACTCCCGATGAGGTTGGATGATTTCTACTTTTATGTTTTGATTGCTAAATACATGCTATGGTGTTTTTTCACTTGATCATGTGCTCCTTTCAAATTGATTTTGCTTTTGATTGAGGCTATGCATGAAGGATGAACTCGTATAGGTTGCTTTTTATTATTCGCTCGAGGACTAGCAAAGCTTAAGTGTGGAGGAGTTTGATAAGACATATTTTAGTAGGCATTATAGGATGGTTTTAGATGCATTTCATTGTCATATAATCATGTTTTATAGTTAATTGCACATTATACTCTTTTAGTGGTAAAGTTTGGAAACTACGCTATTTTATTGGATTTATGTAGATTCGTAGTCCCGATATGGTGAAGAGCATGGGAAGATACCAAAAATGAGAGCATGGAACAAGCCATGAAGGATCCAAGACAAGCCAAGGAGCAATATAGCAAGGAATCAAAGCTAAGGAGCACGAGAACAAGAGCAGAAATGAAAGAACATGGAGAAATTGTCTCTTTAAAGCTTCTTGGAATTTCGATTCAGCTTATGAGATCTTCATGAGAGTTGTAATCCTTGAAAAGAGCTTTCCCGCTCATATTCATATGCGTCAATTGAACAAACGACGACTCCAGAAAGTGCATTACAAATTCAGTCTACCGAAGCTTTCAAAGCGGCGCCCGCCGTTATCGTTGTTTTCGGATCTGCGCAACGCGACCCAATTCTATCTTTATGAAAACTCTATTCTAGGGTTTGACCGACGTCTTTAGGTTTTATAAGTGACTTTTCTCAGCCGTTTAAGGCATTCTAACATTCATATTCTTAGCCATTTTCTTTATTCGATTCATTAGTTTAGGTTTTCTTTTCCATTCAAGAGAAGGAATTTAGGTAGCTACTAGTATAGCAAGAAAGTCCGGTGTCGAACCCACAGGAAGAAGTGATTTCCTATTCAATAACTCTAGACAAGACTCTTTAAAGCAAAATCAATAACCTTTAGACAAATAGCAAATATAAAAGTAACCAGATTGCAAATCACAAAGCAGATTGATATCAAGATAAAAAGAACATTTCACCTGTAATTCTCTGACAATGGTTGGAATTAATGGTCCTCGGATTGATTTATTAATTATTCATATTCTTAGGTCTACTTGACTAAAGTTGAGAGATCCACATAGATTCACTCATCTTATTCAATATCACTAAATAATAGCATTAAGAACTCAAGTAATCAAGACCAATTGACACATTGACTCTATTCAATCAAGACTAATAAGCGCATACCGAACCCAATCTTAATCAAATATCCTCAACATAGATCAACTGAAATCATCCACTACAAAGACAAAGAGACATCACTATCATCAATACCTTTGTTTGCTATCAAGAAAACAACAACGAATTCATAGCTAGAGATGCAATTCATAACATGTTGATCAGACATAGAAAGGAACACAAATATAGATTAAGCACAAGATGATAATTAAGAACATGAATAATCAAATAAACTCAAATCCTCACAATCCAAACAACCATGTCTTCGAATCAGAGGCAAAACTATGAGTTTAGCAACTCATAGGCCAATTCTCTCTCTCTCTCTCTCTCTCTCTCTCTCTCTCTCTCTCTCTCTCTCTCTCTCTAATGGTGTTCATAGTTTCACACAATAGCCACACACACGACGAAATAAACCGAAAACAATCTAAATAGGGTTCGCAAGGGTCGGCAAAACCCTAGAGGAAAATAATAGAAATAATATAAATTAATTGTCTTCGGATCCAAAACAGCGTATTCGGGATCTGGGGTAACGGCGGGCGCCGTGGAAATGGCGGCGGGCGCCGTCTCTGCAGTACTCATCGTTCCTCATTTTCCTTCTACGAATTCCAATGTCGTGCCTCCTTGCTCCTCCTTAGCTCTTCCTCACCTCCCATGTGCTCCAAAACATGCTTCTTAAGCTCTTTACATAGTCCTTCCAAGGTCAGAATGTAATTCTGCCTAATAAACACTCAAAACGCATAGATTCCGAATTCGAATACTTCACAAGTAATAAACGGAACTCGACTTAAAACATAACAAAACCAATACCTAATAGCAATAAGAAACACCTATAATGCCTATATGAAATATGCATTATCACTCTCTTTAATATCTTTCGATTTCCCTTGCGATTATTAATGATATTATTATGATTGATCACCATGATAGTATCTTGCTACAACAAGAGTAGACAGCTCGCTGGCTAAGCACCTCTTCATTGACGTCGCCACATATTGCAACTCCAACCCTCTGGCATGAGGGCATGTGTTACAAGTGTCCTCAGTCAGACCACGAGGTCGCCAGCCAACTGCTCACTTGGTACCACTATAAATACCCCCTTCAGACCTCAAGGAGGGATCCGATTTTAGAGAGAGAGAAGGAAGAGCTTTGCAATCCTCCCTGAGATAAAGCCCTCGGAGCGTGAGTTCTTGAAGCCTTTAATCGGAGAAGAACGTCTCTAAAACAAGAATATCATATGGCAAGCTTCCTCTAAAGACGACGATTGAACAGTAAACATTGAAGGCGAACGAACATCATCGCAAAGATTACATTATCTTCAAAGAGCCAACCTATAGCAAAAAACTTATATAAGCACCCTCCCCAGTTGGCTTTGCAAGTAATAAAGGACATCTGTCGTAACCTTGACGTAATAAGTATAGGTGAAATTCTAGAAACGCTTGAACTCCCTTGTTAGGATTACCATCTATACCTCTGTTACTAACCATAAATCCCAGAAACTTCCTTGACTCAACACCGAATACACATTTCTCAGCGTTCAGACACAACTCACCTTTTCTCAGGGAATCAAAAGTCTCTTACAAATCAGTCGCGTGCTCTTATTTTTTCCGTCTTTTGACCACGACATCATCTACATAGATAGACACATTTCGCCCAATCTGACTCACGAAAATGTGGTCCACGGTTCTCTGGAAAGTGGCCCTCCCATTCCTTAACCCAAAGGGCATCACCCGGTATCAAAAAACGCCTTGATTAGTGATGAAGGTAATCACTTTTTTATCAATCGGATCCATCTGTATTTGATTATAGCCTGAATATGCATCGAGGAAACTTAATACTTCGTGCCCTAAAGTTCCATCAACTAATTCATCAATGGAATGTAATAAATAGTTGTCCTTTGGGCATGCCTTATTCAAATCCGGAAAATCCATACACATTCTCCATTTTCCGCTAGACTTCTTTACAAGGACCACATTAGATAACCATTTCGAGTCTTCTACTTCCACAATAAAACCAGCATCCAACAGCTTGTTAGTTTCTTCTCGTGCTGCTTTGGCCTTTTTTGCTGCCATTTTTCTCTTCTTTTGCTTAACTGGTCGGGATTCATGATGAATTGTCAAAGTATGCAAAGCAATATATTTGGGGACCCCATTGAGGTCCCCCGGTGACCAGGCAAACACATCTTTGGACCTGAAGATAATTTCCAATACCCTTTCCTTCCCAGGTTCGTTGAGCACCCTCCCTAGATGGATGACTTCATCTAGGTTAGCATCCATCTAGGTTAGCAAAGGGCCGACATACCTATTTACTGTCCGCGGTCGGAATTTCCTTTGCATGTGGCCGAACTTCTAACTCTTCTTCTTTGAGTTGGGGTTGACTGTCTTCCACAAAGAAACTTAACGAATCCCTTCATTTTGTTCCTCATATTTTCTATAGCTGACCCACTAACACATAAAACATCTCGATTCCTTCTTACTGAGGTAAGATAGTAGCTTCGGCTTTCTGGCTGATGTCCTTAGACCTCACTTGTTCCCCTAATGGGGATAGGGAATTTTGCCACTAATGATAGAGAGAAATGTCCATTTAGAACTTAAAGAGGGTAACCTTGCCTAAGATTGTATTATAAATAGTCAACAAACGTACTACAGTGAAAACAACGCTCTTCATCCTTCTCAGTGGTGCAATTCCCAATACTACTGACATTTCTGAAGGTTCAATAATGTATAACAAAGTAGAATAAAGATACTCTAGAAGGGGGGGGGGGGTTGAATAGAGTATGCCAACTTTTCGCTGTCAATCTCAAGACTTTTCAAATGCTTGCAAAACCCTTTGAGAGTAAACTCAATTCTTTCGATTGGGATATCTGAATCACAGCAAAGCTATACAATTCGAAACAAGTGTGGAAATAATGGTATAGAAATAAGTAAAGGACACGATGAATTGTTAATGAGGTTCGGCTCCTTTAAGGCTTAGTCCCCGCCTAGGGTTCTTCCACAACCCTAGGATTCAACAGGCTTTATTGATTCACAAAGCTTAGGATCCTAAAAGCTCTTCGAGAAGCCTCTCTCCTATACAATTGCAATCTAGTCAACTCACGTTCCCTTGGACTCCTAGACCAATCTAGTACAATCCTCTTACACTTCGTGAATCAATCGCCTAGTGCTCACTTCCTGAGTTATAAACTCTCGAGTATAACACTCTCTCAGAATATATCCTATAAGCTCACTGTGTAACTCTCAAATGCTTTGAAACAACATATAAGACTCTTAAGAACAAGCAGAGAGAACACGCTGAAGAGAGATCGTAAACTTGAGGGCTGAGTGTGCAATGTAGAGCGCCGATATTCGTAAGTGTCCATCAGTCCTCTCTCTCTTCTTCATCTCCCTTTATACTTGATCAAATCGGTGCCATTTTTAAAAGAAGAATATTTGCCCAATGGCTACTTCAGATCATGGACAAGGATGGATCTTTGCAATCTTCTAAAGATGGAAACTGCGAAGCCATAATCTTCTAGATTTGATCTTCACGTCTTTTAGCTTAAGGAAGATATTTCTTCGAAATCCTTGCTGTATGGTTAGTATAAGATATGTATAATAATATTCGGAAACCATACATAAATAATATATATAAATAAAATACATTCAATACAGGTTTTGAATTTCACCAATACAACTTTAGCTTCAAGACCTTTGACACAAGCTTTGTGTCAAAGCCTTTGAAACCATTTCCGATTTTCATCAAGGGAGTGGAGTTATCAATCTCCCCCTTGATGAAAGACAAAACCTCTGCATCCCTGTAACTTAGTCAAGCAAATATATCATATATAAAAAACGGACTAAGTACCTGCAGGGGTTAGACAAATGTTGGATCATATAAGTTCAAAACCAATGATAAAAGCATCTAACAAAATAAGACAAAATAAGGTCTTCCAAGACCCTATAGTTCAAAGCAATTTAAAGTCTAACATCTAAACCATCTCCCCCTTTTTGTCTTTCAACAAAGGGAGGAGTGTCAAAACAGTCACCAAAAGTTTTGAAAACAGGGCCAGCTTCAAAACCAGACTTACCAAAACAATTTCAAAAAATAAACAAAGATTCGTTCGAATCTTAACGATTAAGGCAAGAGATGTTTATCCGATTTAAATAATTTCCACAAATAAAAATATAATCAGATAACATGCAATAACATTTTTTTCCCGAATAGGTGTTTTGAGCTGAATCTGCCATGTTTTACAGTTACTTTTATATCGTTTTCTGCATAGATTTCATGCATTTGGGCTAGAATAGTACAAAATCTATGTATTTTATGTTTATTTGCCAAATTATGGAATCTACACCAGTTTCTGTTTAAATTCGCAGAATTCGAGGCAATTTACAGCAGTTCTGAGAAAAGTTGGAAAAGCTCGGAAATCAGCTACAGAAGTCCAAGGTCAAAGGACTACAGAACCAGGATGAATCAAGCTGGAGCCCAGAAGTTACTCGATATCGAATTCTTTTACTCGATATCGACAAAGGATGTCCTAGTAGTGCTGGTCGAGTAGGAGCTGATTGAGAAAGCTGAAGACGAAGGCAACCCGACTCCGGAGCTTTACTCGATATCGAGTAAACTACTCGATATCGACAAACCTGAAAGCCGTGCCCTAAGTCGAGGAGCCATGCCAAGTCGAGAAGCCGAAGACCTGGAGGCGCCGAGCGCCAGTGTCGGGGAACAGTTACTCGACCAAGCCCAACAACACAGAAGTCGACACAGGTTACTCGATATCGATGAAAGTTGTCGATATCGAGGACCCCAGAACCACATGCCGAGTCAGATCGAGGACCTGCTACCCGACATCACCGAGCCAGCTGAAGTCGACATCATTTTTACTCGATATCGAGTAGTTTACTCGATATCGAGGAGCGCCATCCTGAGCCGCGTTACGCGGTGAGCTGTCCGACGCGGTTTTGGATTGCTTGGAGCCGAAGATTGTCCGAGTTTGCCGAGATCTATCCACACCTATCAAGTTCTATCTATGGAGAAGATCTACCCACACAAGAAGATATTTTGCTACTTTAGATATAATTTCCTTTTTGGATTTATTTATGTTATTCCATTTATTTATCTTTAAGCTTTTAAATAAAGAGATTGAGATATAGATATAGTTGTTCTTTCCATGATTAGCGGGGTTTGAGCATTATAAATAAAGCCTTAGGGGGTGATTTTTATTCATTCAATTTCAGAGACAATTAGTCACATAGAGAGAGAAGGAGAAGAGGTTGTAAGTTTGATTTTATTAATGCAAGTTAGTTCTTTTTCATCAAAGATGACTGCTATTGCAATGAAGAGCGAGTAGTCCACCCACTTCTAGGGTCGGGGTGAGCCCGACGGTGGCCATGTAAGGTGATGCGGTAAAGGTACGATCTTTTTATGCAATTCGTCTTCTATCCCTATGAGCATGATTCTTTTGCGAGAGTTAAAGGTGATCCTTGTTTGTGTTATTGAAGCGAAAGTGATCTTAATACAACTTGGGTTAATTATGTGAAAAGGGTTAGTAACAATTAGGGTTTATGCGAAAGCCTCTATATTCCTATTTGTTAATAACGAAAGTTATTTGATGGAAAGCATGAACTTTTATGCCTTTATGTGTTATTTTGCATGGTTATCGTTGTGGTGTTGATACCCTGGCTTTGGAAGTCTTTTAGTATATTGATTTATTTCGTTGAAAATCTGAGTTCTGTGTTCGAGAATTTGCAATTTTAAAGTTTCTGTCTTTGTCGATCTCGGGGAGTTATAGTCGATATCGAGTAGCACCTTGTCGATATCGAGTAAGACTTTGTCGAGATCGAGTTTATGTGTCTAAATTTGCTTTCTGTTGTCACTGTGCTTTGTCGATATCGAGTACATTCTTGTCGATATCGACCAGTCTCTGCTTTGCTTTTGTTTCTGCTTTTGCTTTGTTATTTCTGTCTTTCTGCTTTTTCTGTCTATGAGATTTACAGCTACCTGAGATCCGCTGACACGCTTCCTCGTGGATCGATCCTGACTTCCCACTACTGCATAGGGAGGGAGTCTTGTAATTATTTGCAAGGGATGAAATCTGGTTTGCTTTGATTTATTTATATTTTATTGCAAGTCTCAATTTCCTCCTACAACAAATTGGCGCCGTTGTCGGGGAAGCAATCATTCGCGCCTTAGGTAGTCAGATCTCACTTTTCTCTTGAGTTACTTTGTAGGTATATGCGCCGTTTTGGTCGAACACCTGAGTTTGACACCTTAGACGAACTGGAGCGCCTTATACACATCCAAGCTAAACTGAAAAGAGCCATGGCGGCTGCAGAGACACAAGAACAGCTGATTGAGAGGCTTATGAGGGAACTGGCTGCTAAAGATACTGCTCTCACCGCTGAGAGAGCACGCACTACAAGGGAAGCTGAGCGTGCGAGGCTATTGGAAGATGAGATTGCCCAATACCCAACAACTGCAGAGGATTACATGCACCCGACTCTCATAGTGCCTGAATCGGCCATTCTAATCCCTGAAAATAACTATGAAATTCGCACTCCTTTCCTTATTGAAATTAAGAATAATGCTTTCTTTGGTAGATTTAATGAATGCCCTCTTCAGCATATTACCAACTTTACTGATATGTGTCGTACTCTTGCTGAAGGTACCACCTTGGAGTACATCTTGATGAAGGCCTTTTGTTGGTCCCTATCTGGTCCAGCATTGAAGTGGCTTTAAGGGCTGAAACCGCGATCCCTCACGACATGGGCTGAAGTAAAGCAAGAATTTCTCAACAAGTTCTTCCCTCTTGCCAAAACAGCCCTCCTTCGCTAGAAGATCACAGCTTTCAAACAGAAGCCTGGGGAGCCGCTAGCAAAAGCTTGGGAAAGATATAAGGATCTGCTGCGATCATGCCCTACACATGGACAGCAACCCTGCGTAGTTCAAGAGATCTTCTTCAATTCTCTGGACTTGGCTGCAAAGGATAAGATCAACATATACACTCACTATGAGTATCTGACAATGCCGCCTATTGACGCATGGGCTGCTCTCGACAAGCTGACCAACTATGATAACAAGTATGGGACTCCAACCAACTATGAAGAGAATGCCTACGCCAGGCCAGCCCCATCCGTGCCCCTCTATGATCCCTCTAAAGAGATTGACCCAGATGTCAAGGAGCAATACTACAGAGATCAGAACCGCAAGCTCCTCAAGCAAGTCAAGTATCTTTCACTCAACCAGGCCTGCATCGAATACGGATCGCAGCGGCACACCACTACTGAGTGCCCACACACAGAACAAGTCAGGCTGGCAGAGTACCATGAAGAGGCAGCTTACGTAGGGGGTCCCAATCGCTACATGGAGGACCAAAGGTTCCAACAACCACAATGGAACCAAGGTGCCCCTAGGAACCCCCCACCCTACAGAGCTCCAGGACATCCGGAAAGAGACCAGAAGAGGGATGATCTACAGACTGTCCTAGAGGAAATCCGGAGGAATCATTGAGATACCAAGCAGTCCTTCAACTCAGTCTACACTCAGATACAAGGTGTCAACTCTAGGCTTGGGGAGATCGATGTCTGGAGGAAATCAGTTGATACACAGATTGGCCAGCTAGCAGCAGGAGTCCCCAGACAGTCAGGTTCACTCCCCGGATCTTCAGAACCAAATCCCAAGGGAAAGACCGGACACATCGCTGCTGTAAAACTCAGAAGCGGCCATCAACTACAAGAACCAGAGGTCGGAAAACGGCAGGACGAAGGAGAACAGCAACTCGATATCGACCAGACCTTGGTTGATATCAACAAAAGGCAACTCGATATCGAGAAAGGTTTACTCGATATCGACGATAGAGTGGACCAACCTTCATCTGCACAGCACAGCAACTCGACACCGAGGAAGCTAGTCGATATCGAGGATGAACTGGTCGATATCGAGGAGACCCAAGTCGAGATCGAGAAAGCTGCAGCACCTCCGACATCTATTCTGGCTCCAAATCAGAAAAAGAAGCTGTCATTCCCAACAAAATCTCCAAAGGACCCAGTAGAGAAGAAGTTTCAGCGCTTCATCAAGATGCTTCAAAAGCTCAATGTCACCATCCCCTTCACAGAAGCTCTTAATGAGATGCCATCCTATGTCAAATTCCTCAAGGAGATTTTAAGCAAGAAGCGGTCAATGGGTGAGATTACAGAGGAGTGCAGCCATTTGGACATACTTGAGAAGAGGCCAGATCCAGTTAAGTTTGCTATAACCATTGGATTTGGTCCATATAAAATTAATGCTTTATGTGATCTTGGAGCTAGTGTGAGTATAATGCCTTTAACAATATGGTCCAAGATTAAGATAGGTGCCCTAGAGCCCATGGATGCTAAGCTGTATATGGCCAACAACACGGTGGTCATTCCAACAGGCATGGTGGACAATGTGCCAGTACAAGTAGGTAAATTCTTTGTCCCTGCTGATTTCTTAGTTATTGATATGCCAGAGGACCCTGCTTGTCCAATTATTCTAGGAAGACCCTTCTTGGCGACGGTGGATGCCAACATAAGCGTAAGGAAAGGAGTGCTCACTTTTAACATCAGCGATGAGGTAATTGAGTATTCCTTTAATAAAACTGAAAGGCATACAGGTCCAATGGAAGAGGTAAAATCTATCTCAGCTGGTTACATCACTTGCGGGGAGCCTAAGGTAAGAAATATGACTCCTGAAGAGCTGGAAAAGAGGGATATGGAAGCCCAGGTGGAGAAGATCATGGTCATCCTAAACAAAGAAATAGAGAATCCACTCGACACAAACCAAGGTACGTCGATTTGGACTAACTATTTTTAGGATGCCTTGACAGGATGCAAGTATGGGGTCGAAGTCGGACAAAATTCCTCGACATCGAGTAATTTAGTCGACATCGACAAAACTCAGCCTCCTCCACCAGCAGCAGCATCGTCGAGCAGCCAACCTGAAGCATAAAACTCCTCGATATCGAGTACTTTACTCGATATCGACCAAAACCCATCTGCATCGACTTCGCCTTCCTCGACCAGCAACCCATTGGCAGCTGACGGCAACTCGATATCGACAACCTTACTCGATATCGACCAACACCTGACTTCCTCGACTCCAGCATCCTCGAGCAGCAGCAGGCCACTAGAAACTGAAAACTCGTCGATATCGAGTACCTTCTTGTCGATATCGACCAGTCTTTGTCTTTGCTTTTGTTTATGCTTTTGCTTTGTTATTTCTGTCTTTCTGCTTTTTCTGTCTGTGAGATTTACAGCTACCTGAGATCCGCTGACACGCTTCCTCGTGGATCGATCCTGACTTCCCACTACTGCATAGGGAGGGAGTCTTATAATTATTTGTAAGGGACGGTTTGCTTTGATTTATTTATATTTTATTGCAAGTCTCAATTTTCTCCTACAACAATAGGTAACAATAAAGTAAAGAAGGTTAAAATGGATTAAAACAATATTTGATCAAATATCTAAAAAGATACCAACCAAATATATGATCCGTTATATGTGCTCTAATGTTCAGTTGACAAACTTTGACATAAGTCTCAAAGGTCTTGACACTGAGTAGAAATATTCTTTCGTAAAGGGAAAGCTCCCTTTATGAAAGTGCATCGCTGTTAAGCATTCCGACTTCACGTCTAATGAAGGTGAACCTGTCCTCTGCCAATGGCTTAGTAAAAATGTCAGCCCATTGATAATCAGTTGAAATAAAGGATATGGACACATCACCTTTTTCGACATGGTCTCTAATGAAATAATGCCTTACATCGATATGTTTGGTCCTTGAATGCTGAACGAGATTCTTTGTAATGGAGATGGCACTTGTGTTGTCACACTTGATGGGAATGTCTTTGAGGTCGATGCCAAGATCTCTCATTTGTTGAGCTATACAAAGGATTTGGGAGCAATATTCTCCAGCTGCTATGTATTCGGCTTCGGCAGTGGAAAGGGCAACTGAGTTTTGTTTCTTTGAGTGCCAACTAATCAAGGATGCCCCTAAGAATTGGCAACATCCCGACGTGCTCTTCCTATCCACCTTATAGCCTGCAAAGTCTGCATTAGAATACCCAATTAGTGTAATATCTCTTTGCTTCGGGTACCACAATCCAAGCTCCTTGGTGCCATTGAGATATCGAAAGATCCTCTTCACAGCCACGAGGTGAGATTCTTTAGGATCAACTTGAAATCTAGCACACATGCAAACACTAAACATGATGTCAGGTCTACTAGCAGTAAGATATAATAAAGATCCAATCATCCCTCGATACTCCTTTTGATTGACACTCTTCCCGGTCTTGTCTTGATCTAAGGACAAGGTTGAGCTCATAGGTGTCTTGGCTGCTTTGGATTGATCTATCTTAAACTTCTTCAAGAGATCCTTAGTATACTTGCTTTGGTTGACAAAGATCCCTCTCTAAGATTGATGAACTTGCAACCCCAAAAAGAAGTTAAGTTTTCCCATTAAGCTCATTTCAAATTCACTGCACATAATATCAGAAAATTCCTTGCACAAAGATGTGTTAGTAGCCCCAAACAATATATCATCAACATATATTTGGATAACCAATATGTCCTTTCCTTTGGTCTTGATAAAAAGAGTCTTGTCGATCAACCCCCTTTTAAAATAATTTTCTAAAAGATATTTTGACAAGCGCTCATACCAAGCTCTTGGGGCTTGTTTCAAACCATATAGCGCTTTGTCTAGTTTGTAAACATGATTAGGAAATTCCGAACTTTCAAAACCTGGGGGTTGAGCCACATAAACTTCTTCTTCTAAGAAACCATTAAGAAATGCACACCTGACATCCATTTGATATAATTTTATGCTCATAAACGATGCAAATGCTAATAAAATACGAATGGCTTCAAGCCTGGCTACGGGAGCAAAAGTCTCCTCGTAGTCGATACCTTCCTCTTGATTGTAGCCTTGAGCAACAAGCCTTGCTTTGTTCCTCACGATTTTACCATTCTCATCTATCTTGTTCCGAAATACCCAACGTGTGTCAATGACTGACTGATGCTTTGGCCTAGGCTTCAAGGTCCAGACTTTGTTCCTTTCAAATTCGTTAAGCTCACTTTGCATAGCAATGATCCAGTCTGGCTCTTGAAGGGCCTCATCTACATTCTTTGGTTCTACAAGTGAAAAAAAATCGTAAAAAGCACAGAGATCTTTAAGTTTAGAACGAGTTTGAACACTAGATGTAGGGTCAGAGATGATATCCTTTAATGAGTGTGATGAGGAGTATTTGAACTTTCTCTTGCTAGTCTCAGCTCCCTGGTCCATCACATCAACAGGATTGGTTTGTGGTACATATGACTCCATGGATATGTTGTGCTCACTTACTGCAGTATCTGACGTATCAACAGCTTTGGACTGATTGTCAAGGGCTTTGGACTGAGCTTCAAGACCTTGAGCCAACTCCTCAGTGTTAAGAATCTCATCATGCATGTTCGTCTTCTCTGTGTTCTTAGTAGCAATATCATCACCATCCTCATTCTCTGTATGGCTGTTAAGATCTAAATCTGCAACACTTTCACTTACAGAACCGTCATTGATTCATCAAATATGACAACAAGCATGTACTTTTTACCATTGGGAGATTTAACTTGCATAAAACCACATAAATCCATATGTAAAATTTCAAGGGGTCTAGAAGTACTTACAACCTTTTTTGGGTTTGAAAGAGCTACATGTTTGTTTACCTCGTGTGCATGCTTTGCACATCTCAATACCTTTGAAGTCCATCTCAGGTAGTCCTCTTACAAGCCCTTTGGACACAAGCTTTTGTAGTGTATGCGGGCTTACATGACCGAGTCTCCTGTGCCAGAGCTTTGGATCATTCGTCAAAGCCTTTAGGCAGGTTAAGCTTCCTTGTGCCACTTGCTCAGCATTCACGACATAGATGTTGTTATAACGATAGGCAATTAGAACTATTCACCTGTATCTTCTCTGCACACTAAACATCTTTTCTTGTTAAATCCAACATCATTACCATTATCACATAGTTGAGAAACACTAAGCAAATTATACTTCAAACCATCAACAAGATAAACATTTTTAATACAGTGGTTAGGATCACTCCCAACACTACTGATACCAACAATGTCACACTTTCCTTTGTCACCAAGAGTGATTGTTCCAGTGGATTGCTTCTTTAGTTCATGGAAGATAGACCTCTTCCCACTCATATGTCTAGAGCATCCACTATCAATAATCAATTTTTGCTCTTTCACCTTGGTGATCTCCTGCAAAACAAAAATCAACCTTTGTGGCTAGACCAGTGAGCAAATTTAGATCCTTTATTGGGATAAACCATATTTGGTAAAATAGTGCCTTTGGGGACCCAAACTTGCGTTATCTTTTCTTTTCTCAAGTGAACAGGAAATGTATTGCGAATAATGTGTGGATCCTTTCTTCTATAGGGACAGGTCTCTCTTACATGTCCCTTTCTTGCAAGAGTCTTGACTTGAGTTCAGATTTCTCTGAGTCAAGAGTCTTGACTTTAATGTCAAGATCCGAATAAGAGGTTTCAAGACTTTTGACCCTCATTGATAGTTCCTCAATAGTTCTTTCCTGGTCCACGGTTTTCTTAATAAGAGTGTTGGTTTGGGCAATAAGTTTCTCTTCATTGGCAATCATATTAGAAAGGAATTCCGATAGTACCTCTTTTGGACTTGCCATAAGTTCTCTTACAGTTACCTCAATTTATTCATCGTGGGATTCATCTCCTGAGGCCATGAGACAAAGGTTGGCCTTCTCATCATCGGAGTTTGAGTCTCCTGAGTCAGAATCACTCCAAGCTGCCACCATGATTTCTTTTTCCATCTATCACCTTTCTTGAACTGGCTCTTCTTATTTTGAGGGCAATCTTTCACTAGATGGTATGTTTCACCATATTCAAAACAAGACAAAGGTTTAGTCTTCTTGTCATATTTGTTGTATTGAGACTTACCTCAAAATTTAGAAGACTCTGATCCATCTTTGTTGTTGAATTGCTTCTTCATCTTAAGGATTCGAGAAAGACCCCTTGTAATGAGATCAAGGGGATCATTCTCATCATCCTCCTCATCTTCAGAATCAGACACATCTTTGGGCTCATCCTTCTTAGACTTGAGTGCCATGTTCTTAGTGCTTGTTGGGATTTCTCCATCGTCTTCATTGAGAATCATCTCATGTGTGATCAACTTCCCAAGCAAGCCATCAAGGGGTAGAGTGGTGAGATTTTGGGCTTCTTTTATGGCTGTCACTTTAGGGCCCCATTTGTCTTTTGGGAGGCACCTCAATATCTTCCTTACTTTCTCAACATTCTTAAAGGTCTTGCCAAGATAGTCAAGGTTGTTCGTGATTTCCGTGAATAATGTGAACATGGCCTTAATAGACTCATCAGGCTTCATTTTGAAAAGTTCATACTTTCGAAGAAAGATACCGATCTTGATGTCATTCACTTGACTGGTTCCTTCGTAGGTGACAACCAGTTTGTCCCAAATCTCTTTAGCCGATCTACAAGATGAAATACAGTTAAACTCATCAGTACTAAGACCACAATATAGTAAGTTAATGGCCTTATAGTTCTTGGAAACGAGTTCAAGATCTGCTTGGATGTATTCGGCCTCAGTCTTCGGAACTTTGCTTCCATTTGGTTCGTCTTTCACGGGAATCTTTGGACCATTCTCTATAATGTTCCAAAGTTCTAGATCTTGATCTATAATGAACATTTTCATCAAGGACCTCCAGTGGACGAAGTTGTTACCCACAAAGAGTGGTGGTCTACTAGTAGACCTCCCTTGTGCAAATCCTCCGCTTGCTTCACCAGACATGATCAAAACTCACAAGATTGTTAGATCAAAAAGCAGTGAGTAAGGCTCTGATATCAATTGAAGGTTCGATAATGTATACCAAAGTAGAATAAAGATACTCTAGGAGGGCCGGGGGGGGGGGGGGTTGAATAGAGTATGCCATTCGCTGTCAATCTCAAGACTTTTGAAATGCTTGCAAAACCCTTTGAGAGTAAACTCAATCTTTCGATTGGGATACCTGAATCACAACAAAGTTATACAATTCGAAACAAGTGCGGAAATAATGGTAAAGCAATAAGTAAAGGACACGATGAATTGTTAATGAGGTTCGACTCCTTTAAGGCTTAGTCCCCGCCTAGGGTTCTTCCACAACCCTAGGATTCAACATGCTTTATTGATTCACAAAGTTTAGGATCCCAATAGCTCTCCGAGAAGCCTCTCTCCTATACAATTGCAATCTAGTCAACTCACATTCCCTTGGAGTCCTAGACCAATCTAGAAGAGCATCATCTCTCTCAGCTATCTAGTACAATCCTCTTACACTTCGTGAATCAATCGCCTAGTGCTCACTTCTTGAGTTATAAACTCTCGAGTATAACACTCTCTCAGAATATATCCTATAAGCTCACTTGTAACTCTCAAATCCTTTGAAACAAAATATAAGACTCTTAAGAACAAGCAGAGAGAACACGCTGAAGAGAGATTGTAAACTTGAGGGTTTAGTGTGCAATGTAGAGCGTCTATATTCGTAAGTGTCCGTCAGTCCTCTCTCTCTTCTTCATCTCCTTTTATACTTGATCAAATCGGCGCCATTTTGAAAAGAAGAATATTTGCCCAACGGCTACTTCAGATCATGGCCAAGGATGGATCTTCACAATCTTCTAAAGATGGAAACTGCGAAGCCATAATCTTCCAGATTTGATCTTCACGTCTTTTAGCTTAAGGAAGGAGATTTCTTTGAAATCCTTGCTGTATGGTTAGTATAAGATATGTATAATAATATTCGGAAACCATACATAAATAATATATATAAATAAAATACATTCAATACAGGTTTTGAATTTCATCAATACAGCTTTAGCTTCAAGACCTTTGACACAAGCTTTGTGTCAAAGCCTTTGAAACCATTTCCGATTTTCATCAAGAGAGTGGAGTTATCAAATTCTATGGTCCCTACCACATCTACCTCATCTCTTGAGAAAAAAATCACTTTCCTAGCATACAACCTTAACGAAGTGGCCGAGATACCTAACTGCTCAAAAGCTTCCCATAAAAGAATATCAATTGAAGATCCAGTATCAATAAAAACCCTCTTTATTGTCTTTGAAGCAATTTGAGCATGCACCACCAAGGGATCTGAATGTGGCATTCAGACTTCTCCAACATCAGCAGCCGTAAAGATAATCTCAGTGTCGATGCCCGTCGTCCTTCTCAGGTTAGGGGGTGGGAGAGGCTGATGCCCTTCTCTTTCATATGACCGCCTCTCTTGGTGACTTGATCCTAAGGTTGATGGTCTTGTTGCAATGGTGTTAATACACCCATCTAGTTGATGAATGTGTGGTGCTGTATTTTCCTCCATTCACAAGAGGTTGCGAGGGGCCTGGTTTACAAAGGCTTGCATATGGGGATCCTGTTCTTGCCGCAGTTTTCCTCTTCATCTTCTGCAACCTCGATTTTTTCCTTTTCTACGCACACCCTGTGGGTAGTCATGCCGGGGAGGCAACTGCCTTTCAGGTTCTTACTCGCTCATGCATCCCCGCTCGTGCCTTTGATCACCTCCGCGACCCTGTTCTAGTCTGTAGGACCGGTGATTAAGGCTTCTTTGCCTATTCGGTTAATAACCAGGTTCTTGATGATGTCGCTGATGATTTTGTTGATCATGATTCATCTGTACTTCCTCTCACCGTGATTGAGGATGATTCCTTCCAAACTTTTTAGTCAGCTTACCCAATAAAGTCTTATCGTTGTTGGCTCGTGAACTGGACGCGACGGCTTCCTCGGCATGGATCTGCTTAGACACCAACTCTCTAAGTCTGTCATAATTCAATGGACGCTTTCTGAATAAATATGTTTTGAAACCCTCATCTGCCAAAATTCCCATAAGGATGATAATGGCTTATTCCTGGTTGAAGTCCAAAATCTGAACCACAACGCTAGTGAACCTAACGAAGAAATGACTCAAAGTCTATTCTTTTCCCTACTTAATAGGATTAAGGTCCAGCATGGTCTTCTTTTTTGAGCAAGCACTCCCGAAGTGAGAGTTAAAAACACAGCTAAGCTGAGCGAAATTGCCAATGGAGTTCCTTGGCAGGTTAGTAAACCAGGTCAAAGCAATCTTTTTCAGAGTCGATGGGAAGGTTATGCACATCTTTCAGTCATTATACTCGTTGATTCCCATTGATGTCACAAAGTTACATAAAGGATCATCAGGGTCAGTCGTCCCATCATACTTCATCAGGCCTAGTACCTCCATTTCTTCGGGACGGGTGCCATGCAGATCTCAACTGTAAACGCGGATGGGATGGAGTTCTCTTCTAAATCTACCCTCATACTTGCAGAACTGGTCTTCATTGAGGATGGCACATCTACTGACATTTCACCTCTCCGGTGTTTTGATGGGGAGCTGTAGGTTGCCCCAACTCCAGCAGTTGTTTGGTCATTCCAAGTTAGGATGAACTAGTGATAGGGCGGCCCCTGGTGACCTTGATCATGAAATCCTCCATATGAGTACCCGTAGGAGGGGGGGGGGGGGGGGATAGGTCCCTAGAAGTTGGCGTAGTATGGTCCATACGAATTCTGGAAGTACACATTGTATGTCCACCCGAGGTAGCCATACCCCTGAGGAGGTGGTTGATGAGATGGGGGATTCATTCCCTCCGCGGTTGGTGTAGACGATGATCGAGGATGCATCCATAGAGCCAGCATGTCCAGGGTAAACTTCATCATCACCGAAATTACCATGCGCATCGTAGTTCATGATGTTTTTACCTGTGATACTCTTTAAAACGCATTAAATGCTAATATTTTTAAGTATTAATAATTATAATTGTAAACTTCTTTATAATATTTAATAAGACCAAAATAATCTTATCAAGGAAACTTTTAGCGTGAAAAGGTTCCCACAAATGGCGTCAATGATAAACCCTAAACATTATAACCCCACAGACAGATGGGGTCCGAATAAGTCAAGATAATTCCAAATATGATCAACGATCTTACTTGAGATATTAAACCCTAAAAGGCTTATGTATCATTTTCTAGGCCGCTAAACCTTTTAAAATGTCAAGTAAATCTATTCCTCTTCCTATCTTTAAGTTCATCAAGGCTAATTAAAAGAAAAAGAACTGAAACCTCGAGAATATCGAATATTTTCGTTATCCACGTCATTTGTCTGTCACCTTTAATTGTTTTAGCCAAGAGCTGATGATCTTACTTTTATCTTGTTTTGGTAATGGCAATTCCTTTGGACGCGGATGGTGTTTGATTCTTTCTAGGGTCTCCCGTTCTCTTTCTCTCAAAAGCCCCTTCTTTGTAATTCAGTTTGGCTTTTATAGCAAAACTTCCCTAAAATGGGATACACGCCAATATAATATTTTGGACATTTGTTGGTTGTGTTATGCCATGTGACAACGTTAGGCTGATACGTGGAGTGTGGGCATGTGAGCCACATATGTGTAAATCAGTTATAATTAATTTCACCCGCGGATAAAAGGGCTAAAATGAGAGCACTTCATACATTTAGTTAGGTCCACGAATGAAATCTTCTTTTATTTATAAGTATAATGTAAGGGGTTTCGTCACTTTCTTCTTTACTTTTTGAGTCTTTCCCTCCCAATAGTGACTAATTTCAATTCCCAAACCCGAATTAGTTGAAAGTTGAATTGAAAAGGTTAGTGTTTCATACTTATAATTTATACTTTGTCAATTTGTGCTCTAAATTTTAATTTGATATTCAATTTAAATGTATATGAGAATTTAACTTTTGGATTTGAAAACCAATTTTATAAAATTAGGGTTTGCGATTTTGGCATTCAATTTCGTAAAATTTTGATTAGGGTTTGTGATTTTGAGAATCAATTTTGTGAATTTTTGAATTGAATTTGTGATTTGGGGATAGTTTGGTTGTGATTTCCGTTGAGAATGATGGGCGAAAAACCACCTATATTTCGCCCATCTCACCCGCTCACCCGATTGGTGATGGGTGAAATGGATATGAGTGATGTGGATATGGATGGTTGGTCAGGTGGGGAGATGGATCTCTTAATATGCCTTGAATTTGGCTTATTATTTGTTTTGGGTTTAGGCACATAGTCTAACTAATATTTCAAGTGTTCTTATATATGCTCATGAAACCTAACAATTTGTAACACTAATTTTCTTGTTTGTCTCCATAATTTTCTTGTTTGCCTCCATAATTTTCTTGTTTACTTGGTTCGGCAATAGTGTCCCCGGACCCCGGGGACACTATTGCCGAACCAAGTAAATCTTTGTGTCGTTGTTTGTCTGTTTATCATTCTCGTTACAACAAACTGGTATCAGAGCTTGGTTGTGATTTCCGTTGAGAATGATGTCTGGATCTGTAGTGAAGATTGAAAAGTTTACTAGAAGAAATGATTTCAGTCTGTGGTAAATCAAGATGTATTGTACGACCTTGTGGAGGAGAAGACTCATTCAACGATCATCTTGTGTCTCGCATACAATGTCATAACATAGGTTGCTGATTACGAAACCGCTATTAACTTTTTTCTGAAGTGGGAGAGTTTGTACATGCCAAAGTCTCTAACGAAAAAGTAGCTTCTGAAATAAAGGTTGTTCGGGCTGCGTATGCATGAAGAAATGCAACTCAGAGATCATCTTAATCAACTTAATACGTTATTACTCGAGTTACGTCATATCGATGTTAAGGTGGAGGACGAAGACATTGTCCTACTTTTGATGGTATCTCTAACCCCTACATATGAGAACTTTGTTCAGTCGTTTGTCGTTGGGAGGGATAGCATCACATTAGAAGAGGGAAGGTCGTTGCTTCACAACAGAGAGTTGCATTTGAAGGGAAGCACATCAGTTGTAGAAAATCACACTTCTGGGCTTATGGCAAGCGGAGGCAATTCTAATCGCAGAAGGGGCAAGAAGCAAAGATCGTACATCAAGCCATAAACCAAACGACGTCAGTAACTACTATAAGGAGAAAGGTCATTGGAAGAATGACTGTCCGAAGAAAAAGATACAACAAGAGCAAAATTCGGGTCTATAACAGTAGTTGATGGTGGAAATATTTCTGAGGAAGGTATTGTTCTACTAGCATATAATCGCACACATCAAGATGTGGTTTCTTAACTCAAGTGCATCCTATCACATATGTCCTAGAAGAGAGTTGTTTACAACATATAGATGTACAGATAAGGGTGATGTCTCTGTGGGAAACGATACCATATGCAAGGTTGTTGGGATCGGCTAAATTAGGCTTCGGACAGACGATGAGAAGTTTCGCATATTGAAGGAAGTTAAATATGTGCCATCTATGTCAAAGAATCTGATATCCCTAACTGTGTTAGACGACAAGGGTTTCAGATACACAGGTTGTGGTGGAAAGTTGTGCGTGTTTAAAGACTATCTCTCATTTGATTTTGCAGGGAGGTGAGTAGGGAAAGAGAACTTTGTATACCTTACAAGGTTCAGCAGTTACAGGTGATGTAGATTCTGTTTTAGTTAAGGTTAGGGAGACTATCGCTGACTAGGTGGAGTTGGACATCACTCCGACAGAGACTGAAACACCTGAGTTACGTTGGTCACTGACCAATCGTCACAGACAGGTACTAATGAGTCAAATACTGTTGAGACAGAGAATATACTACTAGACATAGGAACAGGTGGAGCTGTACAACGGAGTATTGCTCTAGATCGACCAAGAAGGGTTGACATTAGGGGGCCTGCGAGATACATGTATGATGTTCTGGTGGGATATGCCTTGTAAGTAGCCGAGTGGGAGGATGATGTTCCATCCAACTACAAGGATGTTGTTTCCGGAGGTGAGTCGGCGCACTAGCATCATGCGAAGAGAATCAGGGTGAATAAGGTGGGAACAACTGATAATCCCGCTGATATTTTCACCAAGCCAGTTTCGGAGAGCAAGTTCCGACTCTGTTTGGACTTGCTTAACATAACCAGCTGTTCTGCAGGGCAACCTGGGTCCTCCTACGAGGACAAATATGAGGCAGAGAAATGTCTAGCACTTGTCATAGCACGTCTATTTATGAGAGGATTCACAAGGTGGAGATTTGTTAATATGCCTTGAATTTGGCTTATTATCTGTTTTGGATTTAGGCACATAGTCTGACTAGGGTTTCAAGAGTTCTTATATATCCTCATGGATCATAACAATTCGTAACCCTAGTTTTCTTGTTTGCCTCCGAAATAAAGAACCATATTCTTCTGGTCGTGGACGTAGGTAACACACCGTTGGTGAACCATGTAAATCTTTATGTCGTTCTTTGTCTGTTTATCATTCTCGTTACAACATCCTCACCTAGGGTAGATCGGGCAAAATGAGGGTCATCCACCTACCATCCAATCCATTGTCTTTTCTATTAGTAGACACGTCAATCGGATCATTCGGGTCGGGTCATTTCGAGTTTATGGTAAATAGGCCTCGGATAGATTTGGGTTAACTCAAGCCCGGATTTGGCCCGATTTCGAGTTTGTCAATTTTTATATTTTTTAATAAAAAATCGTATTTTGATGACTTTATGATAACTTCAGAATGTCAATTTAAAGATGTGATTGGTAAGTTGTTCTATTTGGGCTCTATACTTATTAGAAACTGTCATCTAAAGCTCGAGCGCTTGTAATTATATACTACATCTGATCTAAAATGTTTGATTTTTACTATTACTCATTATTTTTAAAAAAAATTAAAACTCTATAAAATATCAAAGTTTTAATTAGCTTTTTCAAATTATTTCATATGAATTAGTAATGACTAATGAGTACAAAAATTTTAATTACAAATTTTAATATTTTATAGAGTTATTTTAGTTTTTTAAAAACATGTTGAAAAATAAAAAATCAAATATTACCGATCAGAGGGAGTAATATATCCAATACAAATAAATATAAAAGTTAATTTGAAAAAGAATCAAGTGTTTGTGATTATACAATATAATAAATTGGAATCTCCATAAATAATTTTAATAATATATAATTATAAATTAGTTAATCTAAACTATATATATTTTGATACGGGCGAGAGTTTTGGGGTGTCAACCGCGGTTGTACCACTACCTAAGTGCGTCTCTATGGACGAGAGTCTGGAACTCCGAATCAGAACCCCAGGACGACGGAGCGAACTCAGAATTAGTAATTTTAAAATATATTAGTTACTAAACTTATCATAATATGACTTTGAGATTTTCTTGACTTTTTATTAATTAGTCAAAGTATTGTTTTAACAATAAATCGAGCGGGTCAGTCGAAACCAAGTTGACCCAGAAAAATACCGGTTTTTTGGGTTCGGATAAAAAAAAATTCCGGGCCAAAATTTTCGGGTGTTGACCTAAAAAATTCCGAACGTTCAAGTCTGGTGTCGGATCGGGTTACGTTTTGACCAGCCTAGCTACTAGAGAATTGATGATTTTTTTTTTGATGACGAGGAACCTACCTTTGACGGTAAACACCGAGCACGTGACCCAGACGAGAAGAGTTAAGGTGGCGGTAAACCCCGAGCACGAGACCCAGCTGACAAGAGTCACGTACCAGGTAAACCAGCTCGCGCCGACCGGCTCGACCCGCTAGTAGGGAGCAAGGTAAACCTTGGATGAAAATCCCAAGGAAATGAGTGGAGGCAGGAATCGAACCCGGAACTTGCTCCACACCACTAGGCCATCCCGACTGGGGCAGATAATTGAGGGCTAGAGAATTGTTGTTTATGTGCTGGAGTTTGGGACTTATTGCTACTCTTAAAAGAAGTTCATCTGATTTCTTCTTTGGTGACCGTTGCACCAATTGTTCCTGATCGATCGATATCAGTGTGCAGCTACAAGCTCATTTCGATTTTAGAGACTGGAATGTTGATGATGGGAGGCGAAGGAGACCATTATTGCTCCAAGAAGACCGATTCTCATTGCGATGATTGTTGTTGCCAGGTAATTCGGGCGTTCGTGTATCGTTTCATCCCCTCCTATGTCTACATTCCGCATCTCCATTAGCCGCTTCAGTTCTTGTTGATTGGATTCTTCTTATTTCCTGACACTGTTATGAATCTGTCATGTCGATTCCCGTTGATCTCAACTTTTTCGTTCGCTGCGCGCCTTTTCGAATACCTCGCTCCCAATACTGGATTCTACTTCTTGTGATCTTCCCTTTCATCACTTTTGTCTAATTTTAAACTGGCCTTAACTTCTTTATCTCTTCTCAATCAACTTGATATCGATATCTGACTCTTACCAAACACAGATATCAGATATCACTTGATATCAAGTGATATATTATGCATACCAAACACTAGATATCGATATCAGTTAAAGTGATATCGATATCTAGCCCTACCAAACACTAGATATCAGATATCGGGGCTGATATCTGATATCTAGATATCATTACCAAACACACCCTTAGGTATGGATTTTTTTTAACCCTAATATCAAATGTAAGGATCTCTCTTTTAGATACCGACCATTGTTGCAAGTATGAGAAACAAGTGAGCTTCAGGTGTAGATTTAATTGCAGCTTCCAGAATCATTTGTGTCAGCTCTTTGACTGTTCAGCTAAAAAGGACTTCTGCTTTGTTGCTCTGGGAGCACACAAACTATTGTTTTATGTTGTTTCCTCAACTATCCCCTCACTGTAAACAGAGTAACCCATTTTTTTGAATAATATGGAATGTAAAGGCTTTTTGGCTTGCTGAATTGTTTTAATTATGCTGCTTAGATTGAAGAAATATAGCAGGCTTCATGTTTTTCGTATTGCTTTCTGATTCTAGGAGTCCAGCAGATTGGGCATTGAAAGACTATGTTGCATTTTGCAAGGTCTGGATATTAGAACCTATATATTACTATGTGCTGTCGTTCCAATGTGTGTTTTCGGTATCTACCTCCACGGGCAGAAGATCTCCTATTTCTTAAGGCCACTATGGGAGAAACCACCCAAGCCATTCCACAAAATTCCTCACTATTACAATGAAAATGTAACGATGGAAAGCCTCTGCAAGCTTCATGGTTGGGGGATCCGGGAGTACCCTAGGCGTGTTTATGATGCTGTCTTGTTCAGCAATGAGGTGGATATCCTTACCATTAGATGGAAAGAGCTGTACCCGTATGTCACACAATTGGTTCTCCTTGAGTCCAATTCCACATTCAGTGGCTTGCCAAAGCCTTTGGTCTTTGCTGCGTACAGGGAACAGTTCAAGTTTGTTGAATCTCGCCTCACATATGGGACTATTGGTGGCCAATTCAAGAAAGGAGAGAACCCGTTTGTTGAGGAAGCATATCAGCGTCTTGCATTGGATCAGCTGTTGAGAATAGCAGGAATTTCAGAGGATGACCTGTTGATCATGTCTGATGTTGATGAGATACCCAGCAGGCATACAATTAACCGCTTGAGATTGTGCGATGACATCCCTGCAGTCCTTCATCTCCAACTCAAGAATTATATCTACTCTTTCGAGTTTCTCATGGACCATAACTGCTGGAGAGCTTCAGTTCATAGGTTCCAGACGGGGAAAACCAAATATGCTCATTACCGACAAACTGATGACCTTTTGGCAGATGCAGGGTGGCACTGCAGCTTCTGTTTCCGCCATATTAGTGAGTTTGTATTCAAGATGAAGGCTTATAGCCATAATGACAGAGTCAGATTCTCTCACTTCTTGGACCCGAAAAGAATTCAGCAAGTGATCTGCAAAGGGGTCGACCTATTTGATATGCTACCAGAGGAGTACTCATTTAGAGAAATAATTGGGAAAATGGGATCTGTGCCTAGTTCCTACTCAGCTGTGCATCTCCCATCATATCTTCTGGAGAATGCGGATAAGTACAAATTTCTTTTGCCTGAAAACTGCATAAGAGAAAGTGGGTGAGTAACCTTTTGATCAGATTGCTTTTTCTTGACCATCATTACTGATCATTACTGAAGTTAAAGCCGTTACACAAGATTTCATTGAGTAAAATAGCGCCAACAGGGATACAGATGAAACATGACACTCTAGCAGCTCTGCCATACATTCCCTGCACCCTTATGAGTTACAATATCTCTTGATCCTTGGAGAAATTTGTGTACGTATCTCATCTCGGAGATGGGTTTGACCGCAGTTGGTGTGAATATCTGATTTTGAGCTGGAAGAGCCCTTCATACCTTATGTAATGCTGTAAGTTGGCTTATTCTGTTAGCTTAGGTTCCTAGTATACTTCTACATTGTAGTTTCCAGGTTATTCGGTATATTACCTGATAATCTATTTGTTCACCCGGAAAAAATCAGTATATTGAGATTGCACTTGTTCTTCCATGTCACAATTGTTGATCCGAGGCTTTGTTGTGTCATATGGTTGAATTTTTCGATTAGTCGCTCAAGGTCAACACATCAGTCAGGGGCCATGTGTGTGCTTTTATGACATGGGTTTTGTTTATGTTTCTAGGAAACTTCTCTTTGCCTTTCCATGTTATGATAATATGCCACTGGATTAGTGAAGAGAATCTGATGGGTGCAATGCAAGGCGTTTGGACTATTGTGTATTGGATGATTGCAGAATAAAATAGACCAATTTGAAGTTGCAGCAAATATCATACAATATATGGGTAACTTTGGTATATAGCGCTTGCTTGATGGCTAATTGACTTTATTAGGGAAGAATAAGATTCGTTTTTGCATTACTATGATTGAACTTTATCAGCCTCTTCAAAAGCTCCCATGAGCAACGGGATCTCTAAGCTGATCTTTTGACAGCTTATGTAATTTTTTTTTTTATTTTGATATAAGGCGAGGATTTGAGGTGGTTAACCGCGGTTAAACCACCGTCCAAGGGCGTCCTGTCGGACCGCATCAATACACTAAGCAGGAATACATACATCGACGAAGTGCGAGAAATGACAGTTTATGTAACTAATTACATTCCTATCCATATTTCATGTACGATAAAATATATCTCGGGTTTTCTATCCTATGTCTTTAGTGCATAGGATAAGACCCTAAATTAGAAAAGATTCCCTACAAAAAAGGCAAGCGACCATAGGAATCTAATTTTTTTTAAAAGTTAAACTAATTAAAATGTAAAAAACATTTTCAAATTAGTGTTATTATCTTATGCCCGGCATAAGATAGAAAAATCGAATATATGTACATGATCCTGAATCCAAATCTCATTTCCTCAATCTTATCCCCTCTCACAAACCTCCTTCATTTTCTTTTCAGTTTAATCAATAAAAGTACTTTTCATTTTAATCAATACAAGTACTTTAAATAATTTTTGTTTTTTCTTTAAATGGAGGCTTGACAACTACCGGACAAGCTAATACAACTAAACAATTAACTATCATAATAATAAAAAAAATTGTTTTTTTTAAAATATACCTTATATAATAGTTTTTATTTTACAAAATACCTTTTAATATTTTTTTAAACAAACACACCTTATATAATATAATTCATTCCATTCAAGCATCAAGCTTTATTTTTTAGTAAAATATTTTCATTTTTTCGGTGATATTTTATGTCTATGACAGAAATACACTTGTTTTACTAATGAATTTTGTTTAAAAAGTAACCTTTTATGATATATATATATATATAAAGATAAAACACCTTAATTTTATTGTTTTTTTTAACAAAAATCCTTTATATAATATAGCCCATTTAATTGAATCACGAATTTCTATTTTTCCAACCAAATGTGGTATTCAGGTAATAGTAAGAGATCGAATGGAGTTGGAACCCTCGTGGGTGAGAAGTGGACGGATCTTGTCATCAACGTGGATCGCAGAAATGACAGGTTGATGGTAATCAAGCTTGTTTTCGAGAGAGGCGTACTTAACATTGCGAGTGTGTATGCCCCTTAGGTGAACCGTAGTGATGAGGAGAAAAGGATCTTTTGGGAGGGGTTGGATGATTTGGTCAGAAGCATCCCAGAGGCTGAGCGTTTGATTGTGGGTGGTGACTTCAATGGCCACATAGGGCAGAGCAGTGATGGGCACAGTTCAGTGCATGGAGGTTTTTGGTACGGAGTTCGGAACAACAGCGGGCTCGCTCTTTTGGAGTTTGCAGTAGCTTTTGATTGCGTCATTGAATTCCCTCTTCCCAAAGAGAGACAACCACCTGGTTACTTAAGATAGTGGTAGTGGGCACTCACAGATTGACTACTTCCTTGTCAGGAGGGGTGACATGAGTAGATGCAGTTGAATTCCCTCTTCCCAAAGAGAGACAACCACCTGGTTACTTAAGATAGTGGTAGTGGGCACTCACAGATTGACTACTTCCTTGTTAGGAGGGGTGACATGAGTAGATGCAGAGACTGCAAGACTATCCCGTATGGTGGTTTGACTACCTCGCACCATTTATTAGTGTTACAACTCGAGTTCAAGTGTTGTAGAAAAAGCTCGATCAGCAAACACAGTCCTAAAATCAAATGGTGGCGCCTGAACGAGGAGAACGGGGCGCTCATGAGAGAGAAGATTTTAGCAGAGGCGGAGAGGGGAGGCTCGTGGAGAGTTAGGGAGAATGCGGATTAGATGTGGGGATATGTCGTTGATTGCATCCGGAACTTCAGAAGCCTTGGGCGTTTCGCAAGGGAGCAGCAGGTACAAAGGCAACGA